>OU343223.1:58423686-58555545 GCA_910596185.1 Chrysanthemum makinoi | reverse complement strand
TTACGCATAAGTTAATCCTACGCCTAAGTTTTCTTACGCTTAACTTCTTGTTTACGCATAACTTTAGTGTTTCCTCATATCTTACATGTAAGTTGATCCTACGCGTAAATCTAGTTTGCTTGCTGCTGCCTTTGGTGATTTTTATACATAAGTGGTACTTGGATTTTTGTGATTTCTACGCCTAAGAATACTTCATCAACAACTCATCTGACTACAAAGATCCATTTAAAAACACAAGTTTTCAAATATGTCACAACCACCATACTCTAGCTATTTTCCTTACACTTATAATCAACAACAACAACAACAACTAAGTCCACAACATCAACAATTTAATCATCAACAACAAATTTATCAACAACAATTTAATCAACATCATACTCCACAACTTGCAGTAATTCCACAACCTCTTATGGTTCAACCACCACCTTCAAGTACAACCTTACACAAACTTCTACAATCAACATCCATCCAGGAGTACTATGAAGGAACCGACATGGTTTGGCAAGATGTGTGAAGCCTTAAGTAGCCAACAATCAAATCATGAAGCTGGCTCACTTGATAGACCTCCAATGCTCACTCCCGGGAATTATGATCAATGGGTGATTCGGTTCTTTAGGTTTTGTGATCTAAAGAAGCCACATGGAAAGTTCTTAAAGGAGGTCATTATGGAAGGTCCATTTCAGATGCCTACTACTGTCACACCCGCAGATCCAGATGCCAATCCACCAAGAGATGCTGTCACCAACATTGCAACTATCTCAGATCTTACTGCTGATCAACTTCTACACTTTGAAGCCGATGAACTTGCAATGAAATACATCCTTTTAGGACTACCCAATCTAATCCTTCGAAGTGTTGATGCTCAAAAGACTGCAAAAGCAATGTGGGAACATATTCATTTTCTTATGGAAGGCACAACACTCAATCAAGAAGACATGGAATCCAAAATCTACTTGGCTTATGAACACTTCATGATTGAACCAGAGAGACATTAGAGTCATATCATCATCGCTGACATCATTAATGATTTGACAAACACAATATCATCATGCCCGAATCGCTTCTTTCAACACTAAGTTCCCTAAGTAGTCTTGGTCCATAATGGGAGAAGTATGTCATTTTTCTCCGTCAAGCTAAGAACCTTCATCATGCTACATACGGATTGTTGTACGACTATCCAAGCCTCACCAAAAGAAGTTGACAAAGAAAGGGCTATCCGTGGATCCCAAACTTCACAAAGTCACTTCCGACAATCAACAACTTGCTTTGTGGCTCAAACTAATATTCTCCTCAAAAGTCCTCAACCCGCTTCAACCAACCGCAACCATCACACATTATGATCCTTCACAACAACAACCTCAACAAAATCAATTGGTTCCATACAACAACAACACTGCTCAAGCTCTTTACAAAGGAAGCCGATGAGGACTCCGATGCCTTCGATGAATTGCAACAAGGATTTTTTATGATTGCTAAAGCATTCGCCGGTAAAACAAATCCAACAATCGCATTCGTTCTCATCTAATACAAGAAATCAGGCGTTGTGAACAATGGTACGAGAAGTTCGAATCGTGGTTATGGTCGCCGATGAGGTGGTCAAGGGTTCAATGCTATGGGAAGGAATAACATAGGTGCTCCGCAGCAAAGAAAGGGCTCAAGTGGTTGAACAGGAATGCCTGAATGGGGTTAATGGTCTTCGTTGTTATAACTGTAATGAGAAGGGTCATCTGGCTAATGCATGTCCTAAGCCGAGGACAAGAGGCAGTGCTTATTTCAAAGAGGCTATGCTCTTGGCTCTTAAGGATGAAGCCGGTGGAACTCTCTCCAACAAGGAACAGGGCTTTATGGCAGATGCACTCGGATGATGATATGGAGGACTTGCAGGCTAATGTAGCAGTTATGTTGATGGCACAAATGCAAACTCTACACATGAGTGACACAGCCCAGTGTATGACATCACGGCTTGTCTCAGGTACATGAACAAACAATTATCATTAATGATCTATTATCTCCGCCACCGTGATCTCGACACGGATTAGAGTGTTCAACATGAGCCATCTACATCTCATTCCGATGATCATCAACTAGACCCCGTAGTTATATTTGATGATCAAGATGACCTTATGGTTACCTTTGATGATCAAGTTGACTCCGTGGTTATACTTGAGGATCTAAATCATGACCATGTTGAGACTCACGTTGAACAAAATGATTTTATGTTTGATCCAGAATTTGAGCTCCGGACCTTAGTTAAAGACCAACAATCCCGAGTGGAACATTACCATGATGTCAATACC
Source organism: Chrysanthemum makinoi (assembly GCA_910596185.1). Classification (NCBI taxonomy): domain Eukaryota; kingdom Viridiplantae; phylum Streptophyta; class Magnoliopsida; order Asterales; family Asteraceae; genus Chrysanthemum; species Chrysanthemum makinoi. Next base: position 58,553,245 of record OU343223.1, on the reverse strand, counting down.
AAATTAAAAGAGAAAATGCACTGTTAACCAGGGATAATGAATGCTTAATTCGACAAATCAACTTCTTTAAAACTCAAGAAAACCGTGAAAAGGGTTTTGAAGTCGCTTTTGCTAAATCTTATCAAAACGAAAATCTTTAGAACGACAGATACGTGATCTAGCCGCATCGAAGAATGCTTTGTTGTCTCAAATAGAACAAATGCAACATGAACATCAACAACAAATTAACGCTCTTACTTTGGAAACTCAAAAAGCCAAGGCTGAGTTGTTAACTTGTCAAAACAGTTCTCTGAGTACAAAAAGCATTCAACGAAACGAATAGATGACTATCTTGAGGAAATTGTTGACTTACAAAACAAACTCAAAGAGTTTAAAACTGTTGTTTATAAACATGGTGAATCAATCACAACGATTCAAAATTTTTCTTTCAAACCAAATCCAAATGGATATGGACCGAATCTTGCTGATTATAAACCTAAGTTTTCACACAGAGCATTCAAACCAAATCTTGAAGTTTACAGTGCAGAACATAGAATTGATGATTCAATTATGACTATTGTTGAATATAATCGCATGGAGGAATTAGATCCAGATGACGAGAGTCGGTCAAAAATGGAAAATGTCGTTTATAACAAACCATTTAACTATTCAAAAGCCGTAAATTTTGTCACACAACAAGATACTTCAAACACACCATTGGTTGTCACACCAGTTTTTGAAGTTAGTCCCCAACACAATGGTGCACAAATTAATGGTCCTTTACCTTCACCTGAAGTAAAACTAAAGCGAAAGTTGTCGTGTTATCAAATATTTCGACACTTTTCATTCCGACATCAAACTTTTGAACGTGAGATTGAATTTCATTCAAATAAAAGTTTAACATTTTCACTCGCCATTGGCACGAGCACAAAGAGACATTTTTCAGAAAAGAATTTTACCCCATGTCAAAAATTTGAAAAACTGCACTATATGGGAAAGGGATTTTCACAAGGAACTTGGTCTCATGAAAATTTTGAGAAAAGAAACATCGATTTCTAATACTAAACGTAAAAAGAAATTGTTAAGAAAAGATGTTGATCGACTCTTGGAAAATGTTATCTGTGCTGATATCAATAATCTGGTTATTACAATGCATATGCATATGATCTATATATCTCTGCTGATTCGTTGATAATGTTGAAACTGTTGTGAATACTGATAATGTGCTTCAAATCGAGTCTTTAAAAGTTGAAAATGAACGATTATTAAAAGAAACTTTCATATGCAAAACGTCGCCTTAATTGGTGTCAAAAAGATATTCATGATCAACAACTTGCTTTTCAAAACAAAATCACCCAGTTGCATGCAAAAATGTTTAATCCAAAATTTGAGCAACTGGATGATCAAAACGTGTCTTTTAAGTGTCAAATCTCAAAATATGAACATGAACTTGCAAAAGTTAAAAAGGAATATGGTGTCATATTTGATTTACTCAAAGCATCGTGATGAAGCATCAAACGAACTTGATCATTATCTTGCACACACTAAAAGTCATGAATTTTGCTGGAAATCTTTGTTTGAAAATCAAGATCGGTGCACACTATCACTAAGTTAAATGTTAGGAAAGTTTGAACAAGTTCAGCCTAGCATCATTAAGAGAATTGCACCTGTAACACTTAGTAAACGTGAACCTAGAATGCCTACTGACAAAACACAAGTTACTAATGTGCTTCCCTCTACTGAAATAGGAATAGTTGCCTCTTTTCCAAACGTCCGCGACTTCACGACCTAGAGCAATACAAGGAAGAATAGGAAGTTACGAGCTAAGAAAAGACAAATAAAGAATGTTGAAGTAGAAGAACACCGTAGGACTTTGAATAAGACTCCAACCCACTTTAGATATTGGCGTCTGCAAATGTAATGGAAAAAGTGTTGTAATCATGCCAACCTTTAAGTACTTTTGATATTAAGTCCGATGATTCTTGTGTTATTTGTCGTAAAAGTATGCTTCGATTGTCATGATAAATGTGTTGCTAGGCTATCTTGTCTGCTTACGGAATCCTAAGACTCGAATACCTCTAGGCCCACTAAGCTTCTAAGTCTGCGGCTTGGTAGACCGCCTCTTTAGATTCTAAGAAACGAAATGATGTCCCTGTAGCCCAGATCACCTCCAGGAATGTAGTACCACCTAGTGCATTCACTAAGACTAAAGCAAAGACTAGTTGGAGATGGCGAAATGGATACATAATACACTAGGATTTAAATGGATGCCTAAGATCATTGATGTGTATACTATAATGCTGAGGAACCCTCTAACTCATCGGTTCCACTACTTCTATTCCATCTGTGTCGTCTGTGTGTAATGCGTGATACAGATCATCTTTTGATTGTTGATACGGATGTCCCGACACATGACATAAACCTTAAACTGTTATCAAACTTTTTGTGCAAAGTTCATTGGCACGTCCGATTCGAATGATCACTGCAGCTATCATGGGCTACGGAGATTACATCAATGGAAACATCGAAATTAGAAGGGTTTATTATGTGGAAGGCCTCGGTCACAATCTTTTCTCAGTTGGTCAATTTTGTGATGGAGACTTGGAAGTCGCCTTCAGGGAGAAAACTTGTTTCATTCGTGATCTACAAGGAAATGATCTTATGTCCGCCAACGCCATCCAGTCTCTACACTATCTCCATGCAAGACATGATTGCTTCATCTCCCACATGTCTACTCTCAAAGGCTACATCTACAAAATCTTGGCTATGGCACCGACGTCTCTCACATCTAAACTTTCAAACCATAACCAACCTTGCTCGACACAAACTTGTTGAAGGTCTCCGCATCTCGTATTCTAAAGATCACCTTTGCTCAGCTTGTGAACAAGGGAAAAGCACTCGCGCTCATTTTCCTTCAAAGGTGGAACACAGCTCTCAGCATGTGCTTCATCTTCTTCACATGGATTTGTGTGGCCCGGCGCGCGCGGCAGACGATTAATGGCAAATGCTACATCTTGGTAATTGTTGATGGCTACTCAAGATGGACTTGGGTTTATTTTCTTCGAAGTAAAGACCAAGCTCACGATGATCATCACCTTTCTCACGAAAATTCAAATTCAGCCCAAACACCGTCGACAAATTCGAACGGACAAAGGAACTGAATTTGTAAATCAAACTCTTCGGGAATATTATGAGAAAGTGGAATTGAGCATCAAACATCTATTGCCCGCACACCAGAAAAAAACGGAGTTGTTGAAAGACGAAACCGTATGCTAGTGGAAGCTGCCGAACGATGTTAATTAATGCTAAACTTCCAGATTACTTGTGGGTGAAGTGTCTCAATCGCATGCTACACTTAATCGCTCAATGACTACAAAACGCCACAACAAAACACCATTTGAGCTTCTCCACAAACGAAAACCGAATCTTAAACACTTTCATGTATTTGGATCCCTTTGCTATCCGAATAATGATCGTGATGACTTTGGAAAGCTCAAAGCCAAAGCTGAAATTGGAGTCTTTATTGGATATTATGAGAATTCTAAAGGTTATCTGGATATGGAACGTCGCAAGCAAGTTATGGAAACGATTCATGCTAATTTTGATGAAACTCATGAAATGGCTTCGAGTATAATAGCTTGGAACCGGTCACAACCTTAAACTTCCCCAAACCCCATCATCAGCTGACACAAGCCCTCACTTACTCGAAACAAATGGAAGGACTATTTGCTCCTCTCGTCGATGATATTGATGAATGTGCTCAAGGTGTATCCGCTGTTTCCGCTGCTCAACCTGATAATACTCTTATACCTGACACAACTACTACAACAACTACTGTTGAAGAAGCACCACCAGTTGACTCTACAACAACAGTTGAACAACCTGCATCCAACGACGCAGAACCAGTGATGATGTTCGAATGATGTACCCCCACTGCAGATTTTGATCCAAATGCTTCTTTAACCCGTTTGCTAATGAGATGCTGCACTGATGTTGCGGAATCATCTACAAGCCATTTGAATCCTCGACCGTGCATAATGTATATCAACATCAACCTTCCACACATCGTTGGACAAAAGACCATCCTCTTGAGAATATTATTGGTAACCCGAATCAACCAATCGTAACGAGACAACGTCTTCACACAGATGGTGAACATTGCATTTATGCACTCACACTGCCAATGAGCCTAAAAACATTAAAGACGCAATGACAAAGGACAACTGGATTGAATCCATGCGGGAAGAACTCAACCAATTCAAACGTCTTGAAGTATGGGAACTGGTTGAAAGACCAACAAGGGTCTTCGTCATTGGTCTAAAATGGATTTGGAAGAACAAATTGATGTGAAGGGAACGTGAATCGTAGGGAAACAAGTCACGCCCGGTGGCTAAGGGTTACGCAGGTATGTGAAGAGGGTATTGAATTTGAAGAATCATTTGCTCCAGCTTGCCTGCCTTGAGGCCGCTCTCGGATTTTTCCCGGCATTTGCGGCTCACATGAACATCACGGTCTTTCAAATGGATGTCAAAACTGCTTTTCTTAATGGACAACTCAAAGAAAGCGGTCTATTTAAGCCAACCGTAAGGATTCGCTGATCCGTGAGTTCTCTAATCATGTCTACAACCAAGAAAGCTCTCTACGTCTCAAACAAGCCCTCTAAGTGACGCCGACCAATGCCAGGATGCTTAGACTCTCGAAAAAGTACTCGTGAGCACTACAATTTCTTGGTGACAAATCGTGTCATGGCAATCGAAGAAGCAGATTGTACATCGCTGTCCTCAACCGGCAGAATATGTAGCCATGTCGCGCGTGTTGTGCAAGTCATTTGGATGAGAACACAACTCAAAGACTATGGTTATGTATTTGAAAGAATCCCGATGTACTGCGACAATCGGAGTGCTATTGCGATCTCGTGCAACTCAGTTCAACACTCAAATTCAAAGCACATCGATCTTCGATATCATTTCATCAAGGATCACGTGGAACAGGGAATCGTTGAATTATACTTCGTGGGTACAGAATACCAATTGGCAGATCTTCTCACCAAAACCTTAGCTCCTGCTAGGTTTAATGAGTTGGTCCACGGATTGGTATGCGGTGTTTGACTCAAGAGGAACTGGATGAACTCTTAAAACATTCTTAAAAACCAGTCAAACACCAAAACCTATTTTGTAAATATTTTCAAAACAAAATATAAAAATATAAAATCCGATAAAACTAAAAATATTCTTCTATCTATATTTCTTCAAACATGGCAAGTAATTTTTCTCCGTCAACACTCAAATCTTTCAAAATTAGATTTTTCCGATCAAGTGTTGAGGGGGAGAAATCAATCACTTAACAATTTCATTAAAACCTTGTACTTGCATGTTATCTTATCCCGGTTGTTTCTTTATTAATGATGGTCATTTTTCTGGTTCACTAACACTCCTCGGACTGAAATTTATAAACTTTCATTATTTCTTAAGTCGAGGGGAGTGTCGTCAAAGTTATTTCCAAATATTCTTCGTTTGGTAACCAAAATGGAAGTTAAAAGGCTTTGGATGAAAATGGAAAGGTGGAGGGCTAAAACTGTCAAAATCTAAAGTTATTTTCATAAAAAAACTCCACCTAACTCATTAAATTCATCACATTTATTATTTAACCTAACCAATCCTACGCCTATAATTCAATCTGCAAATCCGAGTTTTTGATCTTCAATTTGTAAGTGTTTTCATAATCTTAACGTATTTACAAACAATGGTTTTGAATCTTTTACAAATCCAACGGTTGAAACGTGAGATATGCGTGATTTTGTGTTCTACGCATAAGCGTATGAACACATAATCATGTTTGTGTGTTTATGGTTAAAATGATAGTGTCAAAACGTTCATATAACATCATTGAAACTATTTTGATCATAAAAACATACCCGAAAATGAATTGATTGATTTTGAAAATTAGGTTCATACATTATTTGGGGTTTTCATATGTGAACGATTTTGGTGATAAAGATAGTTGTATGAGGTTGTTGTCAAGTTGAATTGATCATATCTAGTCCCAGATATCACCCAGTAACACTAATGATTCATTAATTGGAATTTAGGGTTTATGTTCATACGGTTTGGGTATTTTTGATCTATGGCACGTTTGATGTTAAAACTTGAACAAAACATCTCATTAGGTATCTAAGACCTCCCAGAATCAGTTTGGTTCAAATCCTATGGCTAGATTTCTTAGGCATAATCTTTGAAACCTAGGGTTTAGTTTTACGCATAAACTGTTCTTACGCGTAAATGTTTAATGCGTTTTCATGCTATGATCTGAAAATAAATGAATGTTAATGTTAATATTGATGCTATGATGATTATTATTTCAGGTTTGCTACACGTAAAAATCAGAATCAAGGTTACTAGCAAACTACGCATAAGGATCACCTTACGCGTAGAGAGTTATGCGTAAGAGATCTACGCGTAGTCGTTACGCGTAGGTTCTACATATGGGACTACGCGTATCCTATGAAGGATATGCGTAAACATGACCCTACGCATAAGGTCTACTCTACTTCGTAAGCCTTACGCGAAGGTTTTATATGCGCTACGCGTAAGCTCTACGATAAGGTCCCCTTTTCCCACGCGCAATATTTCTTACGCGTAAGTCGGATCCTACGCATGCTTGCGTTACGCAGTATACCTCTCCTGTTTATGCATAAGCTGCCATTTCTACGCCTAAGCCTTGTTTAACCTTAATCATGAATTGTTACGCGTGCAAACTTGTGAATAAATAAATCATAACGTCACGAAACCAATAATGTCACTAATAAGCTTAAACGTTTAATATGTTGTGAAAAAAAATAAGTGATAACATGAACTTTAAAACTTAAAGTTAACTAACTCACGAAACTTATCACGACGTCATTGGACTATTGGACAAACAAGTGACTTTGGACTCGTAACAATCATCAATTCAATAATTAGACAATAAAACCATCTGTTGACTAACATAATGTCTTTCGATATGTTGGTTCTTTTGGCTAAATATATTTCAAATCACGACATGGACGCTCAAATGAATGTGGATGCACCAAATGTTCTCACCGTTGCCGATATCTTCCCTAATGGCTATCCGATGAAGATTGGAAAGAACAACCTTCGTATTGACTTTGAAACTCTCACCGCTAGAGTCTTTGCTTGATTGTTGTGGATATTCTGAAGAATCATCCTTATCAAAACATGCTCACCAATTCTGCTACGCATGAGATCTACATTTAGCAGTTCGGAATACAATGCAAAGGATCAAAGGACAAACGTGTCGACGGTGACTCTCAATGACAAACAAGTCACCATCACACCAGACTTACGGGTGTTTCTCATTCGATCATCGAGCCAACGAACTCAATGCCACCAATGAAGAGACGTTCTACAGCTCTGATCAATATTGGTTATGACGAAGCTACAAGAGTAATCACTAAGCATTCACATGTGGATCTTAAGAATATTCCTCAACCTTGGAGAACTCTCTACATCATCACCACCAAATCTGTTTCTGGTCGACGGCTATGAGCATCCAAGCTCATGGAACTGCAAATCTCTTGGGCTTTGGTCACATGAAGCACATTGAAGTCGAAGCTCGATATGTGGGACAACATGACATTCTCAAAAAGCTTGGCTCAAAGATCCTTATATCGCAGATATACTAAATTGTTGATCCAAAGAGCACTTGGGTTGAACCCTGATATCCCTAAGAGAATCAATGACCCCAACAATCATGACATGTTGTCGAACCAACTCTAACAGTGATTCAAAGGAATCAACAACAAAGAAACAAGGTGTTGTGTTGCCGATCACCTTCTCTCGATGAAATCAACGCCTTTTTACTCATAGGTACTGTAGCGTTGATGAAGGTAAAGTTGGTTCTCGATGATAAGTCTCGGTACACCTACCAGGAAAACCGAAGAGGTAGGCAGGAGTATTGCAAGCACGAGAGTCAAAGGAAGTTCCGAAGAGGAAACCTCTACTCAAAGGAAAGTTCCTTCAAGGAAGTTGTCTATTCCCAGACTAAGCCTGAACCGCCAAGAGAGCTAGTGGACGAAAGCTCTGAGGAAACCGAATCAGACGATGAGGTCTTCTACTCAAATCTGCAACGATATAACTCCATCAGAACTAAACCTCCCACCACCACTGACAAAGGTAAAGGAAAACTCCGTGATTGAACATGATAAGGAGAGCTCGAAGAAGAACCGGTTGATGAAGAAAAGGAATATCAAAGGAAGTTGAAAGAACTCAGACATAAACATCTTGCCGAAGCATTTGCAAAGGATCAAATGGTGGCCCGGAGGGTCAAGTGGTGGAGTTCAATCTACACCAATTCCCTATGCGTTAATCAACCCGATAAGGGAACTGGTGCCACCTCTTGAGCAACAACAAAACGCCCGGTGGAACCGAAAAAGAAAAGTCCGAGAAAGAAAAGATTGATGAAGAGGTCGCTCATGCCAAAGCGAAGAGAAGCTAGGATTCAGCTGCGAAAAGACTAAAACCGAAAAGATGACTATGATGATTTTCTTCTCAATGTCCAATTCGTTCCAGGAGAAAACTCTCGATCCTCCAAAGGACCCGAATCACCTCACATCATCATCATCGACTCGCTTCTCATTCTTCACCACCCCATCCAAAAGATCAACCGATCCACATCCAAATCAGTGAAGAAGCCAACTGCCTCTTGGATCTCTCAAGCTAAGACATGAATCGTTAAAGCTGTCAAGCAGGTCAGAAAGAAAGACATGCTTTACAAGAAGCTGAATTTTCTCGCCGATCAGTACGATTCATGATGAGAATGAAAAGATGTTGAAAGGGAATACATCCAGAAGTTCATGCAACGTGATCTTCAAAGGGAAATGAACGAGATGATCAAAGGTTACACTCACAAGTACCTTCTTGACATCGTCCTGAGTTACAAAGGAGATTTTTACCAAACAACTCTATCCGAATCTATTACATTTGGCCAAGCAAACTATGAGATCAACACCAATGCATGTCAACATCAACCCGTTGATCATAATCTCGAGATGTTGAATTGGTTAACGTGCTCGTGAGCTCAAATGTCTAAATGTTTGCAACATTTACTTCCTCCGAAAGTAAATTGTTTGAAGACCTGCGGAATACCAACTCAAAACAGCTTACAGGGAAGAAGCTCAAAGGCCTAAACGTCCAAGAGACGATGAAGATAAGGATAAGGATAAGAATGATGAGCCTAAACGCCGAAGAAAACGGTGAGTCATCTTCAATGCAACCTCCACCCCAAAGGACCTACCAACCACGATCTCCTCCTCGCCTTCTTAAAAACCTCGGATTCTGAGTTACCACCCCAAACTCGAACCGGTGATCACTTTGAATATACGGGTGGTGATGATGAGGAAATCCCTGACCCCCAACAACAACCCACTCTCCCAAGACAACAAAGGAACCAAAGATCCTCCCTAGGCCTAAGAAGAAGAAGAAGAAGCCGACTAAGGCTGATGTCGTTTCATGGCTAGACGATGATAACACCGAATACGAATGGTTTTCCACACTTTTTGCTGCTACACGCGCCTTAACTAACGACCAAGATATGGTAGAAGGTAGTACATTGGAGCATGCTAAGTTACTACAATCAAAGTTCCGAGTGAAGAAGATGACGAAATCAGAGTTGAAACGAATCAAGAATGAAGTATTCCAAATACTCAAAGACAGCTCGGAAAGTGCTATTGAGGTTGAATATCACCTTGAAAACATAGCACGAGCCATGTCTAACAACATTGATTGGCTCAACCCTGAAGCAAACATCGACTACACCGAAAAGACAACGCCCATACTACAGATTGGACCAAATCTCTACCTACCATTGGTCGACCAGATCAACCTCAGATTCCATTTCGATACTTCTTCAACAACGACTTGGAATTTCTTCTACATGGTAGCGATGTGTCAAGGAAATACGCTACATCACTTACACTTCCGTCCCGCAGACCATATACTCCAACTGCATAGCCATCGAAGAAAAGGCTACCCACATGTTCAACAAAAGAATGGAAGAGTATGACATCAATGCAATGTATGGGATTCACCATTGGCCGAACGTAAGAATCTACTACGAAGCGCCAGTTCAAAATCTCAACACGAAGTGTATAGTGGTCAAGGGATCGTTGCTATTAAGCATGTTGCTCTTTCGTCTAAATGGGACTACACCTTCCTAAAGAAGATCGTGGTCAAAAGACAAGACGAAAGGACTATGCATTCTGTGAAGCGGACTTTCAAAATTTGTCTCTCAATGATATTGAAGATCTGTATCTTGCCAAAGTATAGGGAAGAATGAGACAATTCTACTGAAATTCAACGAATACATCAAGTCCTTACTCATCTTCATCAATAGCATCGTGATCCAGGAACGTGTAGAAGATTTGCAACTTGCTGTTGAGTCGTATCAGACTCGTGTCAACTTCACAGACCTAAGCTAGAACTTCCTCGACATCAACCATCTCCTCAATTCACTCTCATCACAAACCCTTTGGAGTAGTCTAGCGCACTCCACCCCAAGAATGCTTGATGGCGTGTAAGGAGCTTCATAAGTTTGGAGATTCAACATTGAAGCATGTCAGAGATGGGCTAGCATATAGGTTAAAGGCGATTCAACAAGGCATCACCAACGAGATGGACTTCTAAGGAAAGACGAGATGTAAAGAGAATCATCAAGATGATTGATGAAAGGTTGTTTCGAAGGACCATTCAGAACGTTGGAGAGTTTCAGGTGGTCGCAACACATTAATCTCACAGGCTATCAACGACCAGTTCGCATTCCTAGAGTTCTTGCTGACCTACCTGAAATTCCTGGTACCCCTTAATCTGTTTCAATTTCATATTTATTTGGTTGTGTGATTATATAATTGACAATGGCTTGTGTACACATAACAGTGTACAACCCGTTCTTGTAATGAAAGGACCCTGTGGTACGCTTCAGTGCCACAATCCTTATCAAAGGAGCGAAAGCTTCTTACTTTTGAGTAAACCTTATCAAACCTTTCATTTTTCAAAGGTTTTACTCAAAAGAACAAGTATTTCCCCTTATGATTTTCAAAACCTCAACAGTTTATATCACTTGTTGAGGGGGAGTATTTGATTTAAAACTTTATTCACAAATTGTTCACAGTGGTAATCTTCCCACAAAACTTAAAATGGTCATATTTATTCTCAACATTTCTTCAAAAATAACATTTATATGCCATTTTTGAGGGGGAGAAAAATTATGTGATAAGAAATATGTTGTGTTTTGCTATTGAATCCTCGTGTGATAAGACTCCAACCCATGAATTGACGAGAACTGAACAGTCATACATTGAAAAGATTCGTCTTCTAAGACTTATCCAAGTAAATTGTACCCATTCGAGAAGCTCCTGATAGACATGAACTCTGACGGGTTTGACAACCTTTCGGGGATGTCCACATCTTCAAGGTAGTTATTAGAGCCAGTTGTCACCTAAAATCTGACAATGTATCTCTTTAACTATGCAACGTAATCGTGTCTCGCAAGGATTTGTCTATCTTGAGTTGATCAATTCAAAAGTGCGCTTCTTTCCTCATCTGTGCATTTGTCAAAACTCTTAAGCACATGTTGAGGGGAGTAGAAAATCTAAAACTCTTGAAGTGTTCAAACATGTTTTTCATTCACAAACACTTCGAGAGATTTTTCATGAAAATGGTTTTATGGCAATGGAGTTATAAGGTGATTAAGGTTAGGAATAACCGTCCTATGATCCGCCAGAGCCGGAGGGATCTACCCAAGGACACTACCAATAGTTAGAATTAGAAGTCCTTAGGTATGATTATAAAAAGGAGAAAATGAGAATCGGAGAAAGAAGGAGTTGAAGAATTAAAAAGAAATGCAAAGAAAAGGGTGAAAAGAAATAGCCCTCCAGATTATTCAACTTAGGGCAGACACCGGGTTCAATTCATATGCTACTGGTTGTCACTTGATGACGTCGGTATTGAAGATTAAAAGTCGTCATGGACCCAGTGACGCATGCACTAAACCTTCTTAGCCACTCAAGTTTCTCCTAACAGAAGCTTGTTTCATTCTTACAGGGAACCCTACGTAAACTATCGGCTCTCTCTTAGAGATTGCTGGTATTGAAGAAGGAGACCCTCTCCCTAGTCTCCACTCAGGAAAACCAAAACGCACTATTGAGTCTAGAGCCACGAAATTCATCAAAAGATCTCTTAGGTACACTTGACATTTCATCACTTGTTGTTCAACAATAAGAACAATAGTGGTACATTATCGAGTCCTACACAGATCCTAGCAATCTATCGAGAACATTTATGAGAGGTTCACTCTTGTGATCCTCAGTGATTGAATGGAAACTCGGCAGGTCAACATCTAACAGCCCTGACAGCAGGTCACTTCGGTAACTCCCCGTGGATTACGCTTAGTGGTCTCAAACGGTCTAAAGTCGTGAGGTGATGCTTCGTGTACCTCGTGACTCATCGAACCGATGTACTTCGGTACATCGGGTTATCTCACTTGTGGGACTCGGTTCGGAGCGGCCTTTGTGAGAAATTAGAGTTGTGTTTTCACACTATGCTGTTAACACTCTCGAAGTTCAAACTTGTAAGTGCCGAATCCGCTTATTACTAACCTTTCTTATGTTTACTTATGGAAGCTCGGAGATGATCGTGCAGATTCTCCACATGCTCATACCAACATCATCACTTATGGAAGTTCTCTTATAATCAAAGGCAACACAAAGTCAGAATGATTCTTCGTCAACAAAGAATCTACAAAGTTTAAAGAATTAAAGAACTTCATCAACTATAATCCAACGTTAAAGAGCATGTGAGCATGTTGAGAAAGACGGAGACACCGAGAAAAAGGCTGACCGATGCAGCACAACAACAACATACTATCACTTTCAAAGAACAAAGAACAAAAGAACAAAGAAATCGAGACGTCAAAGAATCCTTCAAAGAAAACAATTTTTCTACACTGGGGAGATTGTTCGAATCAAGACACTTCTTCTCACAAGAAAGAAGAATGTCGAAGAAAGCTACTATTACATCAAGACCTACATCGTTTATCACTCTTTCATTCATCACTAACACTTAGGGGGAGATTGTTGGAATCACTCCTAAACCTTAATTCAAGTGTTAGTGATTCATATGTAATAGTTAGCTTAATATGGCCTTTATGTTATTAATTAGCCTTAGGCTTATGTAGAAGGCCCATAATCCTAGGCCCAAGTCCAATAAGGAAAGGAAGGGACTAAGGGTGTTGCCCTAGCTCCATCTCCTATAAATACTATGTAATAACCCTCACTTGAGGGTTGGTTGTTCAATTCATTCACTCTTGCACCTTACGCCTAACTTTTCATCATTCATATCGTGTGTGTGTGTGTGATATTGTTCATCCGATCTTCTTCTCTTCTCTATTTCTTCTATTGATGCTTGTGTTACATATATGGTGACCTAACAAAAACACATACAAAATGCTCTCCTCTTTCACACATCTCATCAACCACCATCCTCACCACCACAAAACCCCTCCACCACCGACCACTACACCACCGCACTAATCACACTACTCTACCATCGTGATATCACAATTGTCTCGCCATTAGGAACCGCCGCCGTATCGCCTAGTTATATAAAATGTATACATGAAAAATGGCTAAAATAGACATCAAGAATATTTAACTTTATATAGATAAATAATAGAGTAGTATACACCGTTCGTTCATGTGGGTTGACCAAATTTCATGACTAGTTTTAAATTGCGAAAATTCACTTAGCGAGTCCCAAATATCCATTTTATTACGTAGGTGGTCCAAAATTGTTAATGACGTTAGCTTTCCTCGTTATCTCCCATATTACGTGCAAATCGCACGAGGATAGCTTTGTACGAACACATTTTATTTGTCATTTTCAATCTTTTTTGTTTACAGTTGTCATTCTACTTCCTCACACGTGTACTTCATTTTTTTTACATATCCGAATATTTTACATATCCTGATTATAGTCTTAAGTACTCCACACTCTTTTCCAAGTCACTTTGTTCCATTACTCCGTCTCTTCATCTTTTTTATTTCTTACAAAAACTTTAAGAACACAAAAAAGTAGTGGCGTGTTGGTATGGAAAACAAGTTGTATTTCGCACATCATTGGCAAATTGAAATCATGGATGTAGGTTATATGGTTGTTCAGATCCGGGATCTAATTGTGAGTTTGTTGACTGACACGATCCGCCAATGTTTGCAAGATCAGTTAATATCATTCCTGGTCTATTCAGGGTAATAAATCATATGAAAGCTACACTAGAAGAAACAAGACTTAAAGCTGCTAAATTGAAGAAATATTTGATCATAAGTGGATTTCTTTTTTCTTCATTAATTTTTTATTTATTTGCTCAATTTTCGTGTATTTTTTGAAGTAAAGCATTATAAGTTATCAGTGGGGAAAAGGTTATGTGATGGGGTTTGACTTTTCTAGTAATGAAATATTTAGTCAATGCTATCATTTCTTCTGTTCCGATTGTTAGTTTTTTATGTATTGATGGAAGTTTGTTAGGTTGTTTACTTTGATTTGGGCGAAAACTAGTAGTTGACCATTTGGTCAGTGGGTTAAGTTTGACAATTTTTTGTCACACTAAACTGATAAACAAAGCCTTTTGAAGCAAACTTAATGAAACTTTTTTAGCTTATTGACTTTGTCTTGATTAAAAATTTGTAGTTGATCATTTGGTAAGTGGGTTAAATTTTACTGTTTTGCATACTAAACTGATAAGAAGTTGCGTTTTCACATACAAATAATGCAGTTGCAAGTAATTGGCACAAATAAAATGATTTAAACATGTACATTTAAGCTGATAAAGTCCTTTAATTGCATATTGTCATGGCAATAAGTTTCAATTACTTAAAAATTGCAATTGACTACCATAGTTACCAATGTTTAACATTCACATACAAACATAAATAAGTATTAAACATGTTCAAATATCCCACATAGGTTTAGAATACTAAACTATCCAACTTAAGGCTGTTTTGGTGAACCAACTCCAACTTTTTTACTCATGATCATAGATTGCTTCATTTGGGTGAACCAAGAGCATTAAACTTCTTTGTTGAACTAGACTCTTAACTTCCACCAGTTCCAAGTCCTTCATTCCTTATTGCACTTCTACTCCATTTAGGTGAACCACTTTGACTTCCACCAGCATTAACACTTTGATTTGTAGATGCACCACCATCACTTTGTCTTGGATTGATCCTACCATCATCACTTTGTCTTGCACTGACTTCAATGTGGGTTGCACAACCAACTATAGAGCTTTGACCACTGTGACTTGCAGCAGGATGACTTCTAGTTCTACCACTTTGACTTACAACTGCAAGTATGGCCCTTGCTTATTGGCGTTGATCGAACAAAACCAAACAAAGTTTTTTTTTTTTTTTTTTTTTTTTTGTCGATCAAAGGTATCACATGGGAATGAGGAGACAATTTTTGGTTTTTGGTTTCTTCTTTTGTGTCGTGTGGAATGAAGCACCAATGGGGTGTTTATATAGCCTCAAACTTGTTCTCCAAGTTTGCGTTTAAGTCCTTAATTAAATTAATAGATACACTTATCATATTCTGATTAATCGTCGATTAGGTGCTACTGGGCCGCCAACCTTCTCGATTTGTGTAAATCGTTCAAACAAATTGGTCAGCCGTGGTCAACAATGGTCAATCTTGCCGAAAACTTGAAAATCTTGCCAGAAATACCCTAAACTCGCCGTAAACTAGTTTTGATTACTTATAGTCAGTGTTTATATCAATTACAAGATGGTTTTCAAGTAAAATTGCCAAAAATACAAAAACTTCCCGTAAATACCCAAAACTTGCCTAAAATGCCAATACGATTAATCACTGATTCACTATTTTTGCAAACCTGAACAAATGCAATCACATACAGTTGATGTTTTTATATATATATATTACAAGATGTTTTCAAGGAAAATCTTTTCGGTAATATGCAAAACTCACCAAAAATACCCAAAACATGCCAAAAATGGCAATCCGATTAATCACCGATTAATCCCGCCTAGACCGATTACAAGTTACAAGGGGATCGACCACCTCACTACTGATTCGTGATTTTTGCAACCATGATATTAATAATAAATTAACTTAACTTAAGCTCCAAGCAAATAAACTTTATCCCTCTTTTGGTCGTTGTTCGAATGGCCTAACAAACAGACACCCCTCGAATTTTGTTTTTCAAACTAACAAGCCCTCACTTTTTATTTAAAAGTTAAATAATTAGTTATAACGTCTAACATTATAATTAGGCATGGTTTGGTATGTGTTTACCTGCTGTTTGTCGATGTTCAAAGTACTACTGCTGCAAAGATTTTATGAACCAATCAATCATCATACAAATCGGGAGTTTTCAGGCATGTCGAGACAATTCGTTCAGTGATTCCGCACTATAGGAGGTCATGTAACTGTAACGCATACCCGGGAAGTGAACTTCCCCCCCCCCCCTTTTCATGAACAATCCTATGAGTTTATTAGCGGCTCTAGGCAATATATTACATAAAGTACTAAAACATTCTTCAAAATCTGAAATGCGATATGCTTTACATGCTTTCCAAAATAGCGCTTTCTTACTTAAAACTCGAGGACACTTTGCACATAAGTTCATCAACAAGTTGCGACAACAACGACGGTGAAACGCATTGATAAATACATTCTTAATTAGCATAATAAATTGATAGCATGAATAATACATTTATTTGTAAAAAGTGGTATTTACCGCAACACCCATGGAAAGATCAAATTCTCAAATCTGTCTTCATCGTTAGTGTCTATATGTGTGATAGTCCCTGAGTTTTTTAGTCTCAAATTGTGGCAATACAAAGGGATTTTGGCAAACGACTCCTCAGGAGTCCCTCTCAACAACGGCAAGCATAACATTTAGCTCACCAAGCTTGAGAATATGAGACAGAACCTAACATTCATATCTGTCATAATCTCTTTCACCCTGTATATCCTGATATTCTGAGACATTGCCTCCTTTAATATATGACAAGGACTTTTGGGGAAGCATTACGATGATGTGGGTGAATTTGAGTTTTAGTGAATGTATGATCGTCGTCAAATTTTGTTACATAAAACTTTTTATAGTCTTTGGGTATATAGGCTCGAAAAACCCATTCACATGTGTCAAAAACACATTTTACATATACCATTTGGGGTTATGATCTTGGATATCTAACTTGAAATCCTTCTTCAAGAGCTTTTCTACCCAAAGCAAGTTTTATTTGTTCTTTATTATCAAAATTATCATGTAAATGAACAAGACTAAATGTTCCATAACAGATACCATTTTTTGAGTTGATATTTGAGACTGGTGTTTTGAGTACGGGAGACATATTCCAAAATTTATCCTTCTTAGATTCGTTGTTCTCTACGGGTGCTGTTTCCGCATCCTCATCAGATTCACTACTCTTTTCATCAGATTTTCTACTCTCCTCATCAGATTCACTACTCTCATCCTCGCTAGATAATCTTTTTACTTTCGCAAAAACATTATCCATGACCTTTTCTTCGAAAGGCCGTAATTTCTTATCATCTAACAAATCCCTTTTACTAGCCATCTGGGTTTTTGGCGATCCAGCAACCTTTTTTCTACAATTAGCTAGATCACTTTGCGTATGGGTCTTTAAGAAATATAAAAAAAAAATCGATTTTTTTAAGAAATATATAAAACTGTCGAATTTTTTAATATTCGCAAAAGGGTTCCAAATTTTGCGGATCTCATAGGTATTTTGGCTTTTTGGAAAAAAAATAATTAGGTATTTTATACTTTTGTGATTTTCTCTTTCTATAAATTATACCAAAGATTTCCAAACATCAATCCCAGTCGATTGGTTGTATAAAATTTTGAAAGATTTGTAAGTTGCTTCTCAGTTTTCCTAAAAATACCCAAACATTGGTCGTCGTCCCCTATTTGGATTAGGGTTTTGCATGCATGGCCAGCTGGTACTTTTTATCCCCGATTGAATCAAACAAACTTAATTTCGTCTTCTTATTTGATCGATGACAGTGACTTGTAATTTTGTCAACAGTTAGCCCAATAGTATGTATGATAGGGCCAAATTAGGAGGCCATAATTTCCCGGCGAGCAAACAATCATTAATATACAGTATAAATCAATTAAACCTAAAGGGATGATCCCAAATCAAAAAGTACACAGGGTTTCAATTGGCAGAAGGTATGTGTCCCAGTTTTCCAGTTCGTCTTATTATTTGATTTATATTGATTTTTATTTTTGTTAATTAACAGCTTGGTGCAAACTCGATCATCATCATCATCATCATCATCGACCAAGGAGGATGTAAGAATAACTTTTTTATACTGTTTTAAATAATCTTTATAGCATATAATTTTGGTTGCAAACTTTTATATGAGGATTATATAACTTATTTTCCCTTAAAAAAAGAGATATATAAACTCATGATCGAAGTGCTTGACTTATCTTTACCCACTTGTTGTTTGTTTTGATTTGAAGTTCATCACTACCAAGTAAATGGACAAACCCTCGGTCCAGCTATTCTTATGCAAAAACATTATCACTGTTTTAAGCAAGCTAGCAAACCATATTATATAAATTCTTAAGTGCTTTTTGACAAGATTTAGGGGGTGTTTGTTTCGGCTTATATAGCGTGCTTTCGGCTTATGTTTCACAGCTCACTTTTTGTGGCTTATTTTGTAGCTTTTTCTGCTCCAAAAAAGTGACCTTATGAAACATAAGCCCGAACTGAATATATACGAAGTTTTTCTTGTTGATTTCACTCTTCTGCCCATTCGTTTAATCACTTCTTGCACCATCCCAGGGAATCACTGGTAGGGTAACTCGAAGCAAGGCTGCCAAGGAACGAGGAGGTATGCGTTTCTGTTCTTCTAGCCATTTTCATCTTAATACTATAAAAAAAGCAAGTTGGCAACTTCATTGATTAACTTATTGTTTGTTACAGAGGTTGCAGTTCCAGAAAGTCTATATGAGCACATTCAGGAAGCTCTTGTGCTCTGGGAGCAGCTAGAGGCTAACACCAGCGACAAGGATTTGCAATCGAAATATAGATATATTCGCAACATTATTGACATTAGTGCTTCTATCCACATATATAATGACAATCTGCCATCTGACTGGAGTTTGTATGTTCCATCCCTTTTTATTCATATTTTAACTCTATTAAAGCAAACTCTTAAGGGCTGGTTTTTTGTTTAGTTTTCATGGGAATAAACAATTAAGTTTATGTTTATATATTTTGTACTCATACAGCATTTCCCTTTTCTTGCAGCCATCTGGACACCGCCAGACTCTGTGTGCCCGATAAGTCTCCTGCACGAAACCTAATCTCTAAAAAGAAAAGGAAAAGGGAAAGGAAGAACAAACATCGTACACATCTCCATCCAATTGTCCTTTTTTTTTTTTTTTTTTACTTATATTATCTGCGCGAAAAAGAATAATGACAACTCACCAAGTTCATGAACGAAGCAAATGAGTCACTAGGTGTAGACATACAAAGATATTATTAATGCTGGAGAATATTCTTTAACAAATCTGAATATTTTAATTCTACACCAGTTACCAGTACATTAGGATTGTTTATTATAAATCTGAACATTACCCTGTTCTGAATACTTCGGTGAATGATAAAGTGGTTATGTCTTATTAGCGCGTTTGTGGGTGTCTTTGTATCTATTTGTACAGTATAATATTTCACGTATGAGCCAACACATGGATGATAAGTTGGTAACTTTTGTCTTTCAGCGAACCCGCATATCACCAATCCTCGATTGGTGGATCAGTTAGCCTGGCAGAAATTTAAAAACCGCAATGAAGTAGATAAAGTTGTATGTATACGATCTTCATCTCTCTTTTCTCTTCATCTATATAAACTTACATCCACGGTTCTGCACACACATATGCATGTTTGTGGCACTAACATATGCATGTTTGTGGCAGACACAAACATTATGTATACATATTCCATGTGTAAACTTTTTTTTTTCTTTGTTTTTATTTTTAACATATTTCATGGGTGTTGCAGCCTACACTCAAGGTATTACCTTTTCCTATCGACGAGGAAATTAAAAACCCACTTAAAATGGATGATGATTTTGCTCGTTTGATTTGTAGTTATGCTGTTGAGGTCTTCAATTATTCCTATCAGATGGTATGATTGCGTTCTGCCTGCTTTCAAGTTTTTCATTCTATTTCTGCTATTACTTGTTTTACATGTAAACAACTTTTATGTCAGTATGTTAATAAGGACAACGAGAAGAACATCAGTGATCCTAAAATACTTGACTGCTACTACCTCAAGGTTGAAAAGTGGTATCTTTTCTACATGACCATAAAGGCCATTGAACAATCGAGGCGTGGAAAGTATGAGATCAGAGCCAGGTGTAATTTTTATGATGGTGCAATAACTCTGGACTCATTTGCCCGTCCATTTCCTGATATGTCGGGTATGTGATTGTTTGGAGTATCTCATGCATTGAGTTGGTTATTAGTAATAACTTATTACTATCTTACAAGAACCCAAAATCCTTTTTATACTTGTTGTGCTGCTACAAACATGCAATATCGCAGTTTCTTATTGATTGTAGTTTTTTCTGTTTTATTAAAACATAGCTAAAAAATGCAACAGTTCAAAGGTGTTGAAATTTGCCCAATGCTCAGGAACCATCTAAAGTATTTCAGTATAATCAAGAAATCATAATTCTATAATAGAAAGTGTTTGTGGGCCACTTCAATCCTTCCTAATAGTTCCCGTAAACTAATACTCCATGTATTCTGGTTTATATAAGCTGCAAGGGTAAAGTTGAAAGCAAAGATGATAAAAGAAGGTCCTCCCTATAATTTTCCCCACGGAGTCAGATATGAAGATGTTAAAGGTTAGTCTTCCATATATTTCTACATTTTCTTTCGTACAAACTTTGTTGTCCATCTATTTTCACCTCGAGAAACAAAGTATCACTAGATATCAAAGACAATTTTAAAGCACAAAAATTTACTATTATCTTTTTGAATTCCTTCTTTGATGTGTGTAAGCTATGAAATCTATAATTTCATTAGCTGAACATGTAATCTGCTTTCATACCTTAGCCTTTCTTCTTACCTAAATTTGAATATCAATAGGTAGGAAGTGATAAATTTGCACACTCATTCAACAAGTTTTTTTTTCCCCCCCCTTAACTCAAAAATAAGAATTTGGACCCTTTTGTTAGGTGTGTGCTCTTTCTAGTTTTCATATATCAAAATTTTTGGTATGTGACACATTATGTCCAACTAGTTGTCTATACATCAAACGAATAATTGAGAGCTTGACTAAAGTGTAACCTGAATCACTTGTCCTCAACTTTTGTGAATGAGTTGGTCATTATATCAAATTGATTGAGAATTTTATATTAAAATTTTACTTGTTTTGACCATCCCATTTGATAGTACGATTTAAATGGTTTATACTGTATGTAAATGATAAATCTATGTGTAGATGGCTGGATGGATCCTGAAATCTATTACGAGTCTAGTGGGATGGTGCGTAGGAGGTCTGTGCTCGGTGGTTATGACTATCTTAACCCATGTGGCTGGGACAGGTTAAGATGTTTTATCTTGGTAAATCTATACATATATATGGGACTAAGCATGACACGTCACTAATGCTTACATGGCACATTAATGCTGACATGGAAATGCTGACAGGGCACAACATTCGGCTACATGATTAAAAAAAAGTGTCACTTGCAAGATTTGAACTCGGGTTTAGACCTCCAAAGACAAGCAACTCAACCAGTGGAGCAGGGCACATGTTGTGCTAGAAAATTACATTCCCTAACTGATAACTTGCGTCTCCTCATCAATAACAGTCAAAAACTTTGTGTGACTCCCCTTTCTTGCGCATTTCCTAAAACAATTCTCAAATTACGCTCCTCCTAAAAATCAATACCATGTTTAGGTTGGTTACTTTTTTGGATATGTAATTGTCAAATCAAATTCAAAACCCTAAATCATTCAATTCCCTCAATTTCATCCACTGAAACCTAAACCTTAAACCATATCTTCCCCGTTTAGGGTTTTGATTACCAGGTCATTGTTTTCAATTCGCTAAAATGAAGGTTTTTAGGAGATTAATTATGACTAAATGAAGGTAATAACTTACTTTATATAATGTGTTTTTTAGTCATGTTTCTTCAAGTAATCATGTTTCTTTGTTTATGATGGCACAAATATAGGAAACCTATGGTGTTTCTTCAAAGGTTGTTGAGCTTTTTCTCATGCCTCATAACCCAGACATTGGGAATATTCATCAACAATAACCAATAACAACGAACACAAAAGTTATGGTTAGAAAAATAAGCAATATATGCGTTTTTTCATTTTCATTGGTGGAGGACTAATTATTTTGTGCTCTACAGTGATGGTAGAATGATATGTTTGGAGCGCCTTAAATATCATGTAATAGAAGAACTTAACAAAACAGCTTCTCGCAAGATGGCTGTGTTACATCTACTTAAGGTGTGCATATTAGTGTTATAATCACATGATTATACTATAATACTAATAGTTATTGTAATGTTTAGCCAACTTTGTAATATGTAAGTGTTTGACAAAGGCTAGAAAGCTTGAAGTTGTGACTTTTGCTCTTTATGAATCAGACACCGTATTACATAACTAACATTAGTTTCTATAATATGCAGGTTATTTTCTTTTCCCTGCAACATCCAGTTTACCACGTTTTTCCGCTACAACATCGTTAAAGAATCTGCAGAGCGTTAGACGTCGTTGGATACATATCCACACAAAGAAAAATATAACAGGTAAGCATGTAAACCAATTCATGAAATTGTTCTTTACTAATCTTAATTGTTGCTTTAATAGAAGGAGAAATATAAAACGTACATCTAAATTGTTGCGTTACTAATCTTACAAATAGTTGGGATATATATTCTTGCCATGTGTCTAATGCACCACAGTACTTAATATATGATTCTCGAACAAATGGTTGCATACTTGCAAGTGATGTCGAGACTGTCATTATCCCGGAAGATGCATATGAAGGTGACGATGTTGTTGCATTTGAAAATAGAAAAACCAAGGCAAGTCCTCTTTTACCATTTCTCATTTTATTCCTATTTGCAACATTGTATTTTGTAGTTGTGTGTCATAGTAATGATTTTGTTGCGGCCGCTTATTATCTTTGTGCAATAGAATGAAAATATGTTGAGCGATACTCCTGAAAAACTCAAGATTAATGTGTTATGTTATATGATTTCACTACTAGAGTTCAAATATGTATTACTATGTCGGCTAATTGTCATTCCTCCTGCCACTAGAGTTATTCCATAATCTCCTATGCAAAAAAAGAGCTAAGCCACCCTGAAACATCAGATACTTTTTTTATTTGAACTAGAATAATTTAGAGTGTGTCAATCAATTAAAGGAGTGTGCAAATCACATCCCTATTATTATATTCCCTCTTTTCTTTCTCTTATTTTGTTATAGAATGATGATGCACTGCTCTTATACCAATAGGCCAAACCGCCAAATTAATGATGATGTATAAAACTAAACAAAATACTAACATAAAAGATAACATCACATGCACTTCACTGCAAAACTATTTTCAATGCACTAGAAAAATTGGCTTCTTTCTAAAGCCTTTTGGTCACTACAACATTTAAGCCAGCGTTACATCAAAACATTTGGATCAAAAATATTACGAAAAAACTTGCAGTTAGTATTCATAAATGACGAAAAATTTAACTAAAAGCTATAATGAGGATACATGGTGTTTCAGTTTTTGGATTTATTGCACAGTCCTCACAACCCTATTAAAAAAGTTTTTAACAAGGATGAAGGATTATTGATGAATATTGCAGAACAAAGACTTCATAGTTGTTACTGATGAAGTATGATAACTTTATAAATTTTTATTGCTTATTTACTTATTGGTAGCCTAGATGATATCTTATTTATATGCAATTTTATTATTTTTCAAAAACGTTTTTGCAGGTTTACGAGCATACAAAATACGACAAAGAACTACATATAAGCCATGCCTCACTACCAGAAATGCAAATGTGGACCATCATCACATCTTCCTTATCTAACACTTATAGTGTGACAGGTAAATTAGCTCTTCCAAACCAAACCTGTTTTGACCCGTTGCATGTCCCGCTCATCATGACACGTCTACTAAGTACTTATCTCTTGTGTATCAGGTTGGAGGGTTGGGTGGAAAATAGGTCTATCTTGCGTTGCATTTAAAGTTACAAATTCTGCTCCTATACAGTTTCAGAAAACTGCCTTGATTGCATTAACGAGTCCCTGAGAATACTACAAATCTTTGATACGAGTAAGAACTTTACAGTGAACAAACAATTTAAGTCATCATTCTAGGTCCATTTATGATTATTGGGATTATGAATTAAAAACAGATTTCAAGTTGAAGTTACTTGGCGAGGTGGGGTTCAATGTTTAGTTTAAACCATTGGGATCCTTTTTCATATTTTGCCGTATTTCCAGAGATTTGCAAACTTACCGATGTACGTGCTCTTTTTTAATGCCTTTTTTAATATACATTTATACGTTTGAGGATCGAATGATTTTAATTGTAATGGATTCTTTAGGTTGAATTTGTGGAGGAATTAATAAAACAAGCACAAGTTGTGGCTGTTCCTGGGTGTGGTTCTTTTCATAAAAGTCGTGATTCTTCGGAGAATGTGATGAGTTGCCATAATCGTTACATCAGATATGCCTTCTGTAAGGGTCATGCCACTTGGACTTCTATTGTTCTCAAAATGCAGCTGCTTGACAATACTGGGCGCCTCAAATTTCTTTCAGTTAACGAGGGTAGCTATTGTAGGTATATGACAATTTCTTGTAATGTCATCAAGTAATATGCAAAATTGTGGAAGCAACTGATAGATTTTTCTTCATTTGGCAATTATACATTTGTATTCTTTATAATTTGTTACATGCTCTTTTGAGGTGCAATACCAAGCTCCCCTTTACATGAGCGGTTTCCTTTTACAAAAATAATTTTGTGATTACAAGATATTTTGCGTTATTCTCGTCATTTTCAAACGCCGCCGCCTGCAGTAAATATGGAGAACTCAAATATAGCCAATGCTTATATTTATGTATAACAACTTATATGAAAAAGAGGAGTATTTAAAGCCCAGCGTTTTAAATTTCGCGGTTGTTTTTCATATAAATATATATACACGGTGTCGGTTAAACATATTTCAAAGCTAAAGTAACCATTCCTTACTAACATGCGTTACAAAGTTCCTAACTAACTGCAACTGCTGAATACCATCAATAAGACACTAAAACAACTCGGTCAAATGCAACAACTAGTTTTGGTTTCTTTCGAGCGTGCGGGTGGTTAACATACATGTTCGCCTAAAGAGATAATTGGTCAAAGCACGCTGCTAAGTAGTACTACTTATCTTTCAGAAGTATATACCGGGCACAATCAAGTATGTCGCTCTATATTTGAACCTAAACCAATCACACCCCTAATACACATGAGTTTCGCATAATACAACAATATAATTATTTTTAAGGCCAAACATGTCCATGAATCTATTTTAACCCTGTGAAACTCAACAATCCTAATCGCATGTCAATAGTATTTAAAGTTCCTTAGGTTGTGCTACATATCAGTTACACCTAGAAAAATAAAGCACCTGTTAGATTAAGGAGGCCACTATGACTCAACTGATAGGTTGAATAGCATAAACAACAGCTGCAAGAACCGGTCTTTGCATGTGGATTTCTGCAGAGAGCTGAAACAAAACAAAAGATTCAGAATTACGAAAAAACTCAACCCGCCATTACACTTCATACACATCCATTTATGAAAATCCATATGTCCGTTAAAAATTGTAAATAGTTTTAATGCTTACCTCATCCCCCCGTTTAGATCGTACCTAAAACATAAAAGGTCCATATATGATTGAATCCTGTATGTCGAAGAGAAGGTAGAAGAGTGTTAAAATTTAATATGGTGGATTTCGTGTAGTAACTAATTGCCATGGTAAAAAGTTATCGAAAACTCACAATGGATCAAAACAAAACACAGTTAAAATCAATTGCTGTTGTTACAAAGTTTTGATAATTTAGGAACACTTTTGTAATTAATAGATGTAAGGGACCAGAAAGAGTTATGTGTGCTCTGATAATAGCGCTTCCCCTATCTTGATCAACAATTTTAACAACTTAGCCCTCTCAGCATCTTGCGTAGCCACTTGTTATGCTTCATCCAGTGCCATGCAGAAATGGAACACATGTTACATCAATATTTTTCGGATTTGGCTTTGGGCTTAACACAAATCACTAGCCCACATTCTTATTTTTTCTGAGGGCTTGAGGTGCTGCGAGACCAAAAGAGATATATGAATTCATTTTACAACATGTCATAACTTGTTTTGTTAATTCTTTGTGTGTTTTCCTGCCACCTTACTCGACACACATAACTCTTATTTTCTTCTTTGCATGTAATCCCAAGCAAAACACAAAACCCAAACCCAACACTAAGCCACCCTAAGTAAATAAACAAATGCCTAATACCTTACCTTGACCCCCTTTGACTTCACTATCCAAAGTGTAATGTGTTTCCTCGACAAGACAAGGCCTTTCCATGCCCACAAAATCAGCTGAATCCATGCATGCTTAAACCAACCAAAACCTCTTTAGCTCTTTTGATGAATTCCATGCAAGGAAAAGACATAAAATATTGCTAAATCCATGCTATGCTTGGCCATATAAACCTTCATACTTCAAGCCTCAACCCTCACAACTCTCACACCACCAAGCAAAACTCAAACACATTTTACTCACTTGTTACTGTCGAGAAAAGAGAAAGAAAAGAAAGCAAGGTATATGGGCGGGGTTCGCAAGATTCTAGAGAGATTTCGGGTTAGTCGTTACGGGTTAAGCTTTGGAAGCTTGGGTTGTAAAGCTACTTGGGTTCTTTCTTTCCTCTTGTTCGACACTTCCACTCGACCCACTGTCGCGTGTTGGTGCCACACACTGCTACTACTTAACTATTCATTTCAGAGGACTTATTTCTGACGTGAGTTTCATAGCCCCATTTTCTATCGTTTAACTGTTTTGTAAACTCTTGGGGGGAGATACATGCTCAACTATTTTCATTTACTTTCACAGGCACTCTAAGCTTTTAAGGATTACCGTGAGTTTCATAGCCCCATTTTCTATCCTTTAACTGTTTTGTAAACTCTTGGGGGAGATACATGCTCAACTATTTTCATTTACTTTCACAAGTACTCTAAGCTTTTAAGGATTACCGTAAGTTTATAGCCCCACACTTTAACTTTACTTTGCTTTGCTGAATAAACTGGTAAGTTTTCTCTTTCAGAGAACCCATATATGCAGTGTGTTAAGCTGAATAAACTGGGGCAAAAAGCCTGGCGGGAGTTTAAAAAGCGTGATGAAGAGGCTAAAAGTGTATGTATAAGATGCTTATCTTTCTTTTTCTCTTCATCTATGTATATACACTTACATCCACGGCTCTGTACACCCATATACATGTTTGTGGCACAAACATATTTTATACATATTTCATGTGTTTGTGGCACTTGATGGAATATGTTATCCTAATTCTGATCAAGATTTTAATCCAGTTGAAAAGACTAGTGGTTTGGTTAGTTTTGTTGGTGCCTTTGCTGTTAAGGCCTTTAACAAGTGCTATCAGTAGGTATAGTTACATTCTACCTCCTTTTGACTTTTGAGACTAATTATGTCATTAATTATTTTACTTGAATCATCATTAGCAAGGATGACCATATCATAATCATAACAAACAAAGAACTCATCTGTGGTGGCATTTACTTCAGTATTGTCATCACCATCATCATCTTTCTTGTGTTTGTTCTTCTGGTTGTTGTAGTTTTTCTTCTTGTTCTCCTTTTTCAACTGTCTGCAAAACTTCATCGTGTGCCCCTTTTTATGGTAATGATAGCATTCAACATCAGCAAATTTTCCTTTCTTTGGAACTACTGCGATGATTTATGATTACCTCTGTTACTCGGGCCTCTGCTTTGACTTCTCCCCCTCCTTTCTGTGACCAAGACATCTGACTGTGAAGAAGAACCTTGTGACTTTCTTCTCATTTCTTCATTCGAATCTTGCCTTTAGCCAATTCCATGGTGATAACACCATCTGGTGCAGAGTTGGACAAGGATGTCCTAAAAGTCTCCCAAGTATCCGGTAAGGTACCAAGAAGCCACAAGCCTTGAATATCATCTTCAAACTTGATACCCATACCTGCAAGCTGATTTATAATACCAAAAAACATTTAAGTGATCAGTAATAGGAGACCCATCAGTATACTTTAATCTCATCATTTGCTTGATTAAGAACAACTTGTTGTTTCCTGTTTTTCGAGCATATAACTGTTCAAGTTTGTTCCAAAGAGTACGAGCATGTGTCTCCTCACAAATATGGTTCAAAACATTATCATCAATCCATTGCCTAATATACCCAGAACTGTCTATGCAAAATAGTACATTCATCGTTTTGTTATCGGGTTTCTCATAAAAATACGGAAAGTAGTAGTCTTTAACATAAAGGAGATCCTCCATTTTTCCTTTCCAAACATGATAATTAGAACCATTCAAACTAATCATCCTACTTGTATTAGTTTCCATCGTTCAAACAGGTTAAGTCCCCAAACCAAGAATCAAGCTCTTGATACCAATTTGAAGGGTAAGTAAATGGGTCACAACGGTATAAACACAAATCCGAAAGCTAGACCTTCGTTTGACAACACTTACCCAAACCCGTGTGAACCTATGAGGAAGCAAACAAATAAGGAAAAGCTAAAAGAAACTTTAAGCAGCCCCTAACAATATCTAATCAGCCCCAAACAGTAAATACTAAATGAATCAATCACACAACAAGAACACCAAACATTTAGCGTGGAAAACCCCAAAACGGGTAAAAACCACGGGACACCTAGTGCCGCTTAAATCCACTATCAACAAGGAGAGGTACACAAGGTCATCTCTAGATAACACTAGTGGTACACAACAAACATCATAATCTTGGAATCAAACATCAAGATATATGGCAACAATCAAAGAATAAAAGGAAGAGTATCACCAAAATAAGATGCAAACTTCCCAGGTATGAAAACCGAACTTCCAGGCCTCAAAATCAAAATCCCAACGGTCAAAACCTTCCTTTCAATGTCAGGAAGCTACAGTCCGAAAATCGTGACGATCCGACGGTGCAATCTCCGGTGATCGGACAAACACTGCAGTTGGGTTTGGGTGATATCTTACTCCGAAATTCGTCTTTCGTTTCTGTTTTTAATTCCCTCCAAACTTCTCTCACACTCTTTCTAAAACACTGAACATATGCAGTAATATAGAGACTAAAATAGACCCTAGATGGGACTCAAAGTGTTGGGCTATTAACCCTCATGGGCCAAGAAAAATACCCAACAAATCTCCCCCTTTTTCTGCCTATGATGATGAGCTCGCCATCTTGGCGATCGAGCAACACACCTTCAACTTTTCTCTTGCTACAGCCTTTGTCAACATATCAGAAGCATTATCATCCGTATGAACTTTATTAAGTTCAAACATACCATCTTCAATAGCATCTTTAATCCAATGATAACGAACATCAATATGTTTTGTTCTTTTGTGAAACATCGAATTCTTAGCAAGGTGAATAGCACTTTGATTGTCACAAAGAACCGCATAACGTTGTTGCTTGAAACCAAGTTCTTGCAAAAACCTTT
Organism: Chrysanthemum makinoi; assembly: GCA_910596185.1. Lineage (NCBI taxonomy): Eukaryota > Viridiplantae > Streptophyta > Magnoliopsida > Asterales > Asteraceae > Chrysanthemum > Chrysanthemum makinoi. Next base: position 58,523,430 of record OU343223.1, on the reverse strand, counting down.
TCAACCACAATAGTTCTTTGCGCTTCATTTGCTGCCACATACTCAGCCTCTGTTGTAGACAAAGCCACACACTTTCGCAATCTAGATTGCCATGAAACAGCTCCCCCTGCAAAGGTCATCAAATATCCAGAAGTGGATTTCATGTTGTCCTTATTTCCCGCCATATCTGAGTCTGTGTAACCAACAAGCATGGGTTTCCCATTTCCAAATGTGATACCAAATGTGGAAGTACCTCGCAGATATCTAAATATCCATTTAACAGCTTCCCAAATTTGACAGGAACCGACTGACAACACCAACTGCATGAGCTAAATCCGGCCTAGTACACACCATAGCATACATCAGGCTACCAACCGCTGAGGCATATGGAACTCTATCTATCTTTTCAATACTCTTTTTGGAAGAGGGGCAATCTTTATCAGTTAGCTTAAAGTTGGTAGTAAGAGGGGAACTAACCACTTTAGCTTTATCCATGTTGAACCTGCACAAGACCTTCTCAATGTATTGCTCTTGTGATATATGCAACTTCTTGGCACCTCTATCACAGAAAATCCGAATGCCAAGGATCTGTTTTGCTAGCCCCAAGTCTTTCATAGCAAAAGACTTGCTCAAATCTCGCTTCAATTGGGCAATTCTTCCAACGTTCTTGCCAACAATCAACATATCATCAACATATAGCAACAAGATGATGAAGTCATCATCAAACCTCGAAAACACAATGATCACGAAGAGGTCTTTCGGTATCCTTGCTTCCCTATGACCGATTCAAATTTCTTGTACCACTGTCTCGGTGCTTGCTTCTTCATTACAAACTTTTAAAGTCTACACACGTATTCTTCCTTCCCCTTAACCTGAAAACCTTCAGGTTGCTCCATGTAGATTTCTTTATCCGGATCACCATGAAGAAAATGTGACATCCATTTGCTCCACCTCAAGATCGAGGCTAGCCGCCAAACCAAGAACAACTCGAATAGATCCCATCTTCACAACCGGAGAGAAAATCTCATCAAAATCAATACCTCTTTTCCGACCAACACAACCACCAATCGGCCTTGTACCTCGGTCTAGAAGTATGCTCTTGGTCTTCAATTTGAAAACCCATTTGTTTTTCAAAGCTCTCTTACCCTTAGGCAGCTTCACCAACTCAAAGGTAGCATTCTCATGCAAGGAATTCATCTCATCTTGCATGGCTTCAAATGATTCCTTTTTGTGTTCATCTTCCATAGCTTCTACGTAACACTCGGGATCTCCCCACGCAGAAGTAAAACATACTCATGTGCAGCATTAGCGTGTGGAAGGATGATGATCTCTAGTAGACCGCTTAAATTGAATGGTGGCATATTAGGTACGGTAACTCAGATGAACGTCTTCATCTAAGTTTGGTTGCTCTTGATCATCAACATCATCAGCACCCCTGTTCTTCTACCCACTTCTTCATCATTCTAATATCATCCCCAAACTGTGAGTCAAAATGTTTAGGAGGAACCGGATCCAAGTCAATGAGATCATCATTATGTTGAAGAATTGTTTCCCTCAAAGATTCTAACATCTTTCAAAGTTTGATCTTCCTCAAACTCTACATCTCGGCTACGAACAAGTTTCTTTTGAACTGGATCATACAACCTATACCCAAATTCATCTTGACCATACCCGTAGGAACACACATTATGGCTTAGACTTCACATCAAGCTTTGATCTTTCATCTTTGGGAATATGCACAAAAGCCTTGCATCCAAAAACTCAAAATGACGGTATGAAACATCTTTGCCGCCCAAACCCTCAAAGGAACATCAAAACGCAAAGGAACACAAGGGGTTAGATTAATAACATGTACCGTCGTATTCAAAGCCTCACCCAAAAGGAAGAGGCAGGACCATGTGAAAGCAAGCATCCGACTCTCTCAACCAAAGTTCTATTTATCCGCTCTGCTAAGCCATCAACTCGGTGTCTTTGGTGGAGTCTTTTGATGCTTAATTCCATGCTCTCTACAATAAGCATCAAAGGGTCCAATGTATTCACCTCCATTGTCAGTTCGAATACATTTAAGTTTCTTCCCTGTCGCCTCTCAACTAAAAGCATGAAACTGCTTAAACACATCCAATACTTGATCTTTGGTCTTCAAGGTATATATCCAAACCTTTCTTGAGTGATCATCAATGAAAGTGACAAAATAAGAACACCCACCAAGTGTTTTAGTCTTCATGGGACCACAACATCGAATGTACCGGATCAAGTATGTTCTCCATTCTAAAAGAAGAAACGACTCTTAAAAGCAAGTCTAGTTTGCTTTCTGCCAAACATGAGAACACTTCTTCAAGTTGATATCCCGCACACGGATAATACATTCTTCTTAGAAAGAATAGACATCACCTTTTCACTCATGTGACCAAGTCTCTTATGCCATAACTCGGTCATATCATCATTGTCTACAGCATTGACAATGCTCTTGGATATCTTCGGATGTGTCATGTATAACTTGGATTCCCTTTTCCCTCTTGCCATGATCAAGGATCAGAGAGTTACTTTCCACAAACCATTACTAGAACTGTTATGGTAACCATCTTCATCAAGAAGACCTGTTGAGATAATATTGAGTCTCATATCGGGACATGTTTTACACAAAACCAATTCCATCCCCGTATCAAACTTCAAACAAATATCCCCAATACCAGCAATCCTTGATAGCCCAAGATACCCATCCTAACAACACGAAGTCACCGGTGTGTAAGATGAATAATAATCTTTTCATGTTGCAACATGACACGTAGCACCACTGTCAAGAATCCAACTCGAATCATCATTAGTAAGGTTGACCATATCATAATCATAACAAACAAAGAACTCATCGTGGTGGCATTTACTCGTATTGTCATCACCATCATCATCTTTCTTGTGTTTGTTCTTCTCGGTTGTTGTAGTTTTCTTCTTGTTCTCCTTTTCAACCGTCGCAAAACTTCATCGTGTGCCCTTTTATGGTAATGATAGCATTCAACATCGCAAATTTTCCTTTGCTGGAACCACTGCGATGATTACCTCTGTTACTCGGCCTCGCTTTGACTTCTCCCCGCCTTTCGTGACCAAGACATCTGACCGTGAAGAAGAACCTTGTGACTTTCTTCTCATTTCTTCATTCGAATCACTGCCTTTAGCCAATTCCATGGTGATAACACCATCTCTGCGCGAGTTGGACAAGGATGTCGTAAAAGTCTCCCAAGTATCCGGTAAGGTACCAAGAAGCCACAAGCCTTGAATCTCATCTTCAAACTTGATACCCATACCTACAAGCTGATTTATAATACCCTGAAAAACATTTAAGTGATCAGTAATAGGAGACCCATCGATATACTTTAATCTCATCATTTGCTTGATTAAGAACAACTTGTTGTTTCTAGTTTTTCGAGCATATAACTGTTCAAGTTTGTTACAAAGAGTACGAGCATGTGTCTCCTCACAAATATGGTTCAAAACATTATCATCAACCCATTGCCTAATATACCAAGAACCCTGTCTATGCAAAATAGTACATTCTCGTGACTGTTTTGTTATCGCTCTAGAAAATACAGGCAAGTAGTAGTCTTTAACATAAAGGAGATCCTCCATTTTTCCTTTCCAAACATGATAATTAGAACCATTCAAACTAATCATCCTACTTGTATTAGTTTCCATCGTTCAAACAGGTTAAGTCCCCAAACCAAGAACCAAGCTCTTGATACCAATTTGACGGGTAAGTAAATGGGTCACAACGGTATAAACACAAATCTGAAAGCTAGACCTTCGTTTGACAACACTTACCCAAACCCGTGTGAACCTATGAGGAAGAAAACAAATAAGGAAAAGCTAAAAGGAACTTTAATCAGCCCCTAACAATATCTAATCAGCCCCAAACAGTAAATACTAAATGTAATCAATCACACAACAAGAACACCAAACATTTAGCGTGGAAAACCCCAAAACAGGTAAAAACCACGGGACACCTAGTGCCGCTTAAATCCACTATCAACAAGGAGAGGTACACAAGGTCTTCTCTAGATAACACTAGAGGTACACAACAAACATCATAATCTTGGAATCAAACATCAAGATATATGGCAACAATCAAAGAACAAAAGGAAGAGTATCACCAAAATAAGATGCAAACTGCCCATGTATGAAAACCGCACTTCCAAGCCTCAAAATCAAAATCCCAACGGTCAAAACCTTCCTTTCAATGTCAGGAAGCTACAGTCCGAAAATCGTGACGATCCGACGGTGCAATCTTCGGTGATCGGACAAACACTGCAGTTGGGTTTGGGTGATATCTTACTCCGAAATTCTTCTTTCTTTTATGTTTTTAATTCCCTCCAAACTTCTCTCACACTCTTTCTAAAACGCTGAACATATGCAGTAATATAGAGACTAAAATGGACCCAAGATGGGCCTCAAAGTGTTGGGCTATTAACCCTCATGGGCCAAGAAAAATACCCAACAAAAGGTTGGGAATTATAATCTCAAAATTTATACAGGTTGGGAATTATAATCTCAAAATTTATACATGTTTCAACCAGCTCATCTTATATATGGTCTACGTGGTTATACGGTATGCTAATAATAAATCTACATGTAGATGGTTCGACTGATCCTGAAAAGTTATTTTATCCAGTTAGTGGGTTTGGTGCGTAGGAGGAACATGGGTGGTGGGTATGACTTTCATAACCTACGTGGCTCGAACAGGTTAGCTGTTTTTCTAGGTAAATACATCATACATATGAACTCTGTTTATCATGAATCTTGATGTAGCTTGTGATTTTTTTTAAATGGATGGGAAGTATCTATAAAGCCGACTAGTACCATTTTGAAGTATCCTGTTGGATCTTTGATTTGTTGTTTGAATGTAAATTCAATACAAAACCAAGCCAACGTCTTACTTGCGTAGATGGAACACATCATACTTCTCTTTTTGACGTATTACTTGGCGATAGACATATATTTATATCAATTTGCATGTGGGGTGTAGTGTAGTTTAGTTTACTTTCTTGCTGACCAATGGCTGTGGTGTTAGAATTTGGGTGTGTGTGGATGGTAACAATCTTGATATGTTCTCTGCATCGTGTAGAGATCACTTTCACATTGAAATATTTTGACCCTATATGCCTCGGGTATCACGAAATCCTTAATTGGATAAGACAGAGAACAACACTTTGTTTCTAAGGCACGAGAAATCAAAGCAATACACTGAAAGTTGTTATATCTGTTATGTTCTGTAAGAGATCAATAAATAAGGAAAAACCATAACCGAAAGTTAGTTAAAATCGGTTAAAAGGAGTTGGCGGGAAGGGTTGCAACTGCTAGGAAAAGGGGTGACTTTTGGTGGGAAAATTAAAACTGTTATGGAAGTAAACTATTCTGGAAGTAAACGGCTCAGCCCCTTGACCCCCACTCTTTGTTCATGGCGACATCAAGCTAGCTAGAACGAGTGTGCACTCCTCACCTCCTAACTCTACTGTAAGCTGAACCTGATTAAACCCTTGATCTCAAGTAAATCACAATTACATAAAATAAAAATGATGACGCTAAAATCACCAACATGTGGATGTGTTATGGTACTGTGGAATGTGCAAATTATCAGTTTGTACTCTGTTTGTCGTTATATGGTTTGCAAAATCCCATGTAATGGGATGAAGGTGTTTAAGCCTGGTGCATTTTAGACCAGGTATTGTTCTCATTGGCAGAGTAGTTAGATTTCGAGTGGTAACTAACCTTGTTTATCAAGTGTGGGGCTTTTGTCAAGTATTTTCACTTTAAGATTTATTTGATAATAACCTCGGCCGAGCTGAACTCTGTCAAAATCCTTTTTCGGCAGTACAAGATTGGCTGGCTGTAAACATTCTGCTTTAATGGATAGAATGGCTGGGCATGCATAATTGGTTAAGCATTGATTGTAATTCATGGTCATCATGTATATCACTTGGTAGGCGTCAATTCAAAATGAACACATGATTTTTGGATTTTGTTAGATGAATGAATACTGAAGAAACCAGTAACCCTTTGCAAGTAATTGCTTCTATTATACATTTTGTTTTTATGTTTTACTCATGGTTAGATAATCTTGACAGTATTATGGTGACTTGATTATTCGACCATTGGATTTATCTCATCATTATCTATTCAGCATGAGATCCAACCGTTTAAGAAAAAAATAATTATCTATTCTATATGTTAAAGAATCTTAGTTAACATCACATTAACAAAAAAAAAATCACAAACACCTCCTTTAACGGCAAAATTATCCGTTGCATTCAAATGAAATTCACTTTCACCTTTGGTTAAACAGCTACTTTGTTTAAAAAAAACAAAAAAAAAAAAAAAACAACAACAACATTTTCCCACCACTATAAATACCCAATTTACATATCATTTTTTTCACACTTCCACAACTCAATATAATCTATCTTATACTTCCATTTTCTAAAAAAAATGACGGGAGGCAACAACAATGATGATTCTTTCATGAATCTTCTCGGTGGGTGGCATACCTCAAACCCGGGTTCATCTTCAAACCCGAACGCGGGTTCATCATCACCCAACTTCTCTTTTCCTAACCCACTCGGCTTGTTGAGCCAATAACTTTAGCTACAACATCAACGATTTATATTTTGGGAACAATGCCAACAAAACACACTAAACACCAATTTACAAAATCTACAATTCTCGCAACATTCACAAACCGAAACACCTGAGGTTCCCGAAACACCCACATCTCCTCCAAAGCCCAAAAGTCGTGGTAAACGAAAGGCCAAAAAATTCAAAGACCCCGAACCAATCGATGAGGATGAAGAAATTCCCAACTTCGTCCCTACACGTTGGCAACCAAAAGAGGAAGAATTACTTACCACTTGTTATGTAGCCGCTACGGAGGATCCGCTTCTCGGGTGTGCACAAGATCGCGATACATTTTGGCAGCGGGTAAAAAATGAGTTCAATAGACTCAATTTTCAACCACGCAACAAGGATATGATACAAAGCAAGTGAAAAACATTGAACTGTGATTTCACAAAGTTCAAAGCGTATTGCAAACGTTCGCAACGGGAAAAGAAAAGTGGGGAAAGTGAGATGGATGTCCTCAAACAAGTGAAACAAATGTAACGTGACGAGCACAAAACTGCGCTGTTTGCCAACGAGGAGGCTTGGGGGTTTTGTGTTGTCACAAGAAATGGGACAGGCCGAATCTGGTTGATTTAACCAGTGATATCCCAAGCCAAACAAACGAGGCTTTGTTTGGTCATGATGAACAACCACGCCCCATGGGCAAAAAGCGTGCTTCGAAGAAAGCCAGATCCGAGAGCACGACAAGTACTAGGGGAGTGAGCACTGGAGGAACAAGCTCGTCTAGCCAATTCACCGAGACTATGACAACTGAGTATCGTATCAAACAGGAAACCGCCCAAGCGGCGTATCGGGCGGCCCAAGTAAAAGATGAAACGATAACAAGGTTGGAAGAGATGAAATTTTTTTTGATTGACACTGACGGAAAATATCCAAACGTTGTGGCTTGGATCAATGAAGAAGAGGACTGAATCATCAAAAAATATAACTTGCAACCTCGTCACTAGATTTAATTGCATTTTCGTCATTTCCTTTATGTTGTAGTTTGCTTTGTATTGTGTTTTTTTTATTTCGTATTTTTTTTTCGTTGTAACATTTTTTTTTAATTTCGTATTGTAATATGTTTAAGAATTAATGATATGTTTTTTAATAAATGAAGTGTTAGTTTTAGTTTAGGGGTTGAATTTGAAAATATTTGAGTTAAAGTGAGTTAAGGTTGAGTTATAATAAGGGTTTTTTTTTGTTAAGTTAAGGTGAAAAGTTAAGGCTGATGTGGCGCTGACGTGACAGTGTGTTAAACCTTAACTTGTGTTAAGGTACCCTTTGCTCTTAGGCACTTAGGCATCTATTGACATAAGGCATGTAGAATTTATTCCTGTATGGATTTATGTTGTGGTTACGAAACTATTGGCAAGTAAGATTAAGATTAAGAAGCATGTGATGATATTTTTGTTATTCTATAATTTATATTTGTTTTCCATGGAAATTCGAATACACAAAAATTCGCTTGTGTTGCTTTGGATATGATGGATGTCCATTTAAACCCCAATCCGAATCATTAACAACCTCAAAAGGAAATGAAAAGATGGATGATACTAACAGAGAAGGTAAGGCATATGAGATTGGTCTTTTGATGGATCTGTATGATGTTCACACCATTACTGGATAATACTAATGATGATCAGCAGCAAGGTTTCCATAGGTGTATTGGATTGAAGAATAAGAACAAGAAGAAGCAAAAGATTTGGATAAGAAAATTATTAAATTGCTGCAAGATTTTTGAAAATCATATCAGGATTGAGATCATAAAGGTTTTTGATCAAGGTGACGGGGTTGATTCAAATGATCACAAAGATTCATGTGATTAAATATCTTTGGGGTTCTTAAAACAGGTATGAATCTGCATTGGATGGTTCAAGATTCAAGATTATTCCAAGCAACATAATAATTTGAATGTGTGAAAAACTAGAAGGGGGGTTGAATAGTTTACCGATTAAAAACTTTTTTTTTGAAATTTTTTGAAAGATCAATTGATATTGATCTTAGATATGTTAGTGAATAATAATCAATATGCAACCAAAATATATATAAAGAGTAAATAAGGAAAGAAACAATCAAACCACGACAAGTTGTTTATAGTGGTTCAGTCTACAAAGACTCTTTTTCCTTGCCCTACTCCACTCCCCGAGTCTCACACTCGAGAGTTTAACTTCACTAGTCAACAAGCTCCTTTCACCAGCGCAGAAACTTTACACTTCGCTTACACACTATTTCCGACACTAAGCTAGATGTTAAGTTCTTTTCCAAAGGTACAACCACTCCCACACACAATGTATTTTAACGACTAAAATGATAACCACTCACACTCACAAGTTTATGATGGTTTGGTACAGCAATGATGTATGAATCAAGACTAGATCATACAACAATAAACAAACAAGACTTCCAACTATTTGTTGAAGCTTGAATATGCCTTGATCTTCTTTGCTACAAAAGAGGATCACTATAATGATATGAAACCGAATTAGAAATATTAGAGAGAAGGAATGTATGTGATTATGCTAGAAAGAGATGAGAAAACAACTTGGTTTGGCTTGCTATTTATAGCCAAAATGAACAGCAGGCACCACGGACCACGGAACCCATAAAAGGGTTCGCCCGTGTATAAATTTGGTGTCGCCGGGGTCTGACAGCAAGATTACTAAAATCTTACCAAAGTCAACCAAATCCATCTAATATTGTGTAAGATATGTAGAGTCCAAATCTACACAAAATATCTAGTGAAATCCTCTAGAGATTTCAATGATGCACCACATGATGTCATATGTTATTTTCTATTTTTAGAAATATGTTAAATGTAAATGCATGTGTAAACTTATGCTTGATCTAAAAATGTTAACATACATTATGGTTTAGAGGCATATCAAAAATATGATTTAATCAAAATGTAAATGCTTGAGTGATGAAGATATTATTTGAGAAAAAACTTTTTTTAATATCTATTAAACTTGACAAGCTTTAAGCTTTATAAAAATTAATTTTACTTTTGTCGTTAACAAAACTTAGGTAAAGATCATAAAATATAAATAATGTTTAATAACGATATTTGTATTAACAATCTCCCCCTTTTTGTTGAGAACAAAACATAAATTTTATTTTTATAAAAGATGTAAAGTTTGTACAAAAGTTATAAAAATATGAAATTAATTTAGAACTTGAAAGATTTTAGATAAAGATGATAATACTAGTTTGTCCAATTTAGACATGATGTTTGACTTTTCAGAGAGTCAAAGTATGCAGTTGACTTTATTTGAAAGTCAAAGTCTTCATTAGTCAAAGTGTGATGTTGACTTTTCAGAAAGTCAAAGTATGCAGTTGACTTTTCTAGAAAGTCAAAGTCCAAGTTGTATAATATTTCTCCCCCTTTTTGTCGAAACAAAAAGAAGAGGCGAGGCGGAAAATGCAATGAGCCTGAGCCATTATCTCCCCCTGGCCAATGCTCCCCCTAAGTTGGGTGCCAAGAGAAAGATACATGAATTGTGAAAAAGCTACAAAAAATATTTTTAGTAATAATCATCATCACAAGCATTTCCAATCACCATGTAACAATCAACAACGATATAAGAAACACCATTCACTTGTTAAAATTTTCATGATATGAAAATCATGAAATAGAACACAATGATGTGTTAATACATGAAGGAAATCCTAGAAAAAAATAATCCTAGAAAATTTGAAAAATACAAAGAAAATCCTAGAAAAATAAAAATACTTAAAAGATAGACTAGGAACCTCCTATTGAGGTGGTGGATGAGCAAGAGCATTGATTCGCTCTAGGATGTGGTTGAGGATGAACCTCATTTCATCTTGAAGCTCATGGACCATCACCTGGGTCCGTTCGGTAATGTGGGCGGTCCGCTCACAATTTGAGCAACCGTGTCTAGAAGGGTAATATGCTTCATGATTTTGTGGTGGTGAAATGGTGGAGTTGTTGGTATTGGTAGTTGGAGTGGTGATTATGGAGGCTAGCAAAGCACTTTGCATTTGCATGGTTTCACTAAGGTAAGAGTCCACCATATTGGAGAATTGGTGGAGATGGTTTAGCTCGGCTTCAATCTCCTCTTTAGTTGGGTGATCATCCCACATGGATTCATCAATGTCCTCTATATGAGGAGGCATGGATGTTGGAGGTAGTGGATGATCCCCATACTAAGGGCCATGAATTTCCTTGTGGATAGGATGGAAAGGAAGAGGTTGAGGCCCTAACGGGGCGTTTGGGTCAAAGGATGGACAAGGAGAATCATGACCTATTCGCTCAATCGTACCAAAGGATGGTAATGATGGTGGATTCTTGGGTCTAGGAGGCAAGTCCTCCAAGTCCTCCAAAAATGGGTTTGGAGATGTAGGTGGTGTAGAGAATAGCTCTAATGGTATGAGGGTTGGATATAGGAGGTGATGGTGACTTGGATGTTTGGATAGGAGTCGGTGGTGGTGAGCTAGTGATGGGAGTCTTTGTTGGTGGTGGAGTAGTGACTATAATAGGTGATTTTGGAGGTGGTGTAGGAGTAGTCAAAGTGAGGAAGTTCTCATCTCTTATGGGAGATGAGATGGTTAAGGGAGAGGAATCGGAAGAGGAGCTTATGTTGACAAAGCAACATGGTCTTACGCTCATTCTAGCGTTCTCTTGCAAGGTTTGTTTGATGGAGAAGACTTAGTCATTTTTGCTTAAAGTTGTGCTAGTAGATGAGGAGATTTGAGAAAGTGTGAGGATGATCATCTTAGAAGCTCTTAATTTATAGGATTATGAAATTATGGAGAAATGTGTTTGATTTGATGTTAAACCATAGAAGAGAGGAGGTTTCTAATGATTTGGAAGTGTTTTTAAATGCTAGTCATATTGTTACGCCCCCAAAAGGGAAATTGATCTGCGCTGAACCGTCAAGTCTAACAGACTTAAAACAGCTCAGACACAAATGCAAATGAAGATCAGAGAATACAGTGGATTCCCGGGTCGTTAAGTCCCAAGGAGACTCAATGGTGTGTTAAACACTGATTCAGATGATGGAATGATCACTAAGGATAGTGATCTGCAAAGGTTTTGATTAGAATTACTACACTACTGATTGATTTGGAATAGAATCGGACACAGAATTGGAAAGCACAACAACCAGATCAAAGAAACGTAAACGTAAGCTTCAAAAACTACGTATACGCAAAAAATAAAAAAAAAATGAAAACTAAGAAATAAAAGACCTAAAAATATGAAAATAACATTTTTGGAATCCTAAAAATAAAAGAAAATTATAAGAAAAAGAAAATTATTTTTAACACTATTTAATTAATTATTATTAATTAAAAACTATTTTAACTATTTAATAAATACTCTAAAATAGAAGAAAATACAAAATAAGGCTAGAAAAATAAACTTATGAATCTGAAAAATCTAGAATACTATAAAACTAATTTTAAAACTAAAAATATATTTTTCACACTTTTTATCTAATTATTACTAATTAATTATTATTTAAAATACACTTAAATACTAGAAAATAGAAAATAAACCTGGAAAAATAAAATTTTAACTTTGAAAAATCTAAAATATGATAAAACTAATTTTAAAACAGAAAATATATTTTTTATGCTTTTTAATTATTTATTACTAATTAATTACTATTTTTAACTAATTTAAATTATAATAAATACTAAAAAGATAGAGAAAAATCTGAAACTTTTTCTAAAAATCCTATATGATGACAGAAACCTAAGAAAACTATAAAAACAAGATTTGCTTATTAAAAAGGAAAGAAAAATCAAAAGCTAAAAACCTTAAATAAACACAATCACTGATTTTTATTTGGACTTTTTCTGGATTTTCTTTTTGAAAACTACTTTAATACTGATAATATGAAACTTTAATAAAGACAAAAAATTTATAAAGCACAAATAAGCTGTTTTGATGGCTAAAAAGCCCAACAGTGCTTAAATAAGCTTGTTTGGGTGAAATAAGCTCAAATAAGCTTGAACACTGAAACCAAAGCTAGAACAAGATGGAATAAGGTACAAGCTACTGAAATGAAACTAAAGAATGAAAAGAAGCACACTGATAAGCTAAGAATAGGCAAATAAGCACTTGACTTATGTAGTGAAAAACAGAAAATGGGACAAGATACAAGCTAGCAAAGCACCCTATCTAATAAGCTCAAAAGTGAAATCTTGAGCTTGACAACTCAAGAGGACCAGGTTGGCTTTCCAAGGAACTAGAGAACACAAGATTTGGAGCACTAACAAGCTTAATGCAAGCTTATCAATATGGGCTCAATTTCAGTAACAGGGCATTTATCAAAACAGTACCAAAGAAAAGCTATGAAATAAGCACTCAAAGCTAAAAACCAAAAAAAAAACTAACATTTTATATTTTCTTTACCAACTAGACTACAATACCTCCAAAGCTTATAATTGAATCTTTAATAAACCCACGTGAAATTCCAAGTTTTAATCAAAAACGACCTATTGAGATTTTGACCTTTTTTTAGAACAAGCAAAGTTGACCAAAATGAGATTTGAGTTGATCTAATTCACTGAATATGTTGTTATAAAGTAAGATAAGACTAAATTAAGCAAGGTTAACAACTTTTGAACACAAAATGATGATCATGGATCTTAAAAGCTCCAACAGTGACTGCAGATACAAGATTATATGATATTTTGACTTTTTGCTAATAAGAACTTGATTTCTTGACTGAACTAAGTGGTTTAGACTTATTTAGACAGATTTCCAACAAAACCACTGAACAAAGAACCTTTGAACACAAACAACCAAACACCCCTTTATGTTGACTGTTATGAAGTTTTTCAAACTAAATCACAATTTTAAACCATGAGCTTAATTTCAGACCTTTAATAATCACTTATTATGACTAATGAAGCTTAAAACAACAATCAAAACAACACCAAACTCAGAAATGATGATTATTCAATTTCAACTGTTAAATCCAAGTTTTGTAAACTACAAATTGAGAAGTACTAGCTACTGGATTAAAAGTTTAAACACACTTAAATATGATTAGTGAACTCAAAGAAACAAAAATATAAGCTATTTAAGCACTACAACAGTAAAATACCAACTTAGTTAAAAATGCTTACAAGTAGTTTCCAAGGAACAAACTGAGAACCAAGATCAATGAGCACCCCTATAAGCTTACCACTAAGCTACTAATCCCAAGGCCATCCATAATACACCTTGCTCCAGCTGTGAACACTTCCATGGAACCCTTTTTTATTTTTCAAGTATTTAAATGGTATTTTTGTGATTTTTCTATTTTTTACTCTCAACTGAATTTTAAGATAACTAAAAGCTTCAATGAGCTTTCTAGGAGCTTAAGTGACTTATTCTAATCCATACAATCAACTGAAAACAACATTTGATCCAACTTAAGATTTTGCATAAATATGAAATTGCAAACCTGAAATACACTTTAAAATTTGGAATTACTTATCAAAAGAGGTTCAAATACACTTGAGAGACTTAAATAAAGTTCTTGAAATTAAAAACATACATTGAAAAGCTTAAATTAAAGAAAACGACTAAGAAAAATAAAATTACACTAGATAACTTTGACACATTGCATTTCCCTCTCTATATAATGACTTTTCAGACTCCCCACGCAAGCCTGATTGAATCCCACCAAGTTTGAGCCATTGGATGCTTGAGACTAATCATATCCGTCCACTTGTGAATTTGGCAAAAAATTTCTATGAGCAGGTTTAAGCTTTTAATGAATTTGGTTGAGGTAATTAAAGGTTTTGGAGTGTATAGGAGTTGGAGGGGACATGGAATGGGGAGGTTGAAAATGGTGAAAACCAGTCATGGTTTTGGGTATTACAGACTTGGAGGAGAGGGAGCTACAGGTCTGGTTTCTTGGGCGCGTTTTCTCCTTTTTGACTTTCGACCGTGGAGTATTAATAACAGGGGTCAAAATAGATATGGTGGGTCAAAAGAGTTGTGACCTGGGGGGTCAAGGTTCAAGGGTCAAAGGCAGTTGGGTTGGGCTAGTATATTGGATTGGATTTGGGCTTTAGTGATATAAGGTGTCCGTTTGGTATAAGTAGTAACAATAAGGACTAAAATTGTAATTCGACCAAACTTGAGGGACTGAAAGTGATATTTTTCCAATGCTCCCATAAGGACCAATCATGACAAACTTTGATAGAACAAGGCCCTTTTGCATAAAATCCATTTTTAAAGGTCCAAGGACTAATTTTGTAAATTTCCAAAGTTTGAGGACCTTTCTTGCCAATTGACCAAAGAATCATTCAAGGATCATTTTAAACAACTTAGAATACTTCAGGGACCTTGAATGATAAATTTCCACATTTTGAATTCCAGTGGACTAGATTTGACAACTTTAAAAACTGGGGACTAAACTGCCAATTTTGCAAACTTGATACATTTTTCATCTGATTTTGATACTTTTGAATTTAAAACACATAAAACACTGATTTGTGATAATTTGATCATTTTGATGTGTTTTTGAGTATTTTCGATGATTTTGCAGTTTAGATTATGTAAAATGATGAGTATTTACACACTCATCAATCCCCACACTGAGATATTGCTAGTCCCTAGCAATGATTTGAGAAAACTTGATGGATTTGAAAAACTCTTTACTAAAAGCCATCACTTCTGGAGTAGCCAATTGTTTTGATTCAAGTAAGAATCTTGGTACAACGATAACCAGATGATTTATTGGCAAATCATAAACCATATAACGGATTTGATGTGTCTTTACCGAAGTCGTACCTTCGGACTAGCCAACTCTTAGATAAATTATGATTATCTTTGGTGAGTGAATACCATTATGGATTTTCCACGCCTTTACCACAAGCCATAACCTTGTGGGCTAGCCAACTCATTATCTTTTGAGGATGATGGGGAGTTGAGGAACCATACAATTTTGGGCAAATTGCAAGCCATATAAACGGATTTGAGAAATCTTTACCAAGAGCCGTTTGCTCTAGGATTAGCCAATCCTTTTGTCTTACGACATGGCGGATGATAACCAAATGAGAAAGTGTAAACACTTACTCCAAAAAATTTTGGCCAAAAAACGGAATTGGGTAGATAATATATGAAATTTTGAGAATTCCCCCACACTTAGAAATGAATATTGCCCTCAATATTCAAAGTACCGGTGGTTACTAAAACAAAGAACGAAAAAGGGAAATATTACGGCCATTTATTTGGAAAGAAGATTTTTGAATTTGAATTTGAATTAACTCATACACAACATGGGCAACCCCCACACTAGGGTGGTAGAACAGAGAAAGAAGACAGAAATATGGGTGAAAACCCATATGGTGCGTGCTAATGTTTTTGATTACCGAGTCACTAGCTTGACTCGACCCCGCATTCATTGGTTCATGGGGAATGTTTGTAAATCCGGACAACCACATGGGGAATGTCCTCCAAAGTAATGCTTTAATCGATGACCATTCACTTTAAAATTAGGACCATCGGGCTGAGATAACTCAACGGTACCATAAGGATAAACCTTAGCAATGGTGAATGGACCAGACCAACGGGACTTGAGCTTTCCCGAGAAAATCTTCAATCTTGAGTTGAAAAGAAGGACTCGATCACCAACGTTGAAAACGCGGTTTTTGATTTTAGAGTCATGAATCTTCTTTGTCTTTTGTTTATAGATCAAAGAGTTCTCATAAGCTTGATCACGAAGTTCATTTAGTTCATTCATTTGAACTTTTCGTGATCACCGGCCGCCTCAGATATCGAAGTTTGCATGCTTCAAGGCCCATGCCTTGTGCTCTAACTCAATCGAAGATGACATGCCTTCCGCATAACTAGTTGTATGAGCACCCGATGGGTGTTTTGTGTTGTACAAGCCCTGAAAAGGCCATCTAGCTTATCCGACCGGAGGCATTTTGCCAATCGTCCTCTCCGAATTCTTTAATACCACGGTTTGAAACTTCCACCTGCCACTTGTTTGGGGTGGTATGCAGAGAGAGACGGTGGTAACACCATACTTTGCATGACTCTTTCAAATTGGTCATTAAAAATGTGTACCACGATCATGATTATCGCCTCGGAGTTCCAAACCTGGCAAAGAGAGCTTTCAAAAATTTCACAACAACTCGGGCATCATTGGTGGGTAGAGCTTTTGCTTCAACCCATTTTGACAAATAGTCAACAGCCACGAGTATGTACTTGTTGCCACGAGAAGATGGAAATGGCCCCATAAAATCAATACCCCAGATGTCAAATATCTCACAAACTTGAATGGCATTTTGTGGCATTTCATTTCTTTGAGATATTACCATGACGTTGACAAGCGTCACAGCTTTGACATAATCGTGGCATCCTTATAGTAATTGTGGGCCAATAGAACCCGGAATCAAACACCTTTTGGCGGTGTAATTGGACTATGATGGCCCCTGGGTCCAGCATGGCAAGTGTGAGAATGTCAATAGCTTCCTCGTCCATAAACACACCGTCGGATGACTTGATCAGCACAGATTTTGAACAAGAAAGGGTCGTCCCAGAAATAATGTTTAACATCTTTGAAGAATTTGTTCTTCTGCTGGGTCGACATCCCTTTCACAATGAAGTTACCCGCATGGAAATTTGCAAAGTCAGCAAACCATGGGGTGGTAGAATTTCCACGAAAAGAAACCGCATTGAGTGTCTCGAGAGGAAATGTTTCATTTATATCCTTTTTCTCGAAGACATCTTGGTGAGGGTTTTCTAATCCGACAGATGATCACAGCTAGATTCTTCCCTTTTATCAATATAATGATATCAAATTCATGGAGGAGGAGAATCCAACGAAGCAATCTCGGCTTTGCATCTTGTTTTGCAAAGAGATATTTAAGAGCCGAGTGATCCGTGTACACTACACATTTGGTCAAGATAAGATACGGCCGAAACTTCTCAAAAGCATACACCACTAATAGCTCTTTTCTCGTGGTGGTGTAATGAGTTTGAGCCTCCATATGTTTGCTCAAGTAGTGAATAGGGCTGAATGTTTATTTCTTCGTTGCCCTAGGACTGCACCGATAGCAAAATCACTTGCATCGCACATGAGCTCAAAAGGCAAGTCCCAATTGGGAGCAACGAGAATGGTGCTTCAGTAGTTTTTCTTCAATGTTTCAAAAGCTATGATGCACTCAGGAGAGAAGATAAAAGGAGCATCCTTTTCAAGAAGATGGGTCATAGGCCGGGCGATTTTGGAAAAATCTTGAATGAATCTACGATAGAAACCGGCATGACCCAAAAAACTCCTAATACCCTTGACGGTGGTAGGATGAGGTAATTTAGCAATAACATCGACTTTTGCTCTATCTACCTCAATCCCGTTCTTTGAAATTTTATGGCCAAGGACTATGCCTTTTTTGACCATAAAGTGGCTCTTCTCCCAGTTTAGACAAAGATTGGTGTCTTCACACCTTTGAAGCATTTTATCTAAATGGGAGAAACATGATTGAAAAGAATCCCCAATGACCGAGAAGTCATCCATAAACACTTCCATTGTTTCCCCGATCATATCGTGGAAAATGGCCATCATACATCGTTGGAACGTGCCAAGAGCATTACATAAGCCAAAAGGCATACGTTTGTAGGCAAAAGTTCCGTATGGGCAAGTGAATGTAGTCTTCTCTTGATCCTGTGGATCAATAGGGATCTGAAAGTAACCCGAGAAACCATCAAGGAAGCAATAGTACTCATTCCCCGCTAATCTCTCAATCGGTCCATGAAGGGTAGAGGAAAATGGTCTTACGAGTGGCGCCATTCAACTTACGATAGTCGATGCAAACACGCCATCCCAGAACCAATCGAGTTGGAATTAACTCTCGTTATCTTCATTTGTGATAACAGTAATGCCACCCCTTTTCGGGACACAATGAATCATTGACCGGACTGCCGAGATCGGGTAAATCAATCCTGCATCAAGAAGTTTGATAACCTCTTGTTTGATAACATCATGGATTTTGGATTCACTCGCCTCTCGATGTTGAACTGGTTTGAAGTCCTCCTCCATCAAGATTTTATGAGTACAAAACTCAGGGTTTATACCTTTGATGTCGGAGAGTTTCCAAGCAATTGCTTGCTTGTGTGACTTCAAGATTTTAATGAGAGCAGCTTTTTCATCTTTACTCAAATCTCGAGCAATAATGACGGGTAATTTATCATCACCCTCAAGGAATGCATACTCAAGATGAGGAGGTAAGTCCTTAAGCTCAACCTCAGGAAATTCTTCGTTTCTCAACTGAATTGACCTTGTTATGAAGTTTGGTGGAGGGAGAGGAAGAGAAGTATCCGATTTGACAATTCTCAAGAAGAATATCTCCGTGATTAATCTCATTTTGATTAATCTCAACTGGGATAGAATCACTGGGATGAAGGGCTGATGATGGATCACCATTAAGCAACTTCTCAATAAGAAGTATGTCCCCTCAATATCAATAGGAGCGTGATCAATTTCCCAAGGAACAGAATCACTAGCCAAATATGCTTCAATCTCATCTAAGATGAAGTCGCTCTCAAACGGAGAGAGAAGGAGTAGAATTGGCTATGATAGGTGAGAAGATGTGGTGGAATCCCCACTCACGAATTATGAGAGTAACCAAGAACTTCAGAGTACTCTCGAAGCAACATCAATGATATCTATTCGGTTGACCGATTCGTAATCATAATTTGCGGAGTACCTCGGTTTGGTCAAGATTGAAGGTGATGTTCATTACCAACACGCAATGTGATTTCTTGCTCACATCTATGAGAGCACGCCCGTTCTCGGAATCCTCGACCAACAATGAGAGGAACCCGATGATCGGAATCAAAATCAACAACCACGAAGTCACTGAAATGGAACTTTCCTACTCACAAATACGCCCAAAGAATGCCAAGAGGACGGGATATTGAACGATCTGCAAGCTCGAGAGTCATGCATGTAGGAGTGAGTTCGGGAGAGAGTTTCTTCCATACTGAATATGGCATAAGATTTATGCTTGCACCAAGATCTGCTAGGGCAAAGCATTCAACCATTCCCGGAATACACATGGTAAAGAAATTTCGGGATCTCCAAGCTTTTCGGAAGCTTTTTCGAATAACAGCTTGGCGTCTCGTTAGGAGTCTTAGCCATTTCAAACGTTTTCCTTATTGCTTAACATGTGCTTGAAAGTCGATGCAAACTTGGGCAAAGATGATAGCATCCGCAAAGCTTATGTCAGTGTAACTCTTGGAAAATTTGGAAAATTTATCCATTTGATGATTAGCTTTCTCGGAGCTTTGCTCATTCAAGCGTGATGGGTGAATAGAAGATTTGGATTTCTCGATTCTCAACAGGAGCTACAGGAGGTTCAAAACAACTCGGATTAGACGGGGTTTCTGGACCACTTGAGGTTGGACTACGAAGGTTGGACGTGTGTGTACCGTGGGCTAGAATAATGCACTTTGTCCGTAGTATCCTTTGTAACTTGACTCATTGGCAAGTGGAGGAGGCATTGGAGTCGAGGTCCATGTTTGGAGGTTCACCGTCCACTACCTTGAAGAGAGAAGAAGAAGAAGAGGTAGTAGGAACAGCAAGTCCAGTGTATGAAACACCACTTCGGGTTGTGATCGCCTTGGCATCTCGGTTAGCGATCGTTGCTCGGTAAAGTACCTGCCCGAGGGTCGATCATTTAAAGACTTCTTCGACAAAGAATCTGACGACCAACAACCTGTTCATTTCATCTTGGGATTTCATGAACTGTTTCAGTAACTCATCAGATGATGGTACTGGAGGAATAATGACGGGAGGAGCTGGAGGGATAACTTGAGGTCGTATGTTTTGATTATGACCAAAATTCCCTTGATTAGGATTCATATTCCCATGAAATTGATTCCCTCGATTGAAATTGTTTTGATGAAGGTTCCCCTGATGTTGGAAACCTTGATTGGGTGCAGGATAGAAATTACCTTGGTTTTGATAACCTTGGTTCATTCTTGGTTGGTTCTGATTCCGGTTTTGCATGTTATGATTCCGTTAAACCGGGTGGTGCGATTAGTGTTAGCACGGTAGTGTGGTTCAGATGGGTCGGTATTGATTATGGTTTACCGAAGCTACGGGGGCTTGGTAAAAGGAAGCATCGGTTGCTTGACAATCATAGTACGCGCGGTGGACCACTACAAGTTTCACACACCTTGTTTACTTTGACCTCTCAGCTTATGAATTTCGCTTTTGATTTCCTTAACATCCTTAATCATACAACGGATGGCATCCGTTAGAGCAGCTATCGGAGTGCTAACTCGAAGAGTTACGGATGAAGGAGCAGAGTGTTAGGAATATTGACTTTGTTGCGAGAAATAGGAACTTTTGATTTTTGCTCGCAAATCTCAATCACATCTTTAGGTCTACGATTCAAGATATTGCCCCGCTGGGTGCATTCAAGGAATCTTGATCATTACCGTTCAACCCATTGTAAAAGATATTGACTTGTTGAAGCTCAGTGAATTCATGATGGGGCATTTCACGAGGAGATCTGAATCTCCCATGCCTCTCCAAAGTTTTCATCGAAATTTTGACGAAATCCAGAAATTTCATTTTTGAGATTAGTCGTCTTTGATGGAGGAAAGAAGTAATTCACAAACTTTTGAACAAGATCCTCCCAAGTTTCGATAGATCGAGGGTTCTTTTTCCAACAAATCCGGCTGTCCCTCAAGAGAGAATGGAAAAAGCATCAACTTGATGACTTTTTGTGGCACATCCTTGTAATTGATAGTTGAAGTCAATTTGTTAAACCAACGGATGTGTGCATACGGGTCTTCACGATCAAACCCGTGGAATTGATTTGTAGACACAAGTTGGATCAAATGTGTCTTCAATTCAAGTGATCGAATTGATTACGGGGGTAAACGATGGCATCTCCATAACCCTCGGTGGGTGCTTGGAGCATTTCCGCCATAGTAATGCCTGTCGCCATTTCGACAGAGGGTGGTGGTGGTAGACGCTCGGCCACGCACTGAGGAGCTGAACGTCCTCTACTCGAGGAATCTTTCCTAGTTCTAAAGTGGACTTGTAGAATGGAAGAACGAAAGCATGCACTAAGTATAAAAACCAATTTTCAAAACAAATGAGGCAAAACACAAGTGAACTTAACCAATAATCACAAATGAAATGGCTTTGAAAAGGTACACCAAATCACAAGTGACACAAAGGCAAGTTTTAAATGATGTTCGAACTTATTAATGGTCGCACCCCCGTTAGGTAGTAATCGCCTTGGTTCGGTGGTTGATTTTATGTATATTTTAAGTACCACTGAAAAGACGTAGGTTAGATTTGTGCAGATGGGTTTAAAAACTTTTGGACAATATTTTTGTTATCGCCCCGTTTAACCAAATCGTATCTCTTTAAGAATCACCTTAAAAGAAAATACAAAATAGAAAACGTTCCAATTGTTTTGTTGTTTTATATTATTTTTGGTGTTTTTAACACTTTAGGAAAAGTGCTAATGAACTTTTTGATTTCTTATAACTTTACAAAAACTTTTTACAAATGGTGGGTATGTGCAACAATGGATCTGAAAATGGCTAAACACACGCTAAAGCCTCCCGCGCGGCGCCAAATTGATCTCAGCTGAACCGTCAAGTCTAACAGACTTAAAACAGCTGCACAAATGCAAATGAAGATCGAATACGTTGGATTCCGGTCGTTAAGTCCCAAGAGACTCAATGGTGTGTTAAACACCGATCAGATGATGGAATGATCACTAAGGATAGTGATTCCAAAGGTTTTGATTAGAATTACTACACTACTGATTGATTTGGAATAGAATCGGACACAGAATTGGAAAGCACAACAACCAGATCAAAGAAACGTAAACGTAAGCTTCAAAAACTACGTATACGCAAAAAATAAAAAAAAAATGAAAACTAAGAAATAAAAGACCTAAAAATATGAAAATAACATTTTTGGAATCCTAAAAATAAAAGAAAATTATTAGAAAAAGAAAATTATTTTTAACACTATTTAATTAATTATTATTAATTAAAAACTATTTTAACTATTTAATAAATACTCTAAAATAGAAGAAAATACAAAATAAGGCTAGAAAAATAAACTTATGAATCTGAAAAATCTAGAATACTATAAAACTAATTTTAAAACTAAAAATATATTTTTCACACTTTTTATCTAATTATTACTAATTAATTATTATTTAAAATACACTTAAATACTAGAAAATAGAAAATAAACCTGGAAAAATAAAATTTTAATTTTGAAAAATCTAAAATATGATAAAACTAATTTTAAAACAGAAAATATATTTTTTATGCTTTTTAATTATTTATTACTAATTAATTACTATTTTTAACTAATTTAAATTATAATAAATACTAAAAAGATAAAGAAAAATCTGAAACTTTTTCTAAAAATCCTATATGATGACAGAAACCTAAGAAAACTATAAAAACAAGATTTGCTTATTAAAAAGATGAAAAGAAAAATCAAAAAGCTAAAAAACCTTAAATAAACACTATCACTGATTTTTATTTGGACTTTTTCTGGATTTTCTTTTTGAAAACTACTTTAATACTGATAATATGAAACTTTAATAAAGACAAAAAATTTATAAAGCACAAATAAGCTGTTTTGATGGCTAAAAAGCCCAACAGTGCTTAAATAAGCTTGTTTGGGTGAAATAAGCTCAAATAAGCTTGAACACTGAAACCAAAGCTAGAACAAGATGGAATAAGGTACAAGCTACTGAAATGAAACTAAAGAATGAAAAGAAGCACACTGATAAGCTAAGAATAGGCAAATAAGCACTTGACTTATGTAGTGAAAAACAGAAAATGGGACAAGATACAAGCTAGCAGCAGCCCTATCTAATAAGCTCAAAAGTGAAATCTTGAGCTTGACAACTCAAGAGGACCAGGTTGGCTTTCCAAGGAACTAGAGAACACAAGATTTGAAGCACTAACAAGCTTAATGCAAGCTTATCAATATGGGCTCAATTTCTGTGCATTGAGGCAGCTTTATCAAAACAGTACCAAAGAAAAGCTATAAAATAAGCACTCTGAAAGTTTAAAACCAAAAACTAACATTTTTATATTTTCTTTACCAACTACAATACCTCCAAAGCTTATAATCTGAATCTCTTTAATAAACCCACAGTGAAATTCCAAGTTTTAATCAAAAACGACCTATTGAGATTTTGACTTTTTTTTAGAACAAGCAAAGTTGACCAAAATGAGATTTGAGTTGATCTAATTCACTGAATATGTTGTTATAAAGTAAGATAAGACTAAATTAAGCAAGGTTAACAACTTTTGAACACAAAATGATGATCATGGATTTAAAAGCTCCAACAAAGGGATCGCAGATACAAGATTATATGATATTTGACTTTTGCTAATAAGAACTTGATTTCTTGACTGAACTAAGTGGTTTAGACTTATTTAGACAGATTTCCAACAAAACCACTGAACAAAGAACCTTTGAACACAAACAACCAAACACCCCTTTATGTTGACTGTTATGAAGTTTTTCAAACTAAATCACAATTTTAAACCATGAGCTTAATTTCAGACCTTTAATAATCACTTATTATGACTAATGAAGCTTAAAACAACAATCAAAACAACACCAAACTCAGAAATGATGATTATTCAATTTCAACTGTTAAATCCAAGTTTTGTAAACTACAAATTGAGAAGTACTAGCTACTGATTTAAAAGTTTAAACACACTTAAATATGATTAGTGAACTAAAGAAACAAAAAATATAAGCTATTTAAGCACTACAACAAGAAAATACCAACTTAGTTAAAAATGCTTACAAGTAGTTTCCAAGGAACAAACTGAGAACCAAGATCAATGAGCACCCCTATAAGCTTACCACTAAGCTACTAATCCCAAGGCCATCCATAATACACCTTGCTCCAGCTGTGAACACTTCCATGGAACCCTTTTTTATTTTTCAAGTATTTAAATGGTATTTTTGTGATTTTTCTATTTTTTACTCTCAACTGAATTTTAAGATAACTAAAAGCTTCAATGAGCTTTCTAGGAGCTTAAGTGACTTATTCTAATCCATACAATCAACTGAAAACAACATTTGATCCAACTTAAGATTTTGCATAAATATGAGAAATTGCATAAACTGAAATACACTTTAAAACTTGGAATTACTTATCAAAAGAGGTTCAAATACACTTGAGAGACTTAAATAAAGTTCTTGAAATTAAAAACATACATTGAAAAGCTTAAATTAAAGAAAACGACTAAGAAAAATAAAATTACACTAGATAACTTTGACACATTGCATTTCCCTCTCTATATAATGACTTTTCAGACTCCCATGCACATTGAATCCCACCAATTTTTAGCCATTGGATGCTTGAGACTAATCATATCCGTCCACTTGTGAATTTGGCGCCAAAAATTTCTATGAGCAGGTTTAAGCTTTTAATGAATTTGGTTGAGGTAATTAAAGGTTTTGGAGTGTATAGGAGTTGGAGGGGACATGGAATGGGAGGGGGTTGAAAATGTGGTGAAAACCAGTCATGGTTTTGGGTATACAGACTTGGAGGAGAGGGAGCTACAGTGCCTGGTTTCTTGGGCGCTTTTCTCCTTGACTTTTCGACCGTGGAGTATTAATAACAAAGGGGTCAAAATAGATATGGCTGGGGTCAAAAAGAGTTGTGACTGGGGGTCAAGGTTCAAGGGTCAAAGGCAGTTGGGTTGGGCTAGTATATTGGATTGGATTTGGGCTTTAGTGATATAAGGTGTCCGTTTGGTATAAGTAGTAACAATAAGGACTAAAATTGTAATTCGACCAAACTTGAGGGACTGAAAGTGATATTTTTCCAATGCTCCCATAAGGACCAATCATGACAAACTTTGATAGAACAAGGGCCCTTTTTGCATAAAATCCATTTTTAAAGGTCCAAGGACTAATTTTGTAAATTTCCAAAGTTTGAGGACCTTTCTTGCCAATTGACCAAAGAATCATTCAAGGATCATTTTAAACAACTTAGAATACTTCAGGGACCTTGAATGATAAATTTCCACATTTTTGAATTCCAGGGACTAGATTTGACAACTTTAAAAACTTGGGGGACTAAAACTGCCAATTTTGCAAACTTGATACATTTTTCATCCGATTTTGATATTTTTGCATTTAAAACACATAAAACACTGATTTGTGATATTTTGATCATTTTGATGTGTTTTGAGTGTTTTATGATTTTGCAGTTTAGATTATGTAAAAATGATGAGTATTTAGACACTCATCAGAAATTTTAAAACTTTTATTAATGACAGGACGACACGACTCACATTACGTTTTTACAAAACATCCCTTAGAATAGACCACAAAAGAAGGAAAATTTGGAAGTTTTTTTTTTTTTCAACCCGACTCGCATCGGTTATAAACGTGACGCCATCGCTCTTTGAAATGCGATGCCGTCGAGACTCAAGCCCGACGGCTCGAAGGTTTTAACCCGCGGAATCGTGATTATAAACGTGGACGCCATCGCTCTTTGAATGCATAATCGCTCGAGACTCAAGCGTGACGGCCAAGGTTTATAACCGGACGGCGTGTTCTAAATGCACCACCGTGAGCCCAGACACTGCACATTTTGTGCAGATTTATCATGACTTAGACCCAACAAAAGTTACCTATCACTTTGAACATTACCACAAAACCTGTAAACAACTTGTAACTCATATAAAAGCAATTATGACTAATAATCCCAACACTTTAACCTTCAAAAAACAAGTAATTGACTTTACGCCAAACATCATTTCTAACTCCATGACCCTTACATACAATAACTTGACACATTGACTAAATGTTTTAGAGAACATAAACGTAAGTACAACTACTAATGGAAGGAAGACCAAGACACTTGAAAATATACCAAAACGTGACTTGACTTTTCGGGGCTTCCAACTTTAACACCTTGGTTCCAAAAGACAAGCTCAACTAGGAGCTCAAGCAAAATCCATTCTACACTTGAGTCTTACCTTTATCCTCCTTGCTAGGACCTACAAAATGTCATCAACTATAACATAAGCGAATGCTTAGTAAGTAAATGGGTCAAATGCAATTAAAACTTTAACAACACATAAGAATTCATGGAGCAACTATAACATAAGCACATACCTTATAATAGGTATTTACACTACTTGACATACAAAGCTATGGATCCAAGCAAAACTATAACAAGCTCCAACAACTATAACATAATCAATTATTCATATTTCAACATGATATAACATTAACCCACTATACTTACCTTCAATTATTCTAAGGACTTCTACCAAGTAGAGTCACCATTTCCTTAAGCTTCATTAACAACAATTAATCTTAATTAATGACTATAACTAGTAATTTCAATGAATTGGGCATCTTCTATAACTTCTTTAAACTTCTAAAATTCAAGACCCTAATTACAAAGATTAGGGAAATTGCTTACTTGATTAGGGATATGAAATTGAAGGTCTCTTAACCTTAATAATCACCACAATAGCCATAAATTAACTCAATTGAGGATGATCTTGATACCTTCTTCTTTTTCTTCTCAAACCCTTACTTCACCTTGAGGTAACCTCCTCAAACCTGGATAAGTCTCAAATGAGACTAATTTTTCCCTTTTTATATTTATTCTACTTAGACCAAATGACAACATTAGTCCATCTATTCTAAGATTCTATATTTTGGTCACAATAGTTCTTAATCTTTCTTTACTACAATATTTAAGAATCATTTTTATATATTCTAACAAAAAGGTTAATACTTCCAATTAATAATACCTTGACGGGATACGGGTGTAACAATTAACCCCTCCTAATATTTGATTTCGTCCCCGAAATCATGTTTGGAAAAGTTGAGGATACTTGCTCTTCATTCTTTCCTCTCGTTCCCATCTAATAGTCGTACCCTTTCGATTCTTCCATTGTACCTTCACTAATGGAATCTCTTTATTTCTTAGTTGCCTTGTCTTTCTCCCAAGTATTGCCTTTGGCTCTTCTTGCAATGTTAATTTTGGATCTACCTCTACATCATCCAATGTATTACGCTAGCTTCATCCGCTAAACATTTCCTTAGATAAGATACATGGAATGTATTGTGAATTCCTTTCATCTCATCGGGGAGATCCAATACATAAGCTACTTCACCAACACGTTCTATGATCTTGAAGGGTCCAATGAATCTTGGCCCTAACTTTCCTTTATGTTTGAACCTAAGAACACCCTTCCAAGGGGAAACCTTAAGCATAACATAGTCTCCAATTTTGAATTCAATTGGTCTCCTTCGATTATCGGCATAACTCTTCCATCTATCTTGGGTCGCTTTAAGTCTTTCTCTAATCATCTCGATTTTCTCGGTTGTTGCTAGTATTATATCCGTACTAGCTAACTCTCTTTCCCCCACTTCATTCCAACACACCGGAGTTCTACATTTCCTACCATAAAGCATCTCATAAGGTGGCATTTCAATGATAGCATGGTAACTATTATTATAAGCAAATTCGACTAAAGGTAAATGATCGTCCCAATTTCCCCCAAAGTCAATTGCACAAGCCCTTAACATGTCTTCTAGTGTTTGAATCGTTCTCTCACTTTGCCCATCCGTTTGTGGGTGGAAGGCCGTACTCATGTGTAATCTTGTACCTAGTTCTTCTTAGAAGTTTCACCAAAATGCCGAAGTAAATCTCCCATCTATATCGGAGATTATAGAAATGGGTACCCCATGGCGTGCGACTATTTCCTTTACATAAATCTTTGCTAGCTTGTGAACGGGCATAGCTTCTCTAATGGGAATGAAATGTGCACTTTTTGTCAGACGGTCTACTATTACCCAAATCGCGTCGTGCTTTTTGGTCGTTCTCGGAAACTTTGTAATGAAGTCCATTGTAATCTTTTCCCATTTCCAAATCGGTACTTCTAACGGCTGTACTTTACCATATGGTTTTTGGTGCTCGGCTTTAACCTTCAAGCAAGTTAGGCATTTTTCAACATATTTCGTACAATCTCTTTTTATACCCGGCCACCAATAATCTTTTCTCAAGTCATGATACATCTTGTTAGCCCCCGAGTGAATGGAATATTTTGACTTATGTGCTTCATCTAAGAGTAGCATCTTAACATCACTACGGAAAGGTATATAAATTCTCCCATACCGTGTTTTAAGTCCGCGACTATCTTCTTCAAAATGAGGGACATGGGAAGTAATACGCTCTCCTTCCCAATTTTCTTCTTTCAAGGCTTCCTTTTGGGCTAACTTAACCTTGTCAAAAAAGTCAGTCGTAATAATCATTTGCAAAGAATGGATTTTAGTAACTTCATCTTGACCTTTTGACTTAATGCATCGCTACAACATTTGCCTTTCCGGGTGATACGGATCTCACAATTGTAGTCCTTTAATAAGTCTAGCCATCTTCGTTTCCTCATGTTCAATCCTTTTGTCGAGGAAATAATGAAGACTTCGATGATCGGTGTAAATCACAAATTTCACACCGTAGATATATGCCTCCATAATTTTAGAGCAAGAACCACTGCTGCGAATTCCAAATCGTGAGTCGGGTAATCTTTCTCATGCTTCTTTAACTGTCTTGAGGCATAGGCAATTACCTTGCCACTTTGCATAAGGACACAACCAAGACCGGAGTATGATGCATCACAATATACAACCATTTCTTCGTTCCTTCGGTAAAACTAAAATCGGCTACCACATAATTTCTTTCGTAAAGTAGAAAAAGCATCATCTTGTTCCTTCCCCACTCAAAAGGGACATTCTTCTTGGTAAGTCTAGTTAATGAGGATGCAATCTTAGAAAAGTCTAGTATAAATCTCGATAATACCTCCAATCCTAGAAAACTTCAGATCTCTCCCACGTTTCTCGAGCTCGCCAATTCCCTATGCATCTATTTTGATGGGTCAACCTTAATACCTTCCGGATTAACAACATGACCAAGGAATTGAGTTTTGTAACCAAAATTCACATTTCACAAATTTTGCATACAACTTTTCTTTTCTTAAAGTTTCAAGAATCTCTCGTAAGTGAACCGCATGCTCTTCCTTATTCTTCGAGTAAACAAGAATGTCGTCAATAAATACAATTACATACTTATCCAAAATTGGCCTACACACTCGATTCATTAGGTCCATAAAAATGCAGTGCATTGTAAGTCCAAAAGGCATAATCAGAAATTCATAATGCTCATATCGTGGCCTAAAAGCCGTCTTAGGAATGTCTTCTTCTTGAACCTTCAATTGATGATAACCCGAACGTAGATCAATCTTGAAAACCATTTAGCCTTGAAGTTGGTCAAAAATATCATCAATTCTTGGCAAAGGGTACACATTCTTCACTGTCACTTTATTCAATTCCCGGTAGTCAATGCACATACGCATGCTACCGCCCTTCTTTTAACAAACAAAATCAGTGCTCCCCAAGGCGAACTACTTGGACGGATAAAACCTTTATCTAGCAATTCTTGAAGTTGGCTCATCAATTCTTTCATTTCTGAAGGCTAAATGGGTGGGGTCTTCACATCGGTTTGGCACTGAATGAGATCAATAATGAAATTCTACTTGTCTTTCGGGTGGAACACAATTCCTCCGGAAAACCATCCCGAAATTCGCTAACAATGGGAACATTATCAATACTTGCCTTCTTAATACTCAGATCTACCACATGAGCCAAAAGACCGACAAACCCGTGATAAATATCTCCTAGCCCTTCACATCGGCATAACTTAAATTCTCCTTTTCTTTTATCAACATATATTACTACTTCTCGACCATTAGGATTTCATGCACTGCATCTTTTGATTACATGAAATGGCGGCATTGTTATTACTAAGCCAATCCATGCCTATGATGACATCAAATTCTCCAAGCACTATAGGAATTAGGTCGATCTTAAATATACTATTATCTAATTCCAACTCTACAACACGGACACATTAATCACGACTACCACCTTACTATCTACTATTTCTACTTCAAGGGGTTTGGAGAGTTTAGATAGTGGAGAGGTTAATTGCTTACTAAACTCTAATGACACAAAAGATACACTAGCTCCCGAGTCATAGAGGACTCGAAAGGGAATGGAATTAACAAGAAGTATACCGTATTGATCGGGTCCCGACTTCCTCCACTCCCATTTGATAAACCCGCCTTTAGGTTTTGGAATCTCAACTTTTTCTTCCTTGACCGTCTTCACAATCTTAGCATCATTTGTTTTTCGACTCGGACATTCATTTAACTTGTGCCCAACTTGATTACACCCATAACATAACACCATTGGCTTCGGGCATTCTCTACTCATGTGATTTAAAGAACCACACTTATAACATCCCGGCATGTTGAGTCTACACTTACCATAATGAAATTTGTGACACTTCTTACATTGTGTCTTGCCTTGATTCCCTCCGGCCCTTCTACCTAAATCAAACCTTCGCTTTTTACCTTCTTTATCTCCAAACACTTGCTTTCTCTTAACATCCTTATCTTCTTTACTCTTCTTTCTCACCAAATCCGCTTCTCTCATACGAGCCCGACTTAGAAGATCTTCCAAGGTACTACACTTAAAGGGTGAGGTTACTTCATGGATTTCCTCCTTAAGCATCCTTTGGAACCTATCTACTTTGAGCTTCTCATTATTATGGTACTCGGAGCAATAATGGACCATGTCATTAAATTTCTTCCATACTCATTCACCATTTCATTTGTTTGTACTAGAGTCCAAATTCTTCCGAATTTTGTCAATCCTCCATTTGCATACTCCAAAGTAAATAACTCCTTAAATTCCTTCCACGAACACAAATCTGACCAAGCCTCCCCTTTTTCAAACACTTTCCCTTCCCATCAAGTCCTAGCACTATCATGAAGGAAATTGATGGCGTAGATAACCTTCTTTGCCTCTTCACACCCACTTGTGCGAAAGGCACCTTCAATGGCGATGAGCCATCTATTACAAGCTATAGGATAAAGGGTCCCCGTGAATTTAGGTACGTCACATGCCGTGAAATTGCGGTAAGATGATTTATTATTCCTAGTAACCTTACCATGACCTTCTTCACTTCTAAGTTCCGCGAACTCTCTTTGCATTACCTCTTGAATATTTAGAGTGGTCTCTTTAATAACATACGACATGGATCTTCCTAGTGCCTTTCCTATCCTTCTCCTCATTAACACGTCTAAAGCTTTTACTTGTTCATCAAGAACCCTTCTAAGGTAGGACCCTCCAACTAGAAGAAGAGGAATTTTCGAGGTCATATCATTCTTGGTTGGGTCACTTGCCAAGATCCCATGATTTTAGAGGTAGTAGCCTTTATGGCTTCCTTTTGATGGGGAGTATTCATTTCTTCTTTACTGTAACATATAACAAATATTCGACAAGCGTAATCACCTATAACTTATAAAAAACATATAACTCTTTCACAACTCAACCTAACCACCACCTGCACAAAGCCTTAACGATCTTAGGTAACACATGTATGTCATCTTCTTATAACCACGGTGGACAAGCGTAGTTATAAAAACATGTAACATATGTACTTCTTAAAATCATCAAGGAAGTGTACACGTAGCATAACTATTACTAACACAATTCACGCTGCCTAAGTCTTGGAAATTCTAAGGTAAAGATCCTAAATCTCTTAGACCAAGGCTCTGATACCAAGTTGTTATGCCCCCAAAACGGAAATTTTGAAACTTTTATTAATGACATGGACGACACGACTCACATTACGCTTTTACAAAACATCCCTTAGAATGGACCACAAAAGAAGGAAAATTTGGATTTTTTTTCCTTAACCCGACGGCATCGAGGTAAACGTGACCATCGCTCTTGAAATGCGACGCCGTCAGACTCAAGCCCGACGGTCGAGAAGTTTTAACCCACGGCATCAGTTATAAACGTGATGCCATCGCTTTGAAATGCGACGCCGCTCGAGACTCAAGCCCGACGGCCAGAGAGTTTTTAACCGACGGCCCAGTTCTAAATGCGACGCCATCGAGCCCGTGACTGCACATTTTGTGCGATTTACCGCACTTAGACCCAACAAAAGTTACCTATCACTTTGAACATTACCACAAAACTTGTAAACAACTTGTAACTCATATAAAAGCAATTATGACTAATAATCCCAACACTTTAACCTTCAAAAAATAAGTAATTGACTTTACGCCAAACATCATTTCTAACTCCATGACCCTTAGATACAAGAACTTGATACATTGACTAAATGTTTTAGAGAACATAAACGTAAGTACAACTACTAACGGAAGGAAGACCAAGACACTTGAAAATATACAAAACGCGGACTTGACTCTTCTGGCTTCCAACTTTAACACTTTGGTTCCAAAAGACAAGCTCAACTAGGAGCTCAAGCAAAATCCATTCTACACTTGAGTCTTACCTTTATCCTCCTTGCTAGGACCTACAAAATGTCATCAACTATAACATAAGCGAATGCTTAGTAAGTAAATGGGTCAAATGCAATTAAAACTTTAACAACACATAAGAATTCATGGAGCAACTATAACATAAGCACATACCTTATAATAGGTATTTACACTACTTGACATACAAAGCTATGGATCCAAGCTAAACTATAACAAGTTCCAACAACTATAACATAATCAATTATTCATATTTCAACATGATATAAGATTAACCCACTATACTTACCTTCAATTATTCTAAGGACTTCTACCAAGTAGAGTCACCATTTCCTTAAGCTTCCTAAACAACATATTATCTTAATTAAATACTATAACTAGTAATTTCAATGAATTGGGCATCTTCTATAACTACTTTAAACTTCTAAAATTCAAGACCCTAATTACAAAGAGTAGGGTAATTGCTTACTTGATTAGGGATATGAAATTGAAGGTCTCTTAACCTTAATAATCACCACAATAGCCTTAAATTAACTCAATTGAGGATGATCTTGATACCTTCTTCTTTTTCTTCTCAAACCCTTACTTCACCTTGAGGTAACCTCCTCAAACTTGGATAAGTCTCAAATGAGACTAATTTTTCCCTTTTTATATTTATTCTACTTAGGCCAAATGACAACATTAGTCCCCTTATTCTAAGATTCTATATTTTGGCCACAATAGTTCTTAATCTTTCTTACTAGCTACAATATTTAAGAATCATTTTTATACATTCTAACAAAAAGGTTAATACTTCCAATTAATAATACCTGATCGATATGGGTGTAACAATTCACTCATAATATTTGATTTCGCCCCGAATCATGTTTGAAAAGTTGAGGATACTTGCTCTTCATTCTTTCCTCTCGTTCCCATCTAATAGTGTCGCATTCTTTCTTCCATTGTACCTTCACTAATGGAATCTCTTTATTTCTTAGTTGCCTTGTCTTTCTCCCAAGTATTGCCTCCGGCTCTTCTTGCAATGTTAATTTTGGATCTACCACTACATCATCCAATGTAATTACGCTACCTTCATCCGATAAACATTTCCTTAGGTAAGATACATGGAATGTATTGTGAATTCCTTTCATCTCATCGGGGAGATCCAATACATAAGCTACTTCACCAACACGTTCTATGATCTAGCATCATACTTTTGGACTTGGTGAAATGGGTGCATATGCTCTATAGAGACGGGTGAGTAGCATCCCGTATGGAAGAGCAACAGAGCCTTGAGTAGGGATATCTACCATTCTCCTAGCAATGTAGTAGGCTAAATTGAATGGTTGACGAGTGGACAAGTTGTAGAGCATGTAACAAAGGCAAGCATTGATATGGTCTCTATTTCCTATGGTGCTAATGACATTGGCTCTAAGGAGTTCTTCCCACTTTTTAAATTTGGGTTTGAGCTCATTGAATTCCATACCATATGGATCTCGGTTTACTTCTTTTCCTTTTCGAGTGACACGGGTTGGAGCTGCCCTTTCGTTAAAAAGGTGCTCACGAATGATGTCCTTATCCACCAAAGGAGTTTGGTAGGGAAGAGAGCGGTCATTGATTGCATCAAGAATAGAGAGTGACCACTTATCCGAGTAAACACATGTACCACGGTTAGGAATTCCTAGCACTTAAGCAAATTGGTCCAGGGAGATGGTGTAGTCATTTTGATTGATCCTAAACCTAAGAGCCATTAGATTATCCTCATTTATGAAAGAGACAACACTAGCATAGAATTCTAGGACGAACCTAGGACATATTGGTTCATCGATGTCAAGGAGACAATCGAAGTTGATAGTGGCTAGCTCTTGACGGAGATTAGTTCCGTTGACAAAAGAAGGATGAATGGTCCTACCCTCATGGAAGTACCTTCACTCTAGACTCTTAAAGATTTCAACTTGGTCTTTAGTGATACCTTTGGTTTTCTGATGTTGAGGGATGTAGTTAAGAGTGTCCTTGTGATCATAGAATTTTGCGCTACCATGGTTGTTCCTATGAGCAAGAATTTATATGTTTTAGTAAAAATGAAAACAAGCTTAGCGTTTTTGTTCTACTGTGTGCCTATATAAAAACAATTTGGAGTTGCGGTTTCTTGACTCATTTCATGCATAAAATGGTTTTCAATGGGGGGTGTTTGGCAAAAATCAGGAGATAACCCAAACGCTCCTAATTCAATGTTGCTTCATTTGAATATACCCGGGAATGCATATTAGTTATGCATTATCTTCTGATTCAAGAGACATTATGCAAGTGATGAAAAATTTAAGCTTTCTTATTTGTATTAACAATGATAAAAATTAGTTTTCCTACAAAGTGGAGAAGCTTTTCAAAAAATTTTGATATGGGTTTTTGTTTAATTAGAATAAGGCCTTATAGTAATTATCTTTTTTAATTTGTTAGTGGAAACATGATTAGTTTATGCAATGTGACAATGCAGTACCTAATTTCAGTAACTAGTTATGCAATTTGCCAATTGAATCCATGTTTTGTACAAGAATATACATAATCCCATGTAATGATTTTGTGCATAAATTAGAATCCTAGACTCAGAATTTAAGAGAAGTAATGTAGTTAGGATACTTACAATGATGTTTTCTTCAGTGATTAATGGGAGAGAAAGTCTTAACAATGAGGTAGGTGTGTTGTTGATATGTTTTGGTAAAGTGAGTTGTGAGGAAGAAGATGTTTTGCAAGTAGTATATCTGCTATTGTTGTCACCACGGACCAGACGGCACCAAATTTTTGGTTCCGTCCGTTTGGTCGTTTGGTGTCGTGGGAATAGTAGCAGATTTAGGCTAATTTGTTTTGTTTTGGTTGTTCTAAGATTTAGACTATGTTTTAACTACATGTTTGGTTCCATTAATCCTAAGCCAAGTCTAAGAAGATTAAATGGTTCTCTTTTGAGAGGTTTAGTTAGGATGTCGGCAATGTTGTCTTCGGAGGATACTTTCTCAATTGAGATGTTTACTTTTTGAACATTGTCGCGAAGAAAGTGATGGCGGATTTCAATATGCTTCGTTCGAGCATGTTAGACGGGATTTTTGCTGAGATCAATAGCTCCTTTGTTGTCTCAAAGTATAGAGATATCGTTGAGATGAATTCCGTAATCCACGAGAGCTTGCTTCATCCAAAGAGCTTGTTGACGCTTTTACCTACGGTGAGATGTATTCGGCTTCAGTAGTTGAGATAGCTAGAGCCATTTGTTTCTTTGCAAACCATGAGGTGAGACAATGTCCAACAAAAGTACAAATACCACTTGTACTTTTTCTATCGACATAGTCACCGGCATGGTCCGATTCGGCATACACTATAGTTTCTACACCCGTTCCTTTGGGATACCATAATCCTAAACATGTCATTCCTTTAATGTATCTAAAAATCCTTTTCAACATTTCTAAGTGTGATGCTTTGGGATCTTCTTGAAAGCGAGCACATAGACAAACACTAAACATAATGTCGGGTCTACTAGCCGTGAGATAGAGTAGGCTACCGATCATTCCTCTATATTTAGTGTTATCTACCGATTCACCTTCCTCATCCTTGGTGAGTTTTGTGTCCGAGGACATGGGTGTCTTAGTTGGTTTTGAGTCTTCAAGACCAAATTTCTTAAGCATATCTTTTATGTATTTAGATTGGTTAAATAATATGCCATCTTCTAGTTGTTTAATTTGAAGTCCTAAAAAGAAGTTTAACTTACCCATCATACTCATCTCAAACTCGTCGTGCATGATTTTAGAAAAATCATCACATAGCTCTTGACAAGTTGATCCAAATATAATGTCATCGACGTATATTTGAACTATGATAATGTGTGATTTCTTTTTCTTGGTAAAAAGGGTATTATCTACTAATCCCATGGTATATTTGTTTTCTACTAGAAAGTCTTAAGCCGATCGTACCAAGCTTTTGGTGCTTGCTTAAGTCCGTATAATGCCTTCTTGAGTTTGAAGACATGATGTGGTTTTTCAAAGTCGGTAAAACCGGGAGGTTGAGCAACATATACTTCTTCGTTAATAAACCAATTAAGGAATGCACTTTTAACATCCATTTGAAATAATTTAAAGTCATAAGCACATGCATATGCAAGTAAGATTCTAATAGACTCGAGCCTAGCTACCGGTGCATAAGTTTCGTCGTAATCAATCCCTTCTTGTTGATTATAACCTTGTGCGACAAGTCTAGCTTTGTTTCTAGACACTACACCATTTTCGTCCATTTTATTTCAAAAAACCCATTTCGTTCCAATTATATATTGATCTTTAGGTTTTGGAACTAATTTTCAAATATCATTTCTAACAAATTGGCTTAACTCTTCTTGCATAGCAATTACCCAAGATTCATCTTTTATTGCTTCGTTTATGTTTTTTGGTTCAATGGTTGATACAAAACAAAAGTAGTTACTTTGATTTTGGGCTTGTGATCTTAACGTTATTTGATTTAGTTGTCCTATGACTTTTTCTAAATGATGACTTTTGGATTCTTTGATGTTTATAATTTCTTTATTTAATGGTTCATCTTCTTTGTCATTTTCAATTATTTCTAGACTTTCTACAAGTTGACTTTCAACTAACTCATCATCTACCAAAGGTGATGTCTTAGAAGGAGGTGGACTTTCGTCGAATGTTATGTTCAACGATTCCTCGACTCTCATTGTTTCTTTGTTTAAGACTATGTAAGTTTTACTAGTGTAGAAAACTAGATGGGGGGTTGAATAGTTTACCAATTAAAAACTTTGTTTTGAAACTTATTAAAAGATCAATTGATATTGATCTTGGATATGTTGATGAAATATGCAAGCAATATGTAAAGAGTAAATAAGGAAAGAAATGATCAAACCACAACAAGTTGTTTACGGTGGTTCGGTCTACAAAGACTCTTTTTCCTTGCCCTACTCCACTCCCCGAGTCTCACACTCGAGAGTTTAACTTCACTAGTCAACAAGCTCCTTTCACCGGCGGAGAAAACCTTTACACTTCGCTAACACTATTTCCGACACTAAGCTAGATGTCGAGTTCTTTCCAAGGGTACAACTACTCCCACACACAATGTATTTTGAGGACTAAAATACTAACCACTCACACTCACAAGATTATGATGGTTTGATACAACAATGAAGTATGAATCAACACTAGATCATACAACACTAAACAAACAAGACTTCCAACTTCTCGTTTGAAGCTTGAATGTGACTTGATCTTCTTTGCTACAAAAGAGATCACTAATATGATATGAAACAGAGTTAGAAAGGTTAGAGAGAAGATATGTAAAGAGAGTATGATGAAAGGGATAAAAACTACTTGGTTTGGCTTTGCTATTTATAGCCAAAACCATCGAAGCCATCACAGGACCGCGGACCCCAAAAGGGTTCCGCCTCGTTGTGGATTTTGTGCCACCCCGGGTCCTGACAGCAAGATATCAAGAACTTTGCCAAAGTCAACCATATCTATGTAAGATTGTGTAAGATATGAAGAGTACAAATCCACACAAATATCTAATGAAATCTTCCAATGATTTCCATGATGCATCACATGATGTCATATGTTGTATTTCTATTTTTAGAAATATGCAAGTACTTAAGTAGTGTTTGGTTTTAAGAACCTAAAACATTCTAAAACTACTATCATACATAATGATTAGAGTCATATAAAGATATGACTAATCACAAATGAAAATGCTTGAATGATGAAGATATTGTTTGAAAAAGCTTGTTTTAATATCTATTAAACTTGACAAGCTTTAAGCTTTTATAGAAAATAAATTAACTTTTGTCGTTAACAAAACTTAGGTAAAGATCAAAAATATAAATAACGTTTAATGACGATATTTGTATTAACAATCTCCCCCTTTTTGTTGACGACAAAATATAAATTTTATTTTTATAAAAGATACAAAGTTTGTGCAAGAGTTATAAAAATATTAGTTTTAGAACTTGAAAAGGAAATGATAATGTAGTGTATGATGTTTGGCTTTTTCAGAAAGTCAAAGTATTCACTAGTTGATGCATGATGTTGACTTTTTCAGAAAGTCAAGTATGCATTGACTTTTCGTAAAAAGTCAAGTATTACCAATGATTTGTTTGACTTTTTCGAAAAAGTCAAAAATAAACAAGTTCTATATTTTCTCCCCCTTTTAGTCTCAACAAAAAGAAGAGGCGATGCGGAATGTAATGAGCCCGAGCCATTATCTCCCCCTTGATCAAAGCTCCCCCTAAATTGGGTGCTTAATGGGAAGATACATGGATTGTGAAATAAAGCTACAAAAAAATGTTTGTAATAATGATCATTCACAAGCATTTCCAAACACTATGTAAAAGCACCAACAATATAGAAAACACCATTCATTAGTTAAATTTTTTCATGAATAAAATCATGAAAAGAGAACACAATGATGTGTTTTAGTGTAAGAAAAGAAGAAGAAAAAATTAATCCTAAGAAAAGAAAAACTTAAAGATGTTAATCTATGACCATTCTAATGAGATGGTGGATGAGAAAGAGCGTTGAGACGCTCAAGGATGTGATTGAGGATGAACCTCATTTCTTCTTGAAAGTCAAGGACCATAACCCGTGTCCTATCAACGGTTTGGGCCGCTTGCTCACAAGTTGAGCAACCATGCCTAGGGGGTAGTATGTTTGGGGAGGTTGTGGTGGTGGAATGGTAGATGTGTTGGTGTTGGTGGAAATGTTTGGGGTGGTCATGATGGAGGCAAGCAAAGCATTTTGCATTTTCATAGTCTCACTTAAGTGAGAATCCACCATGCCTTTGAATTGGTGGAGGTTGTGGAGTTCCGCTTGAATCTCTCTCTGGGATTGGCATCCCACATGCACTCCTCAATGTCCTCAAGATGACCATGAATGTCTTTGTGAATGGGGTGGAAGAGAAGAGGTTTAGGCCCTAATGGGGCGTTTGGGTCAAAGGATGACCGAGGTGACTCATGAGCAATCCGCTCAATTGTGCCAAAGGATGGCAATGGTGGTGGATGATTTGGCCTAGGAGGCAAGTCATCCAAGTCCTCCAAGAAAGGATTTGGTGAAGTTGGTGGAGTGGAAAATAACTCCATAGGAATGAGAGTTGGAGACCTTGGTGGTGAAGGTGGTGAGGGTGTTTTGGATGTTTGGATAGGTGCCGGTGGAGGTGAAGTTGGTGTTTTTGTAGGTGGTGGAGTGGTGATCACAATGTGTGATTGAGTAGGTGTGTCCAAGGTAAGGCTTGTATCATCTCGGATGGGAGATGAGATTGTGAGTGGAGAAGAATCGGATGAGGAGCTAAGGTTAACGAAGCAACAAGGCCTCACACCAATTCTAGCGGTTTTCTTGCAAGGTTTAGGAGAGGATTTTGTCATTTTTGACTTGGTTTTTCTTTGCTAGATAATGGTAAGAATGAAGAAGGTGTGAGGATGATCATGGTAAAACCTCTCAATTTATAGAAGTGAAAATCTTGGAGAAATGTGTTTGATTTGATGTTAAACCATTGAAGAGATGAGGTTCCTAATGATTTGGAAGTGGGTTGAATGCTAGTCATATCACCCAAGTCAATCCATACAAGAGATATGGAGTGAAGAAGAAAAGATTTGCAATAAATGTGTTCTAATGAGTGGAATTTCCTAACAATCAGATTACCCACGGATTTGAAGGTACCAAAAATTTGGTTCCTTCCTTTATGCCAAAGAGCTCCTTGGGTGGATTTTTCAAATTTTTGAATTTTGGTGGGAAATGGATTTCTTATATACCTAAGTGAGTTATACTAGTTCTAATAAGAGTATAAACTAGTTAAGAGTGACTTATAAGTGATGGATGGTAATTTGGAATCACGAAAGAGTCGAAATTCAGAAAGTTACCTGGAGGATCCACGGCACCAAAATTACACGCCGGGACCCTAAAAAGGGTGCCGCCTCGGTCCGTCTGTATGTGCACGCCGTACCATTTACATAACGGACGGTACCAAATCGTTGGTGCCGTCTCGATCCGTGCAAGCAAGAAAACTAGATGAGTAAGTTTTTAGGTGTCGGGGACTTTTTCGAACCTCGAAATTTTTCTCAAAACATGTGACATTAATCATTTCTAGTTAGGAAAAGTAAATAACACATGTATAAACATAGTGGAGCATAGATTTTGAGCAAGGCTTTTTGATTTTCACATTATAGTGAAAATGGGTAAAATTTGATAGCATACTTGTGCTATCCCCCTGCATAAGATTGTTAGCATATAACATTGTTTTAAGTTATATTATCATCCTACACTAAAAAAAACAACTAAATTGTATCAAACATTCATGATAATGTATTGTTTCAAACACTCCTTAAAGTACCCTTATTTGTCCAACTTCTTGTAAATCTTGCTCATCATCCTACCAAGGCACTTGAACATTCCCTTAGTTTGTTTGAACTCTGCTGATTCATTCTCGATCTCGGAAGAGACCGCATAATACTCATGAGGTCGAAGATGAGAGCTTGGAAGACCATCCTTGGAGCTATTTGATGATGATGATGATGGAGTTGGAGGTTTTGCTCTTTTGCCTTTTGTCTTAGCAACTCGTGCATCACTTAAAGGTACAAAGATGTGAGGGATGAGCTCATAGTGAAGGTGCATCCCTTTGGACTTGGTTGAATTGGTGCAAAGTTTCTATAGAGACGGGTGAGGAGCATCCCGTATGGAATAGCAACCGATCCTTGAGTTGGAATATCAATCATTCTCCTAGCGATGTAGTAAGCTAAATTGAATGGTTTGACGGTGGACAAGTTGTATAGCATGTGACAAAGGCAAGCGTTGATGTGATCCCTATTTCCTATGGTGCTAATGACGTTGGCTCTAAGTAGCTCCTCCCATTTTTTAAATTCGGGCTTAAGTTCATTTAGCTCCATTCCATATGGATCTCGGTTTACCTCCTTTCCTTTCGTGTAACTCGGGTTGTATCTCCCCTTGGGTTAAATAGGTGTTCACGGATAACATCCTTATCGGCCAAACGAGTTTGGTAGGGAAGCGTGCGGTCATTGATTGCATCAAGAGCGGTGAGTGACCACTTATCCGAGTAGACACAAGTCCCTCGGTTGGGAATTCCTAGCACTTGAGCAAAGTTGGCTAAGGTGATGGTGTAGTCGTTTTGATTGATTCTAAACCTAAGACAAAATTCATCATCGTCCTCATCACTAAAGCCGGTCACACTAGCATAGAATTCTAACACAAACCTAGGACAAATTGGTTCATCAATGTCAAGAAGACAATCGAATTGAATGGCAGCTAGTTGTTCATGGAGATTGGTATTTTCAAGGAAGGATGAGTGAATGGTTCTACCCTCATGGAAATACCTTGATTCTAGACCCCTAAATATTTCTACTTGTTCCTTGGAAAGTCCTTTGGTTTTGTGATGTTTGGGAATATAGGCAAGGGTGTCTTTGTGATCATAGAATCTTGCGGCTACCATGGTTATTCCTAAGGACAAGAATTAATATGTTAAAAATGAGAATAAAGTTTAACGTTTTGGTTCTAGTGTGTGCCTATATGAAAACAATTTGGAGTTGCGGTTATCTCGACTCGTTTTATGCACAAAAATGGTTTTAGTGGGGTGTTTGGCAAATACCATGAGATAACCCAAATGCTCCTAATTCAATGTGGCTTCATTTGAATATACCCGGGAATGCATATTAGTTATGCAATACCTTTAGTATTCAAGAGCATGCAAGTGATGAAAATCTAACGTTTCTGTTTGTATTAACAATGAAAGAATTGTTTTCCTACAAGTGAGAAGCTTTTCAAAATTTTTGACATGGGGTGTTTGGTTATTTGAATAAGGCCTTATATTCATTATCTATTAATTAGTGGGAAGCATGATTTGTTTATGCAATATGATAATGTAGTACCTAATTTCAATTACTAGTTATGCATTTTGCCAATTGAATTCATATTTGGTATAAAAGCATACATAAAACCCATGTAATGATTTGTGATAGTTTTGTGCATAAATAAGAATCCTAGACTTAGAATTAAGAGATAAAATGTAGTTAGGATACTTACAATGATGTTATCTTCTGTGATTAGTGAGTGGGAAGGTGTCAATAATGAGCTTGGTTTAATGTTTACACGTTTTGGTAAAGTGGGTTTTGAGGAAGAAGATGTTTTGTAGGTAGCAATTTTGCTTCTGTAGACACCACGGACGCACGACGTACCAAAATTTGGTTCCGTCCATGTTATCGGTTTGGTGCCGTGGCTACAGTAGCGTATACAAGACAAAATTGTTTTGTTTTGACTATTCTAATGTTTTGGGCTATGTTTATCCTACATGTTTGGTTCCATTAACCCTAAACCAAGTCTAAGAAGATTAAAAGGTTCTCGTTAAGAGGCTTAGTTAAGATGTCGGCAATGTTGTCTTCGGAGGATACTTTCTCGATTGAGATGTTTCCTTTTGGAACATTGTCGCGAAGAAAGTGATGACGGATTTCAATATGCTTTGTACGAGCATGTTGAACGGGATTCTTGCTGAGATCGATGGCTCCTTTGTTGTCGCAAAGTATCACAATGTCGTTGAGATGAATTCCGTAATCTACGAGAGCTTGCTTCATCCAAAGAGCTTGTTGACATGCTTTTCCGGCTGAGACGCACTCGGCTTCAGTAGTTGAGATGGCTAAAGCCGTTTGCTTCTTTGCAAACCATGAGGTGAGACAATGTCCAACAAAAGTGCAAATACCACTTGTACTTTTTCTATCGACATAATCACCGGCATGATCCGAGTCGGCATACACTATGGTTTCTACACCCGTTCCTTTGGGATACCATAATCCTAAACACGTTGTTCCCTTAATGTATCTAAAAATCCTTTTAAGGCTTCTAAGTGTGATGCCTTTGGGTTTTCTTGAAAGCGAGCACATAGACAAACACTAAACATAATGTCGGGTCTACTAGCCGTAAGATAGAGTAGGCTACCAATCATTCCTCTATATTTAGTGTTATCTACGGATTCACCTTCTTCGTCCTTGGTGAGTTTAGTGTCCGAGGACATGGGTGTTTTAGTTGGTTTGGAATCTTCAAGACCAAATTTCTTAAGCATGTCTTTTATATATTTAGATTGGTTAAAAAATATGCCATCTTCTAGTTGTTTAATTTGAAGTCCTAGAAAGAAATTTAACTCACCCATCATACTCATTTCAAACTCGTGCATGATTTTAGAGAAATCATCACATAGCTCTTGACAAGTTGATCCGAATATAATGTCATCAACGTATATTTGAACAATGATAATATGTGATTCCTTTTTCTTGGTAAAAAGAGTATTATCTACTAATCCCATAGTGTATTTGTTATCAATAAGAAAAGTCTTAAGACGATCGTACCAAGCTTTTGGTGCTTGCTTAAGACCGTATAATGCTTTCTTGAGTTTGAAGACATGATGTGGTTTCTCAAAGTCGGTAAAACCGGAGGTTGAGCAACATACACTTCTTCGTTAATAAACCCATTAAGAAATGCACTTTTAACATCCATTTGAAATAATTTAAAATCATAGGCACATGCATAAGCAAGTAATATTCTAATAGACTCAAGTCTAGCTACCGGTGCATAAGTTTCATCATAATCAATCCCTCTTGTTGATTATAACCTTGCGCTACAAGCCTAGCTTTGTTTCTAGATACTATACCATTTTCATCCATTTTATTTTGAAAACCCATTTCGTTCCAATTATAGTTTGATCTTTAGGTTTTGGAACTAATTTCCAAACATCATTTCTAACTAATTGGTTTAATTCTTCTTGCATGGCAATTACCCATGATTCATCTTTTATTGCTTCATTTATGTTT
The DNA here is from genome assembly GCA_910596185.1 of Chrysanthemum makinoi. NCBI lineage: Eukaryota > Viridiplantae > Streptophyta > Magnoliopsida > Asterales > Asteraceae > Chrysanthemum > Chrysanthemum makinoi. Next base: position 58,478,617 of record OU343223.1, on the reverse strand, counting down.
TTCGGTTCAATGGTGGATACAAAACAAAAATAATTACTTTGATTTTGGGCTTGTGACCTTAAGGTTCTTTGATTTAGTTGTCCTATGACCTTTTCTAAAGGATGACTTTTAGATTCTTTGATGTTGACAATTTCTTTATTTAATGGTTCATCTTCCTTGTTATTATTAATTATTTCTTGACTTTCTATCATTTGACTTTCAACTAAGTCATCATCTACCAAAGGTGATGTCTTAGAGGGAGGTGGACTTTCGTCGAATGTTATGTTCAACGATTCCCCGACTATCATTGTTTCTTTGTTTAGGACAATGTAAGCTTTACTAGTTTGAGAATAACCAAGAAATACACCTTCATAAGACTTTGGGTCAAACTTGGTGAGATAATCTTTAGTATTAAGAATAAAGCATTTACAACCAAAAACTCTAAAATATCCTAAAGTTGGCTTTTTACCTTTATAAAGCTCATATGGTGTTTTGTTTAAGAAAGGACGAATTAAGACTCTATTTAAAATATATGTAGAAGTGTCAACGGCGTTGCACCAAAACTTTTGAGGAATGTTTTGTTCATTAAGCATTGTTCTACTCATTTCTTGAATTGTTCTATTTTACGTTCTACTACTCCATTTGATTGAGGTGTTCGTGGTGCGGAAAAGTTATGTGTTATACCATTTGTATCACAAAAGTTTCCAAATTGAGTTTCGTTGTCAAATTCACGACCATGATCCGCTCGATCGACACACATTTTAGCACTTAGTTGGTTTTGAATTTTCTTGCTAAGAATTTCAAATTTATCAAAAGCTTCATTTTTGGTTTTCAAAACAACGTCCAAGTAAACCTTGAGTAATCATCTACTATGACCAAAGTGTATAAGTTGCCTCCGTAGCTTCTTATAGCGGATGGACCAAATAAGTCCATATGCAATAATTCTAGACACTTAGATGTCACCATATTTTTAGATTTATGACTACTATGGGTTTGTTTACCGATTTTGCAAGCATCGCAAAAGTGTTGGTCATATTTTAGTTTAGGTAAATTCCTAACTAGCTCTTTTGAAGATAGGTTTTGTATAAGTCTCATATTAGCGTGACCTAGGCGTCTATGCCAAAGAGATGAGCTATCCTAATGTTGTTAGAACAGTTTGTTGTTATATGTTTTATCTATCTTCATGACATATATGTTATTTTTCCTAACTCCTTTAGCTATGGTGATACCATCTTTTAGTATTTTACTACCATTTTCATCGAATAGTACTTTATACTTTTTATCACATAATTGGCTAATACTAAGTAGATAAAATCCTAACCTATCCACATGAGCAACATTTTCAATAGTTAGGGAGTTATGAGCGATCGTACCTTTGCCAATGATTTGCTTTTGAGATTACTACCAAAGTGACATTACCTCCGTCATACTCTTGGTATGATGAATAGACTTTGTTGCCCGTCATATACCGTGAGCATCCACTATCTTTTATCCATTCATCAGGTTCCAATCCAACTTTCAAGCATACTAAGAGCAAATAACTCAAGCATTTGGTCCCCAATATCTCATGGGTCCGTTTGGGGTTAAACATACCATTTATTTGATTCATGTATGGAAACGATGGGTAAGAGTTCCATGACATGTAATCTGGAGTTTGATATGGTCTAGGAAATTTTTGATTCCAACCGTTGTGTTGGTAGTTGGTTTGTATGTTGTGGTTGCTCTTAGGAAAGGGGCGTTTGGCAAAAGGTATTTTATATCGTTGTTGAGTAGTTTTTTATCTAAATTCATTTTTGGCAAGTCCTACTCCTGATGTAACAGCTGGTTTTAGTTTAATACTATCATTGGTTTTCTTTGTTACTTTGACAAATTCAGTACGGTCCGCATTGCGAACATTCTGTCCTGCTGAAGTACCCACGACACCATTTTTTCAATGGACGGAACCCTTATTTTGGTTCCGTCTGGTCCGTGCTGTACTGCAGCAGTTTTGACAGAATGTTCGTCTTTTTCGGCCGTTTTGTTTTGACTCTTTGGAATTAATACCTCATTAAATCCTAGCCCATTCATGTCTGCTGGTGTTTTATGGATTTTAACTATTTCATCGGCAAGAGCGATGTTTTTGTTAACCTTTTAACTTAGAATTATTTTCGATTAGAACCTCTTGTGTGAGCTTTAGTTTTTCTATTTCAAGATTAAGCTCTTGACATGATTTACAATCATCGTCATTTGCTTTTCCTTTTCTAGTCGTTTTGCTTTTTCTTTTAACTCATAAACTTCATTTTCCAAAAATTCCTTTTGGTTTTAAAATTTTTTTTTTTAGTTATGATTTTTAGACTTAGCTCACACAATTGATTATATTGTTTACGCAAAGTGTCATCATCAATAGATGAATAAGAAGAGTCAGAAAGTACCTCATTTGACTCATGTGCCATTAGAGCGATCTCTTCCTTGCTTGATTCTTCATCATCTTCACTATCACTCAGCACCCACTTACAAAGCTCGTTGAGTTTTGCTTTTAGGTGGCTTGGGACATTCTCCTATGAGATGACTTGCATCACCACATCTAAAACACTTTCTTTCACCTTTACCCTTTTGTTGTCATCCGATCTTTTCGAATGGCTTCTTTTCTTCTCGAGGTTGTCTTACAAACTTCCTCCTTCTACTAAAGAACTTCTTAAAGTCTCTAACGGCCATGGCATACTCCTCATCTTCACTAACGGAGCAAGATTCGTCATCATCACTTGATTCGCCTTGCTTTAAGAGCAACGGATTTGATCTTCTCCCCTTCTCCTTGATGATCTCCGAATCTTTTTCCATCACCATTTCGTGTACTTTGAGGTTACCGATTAACCTCTAATGACATTTTGGAGAGATCTTTTGATTCTTCAATAGCGGTCACTTTAGCTCTCCAATTGGGATGGAGTGCTCTAAGAAATTTCCTGACAAAGTTCTTACTACGAAAAAGATTCATCAAGTGCTTTAAGTGATGTAATAATAGTATTAAAGCGAGCAAAGCCACAATCAATGTTTTCATCTTCAGGGATAACAAATTGTTCATATTGTTGAACAAGAAGATCAATTTTGTTATCCTTAACTTGTGAATTACCTTGATGTGTAATAATCAAAGATTCCCAATATCTTTGGCGGTTTCACACATAAAAATTATTTCATATTCTTTTCTAGGTAAAGCATTATAAAGCATCATTTTAGCTTCATTATTTTTGGCAACTAATTTCTTTTGTTCATCAACAGAAATATCCTTTGTTGTAGAACTAAAATCGCCTTTAACAATACAACCAAAGATCTATATCTTTTGATTTTACATATGTTTCAAAACGATTTTCCCAATAGATTCCATTGGTTTCAAAGAGTGGTGGTCTTTTGCATTGATTTCCCTTCTTTAAAGTTTTCCAATCCATGGATCGTTTTAAGTTTATAAAATACAAATTATTTTAGAAATTCTTGAGCAACGAGGCTATGATACCAATTGTAGAAAACTAGAAGGGGGTTGAATAGTTTACCAATTAAAAATTTTGTTTTGAAACTTATTAAAAGATCAATTGATATTGATCTTGGATATGTTGATGAAATATGCAAGCAATATGTAAAGAGTAAATAAGGAAAAAAATGATCAAACCACAACAAGTTGTTTATAGTGGTTCGGTCTACAAGGACTCTTTTTCTTTGCCCTACTCCACTCCCCGAGTCTCACAATCGAGAGTTTAACTTCACAGTCCAAGCTCCTTCAAAACGCGCGATTCAACCATTAAACCTTTACACTTCGCTTACACTATTTCCGACACTAAGCTAGATGTCGAGTTCTTTCCAATGGTACAACTACTCCCACACACAATGTATTTTGAGGACTAAAATACTAACCACTCACACTCACAATGTGACAACTCGTAATTTCAGGTTATTTTTACAAACTTTAAAAGTTTCACTATTTCATCATTTATCGTAAACTAGGTTTACGAGCATCAAATTCACGTAACCGTAATGGTTTAGCTGTGAATTCATGAACATTTCATCAAGGACATTTCATATAGACTAGGATTAGTCTACATATCATTAATAACATCATTTCATATTAGTTCATGCATGGATTTGCATTTTTCATTAAACGTTTATTTTCCTATTAAATAAACGCTATCGCGTAAACATTATTTTGAACATTTGATCCGACACTTCCAAAAATATTCCTAATATATTTTTATACTCATATTAAGTTTATAAAAATTATATTATTAATTTACCCGATGTTTTAAATTTATTTCGTATATAAATTGTTATATTTATATTATTACGACGATTTTCGTATATGCAACTCGATAAATATTTATTTCACTCGACTCATGTAAGAAATGTATTTTTGTAATTTTTAAGACCTCAATATATTTTATCTTGGCCCGTTAAAAGTTATTTTTATCTAACGCTACCCTAAATACTCAAATGTGTATTCAACTTACCACATATCTTCAAGTAACTTACACTAAACTACACTTAAACAAATTAAAAAAAAATATATATATATATATATATATATAATATAATATATATATATATATATCGTATATATAAAGAATTTTTTACACCCCTTGTCACACAAGGGGTGAGTCATGTGAAATTACAAAATATCTACACAAGTATAATCATATTATACCTCATACACAACACATACACAAAAATATCAAAGGTGAAAAAAATTTCTTCTCTCCTCTCTTCTCTTGCAAAACCGCCACACCAAGGACCAAGAAGAGTTCATCCAATATTTTCAAGACAAGTTTTTAACACTCTAGTATCACTCTTTATTAAGGCTTTGAAATAAAAACCTTGGGTGATTAGGAAAAATCCTTTGTTCTCTTAAACCTCATCAAGTTACTAGTAAGCATCCATATTCATGTTTATATTTCATATTCATTGTTATATTCATTTCATCATATTTGAGAAAACATGCAAGTCTCATGGATGTTTATACCACTTTTACATGTTTTTTTTAAGAGTTATATATATTTATGTCATCCTATAATTACTCCTTGTTATTTATCACTCTTGGTGATGTCTAGGAACCCATGACACCCTAAGAAGGTGTATGGTAGGATTAGAATAGCTTCGGAGTTGTTTTGAATTGGTTAGAATAGGTTTTGCGCGTGAAAAACTCATTTCGACAAGTCTAATTAAGGGTCTGTCCTTATTTTGAAATTCTGGAATTTTCGACAGTAACAAAATATTTTGGGCTAGATATTTGGAAAATATACTTTAAAAAGAAAACGTGGCCGCTTGAATGGGTTAAAACGGAGCTATAACGAAAAAGTTATGCTATTTTGAAGTTTGACGACGAAAACTATTAATTCCAGAAAATTCAGCATGCTGTCTCGACTTTTACGAGTCAAAAATGAGTCTTAAGCGTTGTTAAATGTGTCGACTTATCAAAAATATATTAGTATATGTTATCACGATTCCGTGGATATAAAGAACGTAGAAAACGGACTTATAACGACTAAGTTATTCACATTTTAAACAAGTTGCCGTAATTTTTTAGTACAAGTATAACATATATATTTTCTAATAGACAAATATAACGGCCACCAAGGACCATGTTGAGGGTCGCTTTTAACAATGACGAAGTACTTTTTATAAAGTGATGTCTTCTAGTAAAAGTATGTTCGCCAAGCATATTTTTCAAAATGTCAAACCACTTGTCAAGCGGAGTTGTAACGAATAAGATACGGTCACTTAAATTTTGCCGAAAACCATCCTTAAACCAATATTTTGTACACAAGTACCATACTTTACCTATACTTTTCTCTATGATCGAGACCTCTAGGATGAAAACTTAAACACTAAAACTTTGAGACAATGATACAAGCTTCCCAAAACCGTTGAGTTCGTTTCTTAACACTCGACGTACACCATTTTACGACTAGATTTTCGAGGCAAGTTTAGTCACTTTCATGAATCTTTCAACAACATTATTTTACGACGAAAAGTTATAATTTCATAATAAATCACTAAATGATTATCGTTGGATATCATTTCAATGTAAATACATGAGAAGTAATTTAAAAATGGTCAAGACATTAAAAGATTATTTCTCGACGAGAAATATTATTTTCAAAAATTCACAAGTGGTATAGATATCATCCGAATTGCATGCTTAACATTACATCATGACTTATTACATATCATATCATTCATAATAGGTCAAGTTTAGAGATTCACGCTACATTTCGGTGTATTCACTTTTGTCATCATATCATTGCAACAAAGTGAGTTCCATAGCCCCATTTTCAATTGTTTTTATACTACTTTTGGGGTGAGAGATACATGCTCATCACTTTATTACATTCATGACTATTTGCAAACTATATGTTTATCTGAACTTAATGTTTAGTCATATTCTATATCATAAATCATTGAGCTAAAGGTCTTGGTATTATTATTGAGCTAAAGGTCTTGGTATAATCATTGAGCTAAAGGTCTTGGTATTATTATTGAGCTAAAGGTCTTGGTATAATCATTGAGCTAAAGGTCTTGGTATTATCATTGACTAAATGTCTTGTATTATCATGAACTAAATGTCTTGGTATAATCATGAACTAATGGTCTTGGAATTATTTGAATCAACACTTATATGTGTTATATCGATTGAATATTGATAGATTAAGTTATGAACTGTTATGTGAATTCATTTGACATCATGCGTTTGAACATATATTGTACAAATTTTGGCAATGGGTTGTAAACACACAGGTTGCAAGTTTTGTATGGGCGGAACTTGGAACTGAGTGGATTTACAATGCCTTTGCTGCATAAACGATTTTTAAAGGCTTTTCATTTCAACGCAAACTCTATGAACTCACTCAACCTTTGTGTTGACACTTTTTAGCATGTTTTATCTCGGGTATCTAAGACATTCACTTCATGGCATGCATGTGGACTATCATAGAGTCGTGGTGACGACGCGTCACACATGGGATTTATGCATTTTAAAACATCGTTTGGCTTGTAACAAACTTATTTCCGCACAAATTGATTTTCATTTGGGACCTACACTTTGTAAACTCTGATTATTTTATTAAATCAAACGATGTATTTTCCAAACGACACTATTGGTCGTTCAATATATCTCAGAACTGTGATGCTATGACAGTCAATCCCCAGGAATTCCATTCCGCTGCAAAACAGGTAATTGGGGTGTGAGATTGGCATCAGAGCTTCAGTTATAGAGAACTAGGTTGCATCATTGACCCTAGACTATAACTACATCATTATAGCATCTTATCATTTCATCATAAGTGCATGTTCACTTTACATGCGGTTTATACGTACATTTTTCGAGTTATTTACTTTCATTTCAAATCGATTGTCACATAGATGCCTTTAAATACCCATCCCATTATCATTTCCTCCTACTCCAATGTGGAGAATGCCTTGTCATTCCCTATCACAATTTTAATATCAGCTGATTCATCACCGATAACGTCGAATGCCGAGATAAACCTTTAAGTAGGGCAAAGTCACTCTCACTCCTTTGTTTCACCACTAACATGTCGAGTTACACGTTATTCACGCATTAAGTCACTAGACCATCATACATTTGAAGCACTTACGACACCTCATAACCCATCTTTTGGGAACCCGTCGATTATTTTGAAAAGTAACCTCAAACTTATCACTTCACATCACATCTCTTTAGAGCGCTTATTCTTAACATAGGACTTTTCTACGTCTCATTTTCCTCTTATTTTGAAGAGTTATGGCACCGAAGAAAGCTGCACCAGAAATGACACCAGCTGCTATCCAAAGGTATATAGAGGATAGTATAGCCGAGGCACTAAGGAAAGAACGAGCAACGTTAGCTGCTGCTGCTGAGGCCGGCGCTGCTGAAGCTGCTAGACTTGCTACTGCTACAGGAGCTGCAGGAGGATCTGGAGTTCGAATTGTACATACAAGGACTTTAAGAACTGTGATCCCACAAAGTTCAAAGGCATAGAAGGAGCCACTGCTATGGTTCGATGGTTTGAGAAGATGGAGTCTGTGTTTCTTCTATGCAATTGCCCAGATGACTACAAGGTGAAGTTTGCCACTGGTACACTCTTAGATGGCGCAATGTCATGGTGGAATTCGTATGCGCAGCCTATTGGTATCGAAAATGCATACAAGCTCACGTGGGATCAATTCAAGAGGTTGTTGACAAAGAAGTATTGTCCACGCACGGAGGTGACGGAATTTTATGAGTTAGTGACTGTTGGTTATGACATCGAGACCTACATTAGGAGGTTTCAAGAATTGGCTGAACTATGTCCATCAATGGTTTCGGACAATGAGAAACTACTGGAAAATTTCATTGGAGGACTTCCACAATGTATTCAAGGAGATGTAACTTCTTCCGATCCACAAACAATTGAAGAAACTATCAGGAAAACTCAAAAACTCATGGCTCAAGTCGTGAAAGGGGAAAACATAACCAACAATAACCGCAACAACAACAACCACCAAACTAGCAACAACAAAAGGAAATGGGAAAATGACCAGGAAGGTTATGATAACGACAACCAAAACTGTAACACTAATCATCATTAACAACAGAATAGAGGGCAAGAAACCGCAATGGTTTATGTTGTTGCACCAATAGAAGGCAGAGGTTATGCTGGAACCTATCCACTATGTAATCGATGTAAGTATCATCACTCGGGTCTTTGCCCTGTTAAGTGCTACAAGTGCCAAAAACTAGGACACCATGCCAGGAATTGTAGAGGCAAGACCATTGTTACATGTTACGAATGCGGGGAGCAAGGACACTATCGGAATCAATGTCCCCAAAACCAAGGTCAACAAGTTGAAGGTGCTCGTGGGAATGCATACATGTTAGAAGGAGGAGAAGCTCGTCATGGTCTCAACAATGCGGGACGACTGAAGAAGTTCGAAACTAACAATTATTTTCCTTATGTACTATGTCGTACTAAGTTTATGTATTCTATCGTATTCAGATATTATAAATTAAGATGTACTACTTTTGATAAACCACTCGTTGTAAAATATTCTCATAAGCGTACTTTCTTTTCCTTCTGATTCGTTATCACTTACAAGGTTTAGATCTCTGTAAACATCGAGAGTTATAACAACTAAACCGAACGTCACATTATCGTCCTTAATTATACATGTGCTAGCTAACTATGTCTAATTCAGAGGATATCGTTCCTTAATTATACATAGCCTAGCTAACTATGTCTAATTCTGGAGGGATCATGTTATGTTTGGGAGCTTATTTATAAGTCTTAGTGCAAGCAGGGTTTTTACATATTCATAAAAGTCAAAGTGTTACTCATGGGAGATTCATCCAATATTTTCTTTACAATGATGTTTTGTACGCTCTAAATCATCGATAACCATAACGACATCTCTTCATGTCTTCTCTCCTCGTTATTCATCACAAACTCAAAAATTTAATAGACTAACACGAACTGGATTCAGGGACTGAATTCCTTTTTGGATGGGCGAATGTGACAACTCGTAATTTCAGGTTATTTTTACAAACTTTAAAAGTTTCACTATTTCATCATTTATCGTAAACTAGGTTTACGAGCATCAATTTCACGTAACCGTAATGGTTTAGCTGTGAATTCATGAACATTTCATCAAGGACATTTCATATAGACTAGGATTAGTCTACATATCATTAATAACATCATTTCATATTAGTTCATGCATGGATTTGCATTTTTCATTAAACGTTTATTTTCCTATTAAATAAACGCTATCGCGTAAACATTATTTTGAACATTTGATCCGACACTTCCAAAAATATTCCTAATATATTTTTATACTCATATTAAGACTATAAAAATTATATTATTAATTTACCCGATGTTTTAAATTTATTTCGTATATAAATTGTTATATTTATATTATTACGACGATTTTCGTATATGCAACTCGATAAATATTTATTTCACTCAACTCATGTAAGAAATGTATTTTTATAATTTTTATGACCTCAATATATTTTATCTTGACCCGTTAAAAGTTATTTTTATCTAACGCTACCCTAAATACTCAAATGTGTATTCAACTTACCACATATCTTCAAGTAACTTACACTACTACACTTAACAAATTAAAAATATATATATATATTATATATTATATATTATATATTATATATATATATATATATATAATATAATATATATATATCATTATAAAGAGATGACCCCCCCCTTGTCGACACAAGGGGGTGAGTCATGTGAAATTACAAAATATCTACACAAGTATAATCATATTATACCTCATACACAACACATACACAAAAATATCAAAGGTGAAAAACATTTCTTCTCTTGCAAAACCGGCCACACCAAGGGACCAAGAAGAGTTCATCCAATATTTTCAAGACAAGTTTTTAACACTCTAGTATCACTCTTTATTAAGGATTTGAAATAAAAACCTTGGGTGATTAGGAAAATCCTTTGTTCTCTTAAACCTCATCAAGTTACTAGTAAGCATCCATATTCATGTTTATATTTCATATTCATTGTTATATTCATTTCATCATATTTGAGAAAACATGCAAGTCTCATGGATGTTTATACCACTTTTACATGTTTTTAAGTTATATATATTTTATGTCATCCTATAATTAATCCTTGTTATATATCACTCTTGGTGATGTCTAGGAACCCATGACACCCTAAGAAGGTGTATGGTAGGATTAGAATAGCTTCGGAGTTGTTTTGAATTGGTTAGAATAGGTTTTGCGCGTGAAAAACTCATTTCGACAAGTCTAATTAAGGGTCTGTCCTTATTTTGAAATTCTGGAATTTTCGACAGTAACAAAATATTTTGGGCTAGATATTTGGAAAATATACTTTAAAACGAAAACGTGGCCGCTTGAATGGGTTAAAACGGAGCTATAACGAAAAAGTTATGCTATTTTGAAGTTTGACGACGAAAACTATTAATTCCAGAAAATTCAGCATGCTGTCTCGACTTTTTACGAGTCAAAAATGAGTCTTAAGCGTTGTTAAATGTGTCGACTTATCAAAAATATATTAGTATATGTTATCACGATTCCGTGGATATAAAGAACGTAGAAAACGGACTTATAACGACTAAGTTATTCACATTTTAAACAAGTTGCCGTAATTTTTAGTACAAGTATAACATATATATTTTCTAATAGACAAATATAACGGCACCAGGACCATGTTGAGGCTCGTTTTTAACAATGACGAAGTACTTTTTATAAAGTGATGTCTTCTAGTAAAAGTAAGTTCGCCAAGCATATTTTTCAAAATGTCCAACCATTTGTCAAGCGGAGTTGTAACGAGTAAGATACGGTCACTTAAATTTTTGCCGAAAACCATCCTTAAACAATATTTTGGACACAAGTACCATACTTTACCTATACTTTTCTCTATGATCGAGACCTCTAGGATGAAAACTTAAACACTAAAACTTTGAGATAATGATACAAGCTTCCCAAAACCGTTGAGTTCGTTTCTTAACACTCGACGTACACCATTTTACGACTAGCTTTTCGAGGCCGTTTAGTCACTTTCATGAAAATATTTCAACAACATTATTTTACGACGAAAAGTTATAATTTCATAATAAATCACTAAATGATTATCGTCGGATATCATTTCAATGTAAATACATGTGAAGTAATTTAAAAATTGTCAAGACGTTAAAAGATTATTTCTCGACGAGAAATATTATTTTCAAAATTCACAAGTGGTATAGATATCATCCGAATTGCATGCATAACATTACATCATCACTTATTACATATCATATCATTCATAATAGGTCAAGTTTAGAGATTCACGCTACATTTCGGTGTATTCACTTTTGTCATCATAATCATTGCAACAGGTGAGTTCCATAGCCCCATTTTCAATTGTTTTTATACTACTTTTGGGGGAGATACATGCTCATCAACTTTTATTACATTCATGACTATTTGCAAACTATATGTTTATCTGAACTGAATGTTTAGTCATATTCTATATCATAAATCATTGAGCTAAAGGTCTTGGTATTATTATTGAGCTAAAGGTCTTGGTATAATCATTGAGCTAAAGGTCTTGGTATTATCATTGAACTAAATGTCTTGGTATTATCATTGAACTAAATGTCTTGGTATAATCATGAACTAATGGTCTTGGAATTATTTGAATCAACACTTATATGTGTTATATCGATTGAATATTGATAGATTAAGTTATGAACTTTTATGTGAATTCATTTGACATCATGCGTTTGAACATATAAATTGTACCATTTTGGCAATGGGTTGTGAACACACCGGTTGCAAGTTTTGTATGGGCGGAACTTGGAACTGAGTGGATTTACAATGCCTTTGCTGCATAAACGATTTTGAAAGGTTTTTCATTTCAACTCAAACTCTATGAACTCACTCAACCTTGTGTTGACACTTTTTAGCATGTTTTATCTCAGGTATCTAAGGCATTCACTTCATGGCATACATGTGGACTTATCATAGAGTCGTGGTGACGACGCGTCACACATGGGATTTATGCATTTTAAAACATCGTTTGGCTTGTAACAAACTTATTTCCGCACAATTTGATTTTCATTTGGGACCTACACTTTGTAAACTCTGATTATTTTATTAAATCAAACGATGTATTTTCCACGAACGATTGGTCGTCTCAATATATCTGTAATTGTGATGCTATGACAGTCAATCCCCAGGAATTCCATTCCGCTGCAAAACAGGTAATTTGGGGGTGTGACAGATTGGCATCAGAGCTTCATTTATAGAGAACTAGGTTGCATCACTGACCCTAGACTATAACTACATCATTATAGCATCTTATCATTTCATCATAAGTGCATGTTCACTTTACATGCGGTTTATACGTACATTTTTCGAGTTATTTACTTTCATTTCAAATCGATTGTCACATAGATGCCTTTAAACCCATCCCATTATCATTTCCTCCTACTCCAACGTGGAGAATGCCTTGTCCCCTATCACAATTTTATATCCTGATTCATCACCGATAGCGTCGAATGCCGAGATAAACCTTTAAGTAGGGCAAAGTCACTCTCACTCCTTTGTTTCACCACTAACATGTTGTTAGTACACGTTATTCACACATTAAGTCACTAGACCATCATACATTTGAAGCACTTACGACACCTCAAAACCCATCTTTTGGGAACCCGTCGATTATTTTGAAAAGTAACCTCAAACTTATCACTTCACATCACATCTCTTTAGAGCGCTTATTCTTAACATAGGACTTTTCTACGTCTCATTTTCCTCTTATTTTGAAGAGTTATGGCACCGAAGAAAGCTGCACCAGAAATGACACCAGCTGCTATCCAAAGGTATATAGAGGATAGTATAGCCGAGGCACTAAGGAAAGAACGAGCAACGGTAGCTGCTGCTGCTGAGGCCACGGCTGCTGCTGAAGCTGCTAGACTTGCTACTGCTACAGGAGCTGCAGGAGGGTCTGGAGTTCGAAATTGTACATACAAGGACTTTAAGAACTGTGATCCTACAAACTTCAAAGGCACAGAAGGAGCCACTGCTATGGTTCGATGGTTTGAGAAGATGGAGTCTGTGTTTCTTCTATGCAATTGCCCAGATGACTACAAGGTGAAGTTTGCCACTGGTACACTCTTAGATGGCGCAATGTCATGGTGGAATTCGTATGCGCAGCCTATTGGTATCGAAAATGCATACAAGCTCACGTGGGATCAATTCAAGAGGTTGTTGACAAAGAAGCATTGTCCACGCACGGAGGTAACGGAATTTTATGAGTTAGTGACTTTTGGTTATGACATCGAGACCTACATTAGGAGGTTTCAATAATTGGCTGAACTATGTCCATCAATGGTTTCGGACAATGAGAAACTACAGGAAAATTTCATTGGAGGACTTCCACAATGTATTCAAGGAGATGTAACTTCTTCCGATCCACAAACATTTGAAGAAACTATCAGGATAACTCAAAAACTCATGGCTCAAGTCGTGAAGGGGAAAACATAACAACAATAACCGCACACAACAACCACCAACTAGTAGCAACACAAAGGAAATGGGAAAATGACCACGGAGGTTATGATAATGACAACCAAAACTGTAACACTAATCATCATCAACAACAGAATAGAGGGCAAGAAACCGCAATGGTTTATGTTGTTGCACCAATAGAAGGCAGAGGTTATGCTGGAACCTATCCACTATGTAATCGATGTAAGTATCATCCTCTCGGTCTTTGCCCTGTTATGTGCTACAAGTGTCAAAAACTAGGACACCATGCCAGGAATTGTAGAGGCAAGACCATTGTTACATGTTACAATGCGTGGAGCAAGGACCTATCGGAACCATTTCCCCAAAACCAAGGTCAACAAGTTGAAGGTTCTCGTGGGAATGCATACATGTTAGAAGGAGGAGAAGCTCGTCATGGTCTCAACAATGCGGGAGACTGAAGAAGTTCGGAAACTAACAGTATTATTTTCCTTATGTACTATGTCGTACTAAGTTTATGTCTTCCATAGTATTCGGATCTTATGACTTAAGATGTACTACTTTTGATAAACCACTCGTTGTAAATATTCTCATTAAGCGTACTTTCTTTTCCTTCTGATTCGTTATCACTTACAAGGTTTAGATCTCTGTAAACATCGAGAGTTATAACAACTAAACCGAACGTCACATTATCGTTCCTTAATTATACATAGTCTAGCTAACTATGTCTAATTCTGGAGGGATATCGTTCCTTAATTATACATAGCCTAGCTAACTATGTCTAATTCTGGAGGTATCATGTTATGTTGGGAGCAGTTATTTATAAGTCTTAGTGCAAGCAGGGTTTTTACATATTCATAAAAGTCAAAGTGTTACTCATGGGAGATTCATCCAATATTTTCTTTACAATGATGTTTTGTACGCTCTAAATCATCGATAACCATAACGACATTCTCTGTCTTCTCTCCTCGACATTCATCACAAACTCAAAAATTCGATAGACTAACACGAACTGAATTCAGGGACTGAATTCCTTTTTGGTTGGGCGAATGTGACAACTCGTAATTTCAGGTAATTTTACAAACTTTAAAAGTTTCACTATTTCATCATTTATGAAACTAGGTTTACGAGAATCAAATTCACGTAACCGTAATGGTTTAGCTGTGAATTCATGAACATTTCATCAAGGACATTTCATATAGACTAAGATTTGTCTACATTCATTATAACATCATTTCATATTTTCATGCATGGTTGCATTTTTCATTCAACGTTTATTTTCCTATTAAATAAACGCTATCGCGTAAAAATTATTTTGAACATTTGATCCGACACTTCCAAAAATATTCCTAATATATTTTTATACTCATATTAAGTTTATAAAAAATTTATTATTAATTTACCCGGTGTTTTAAATTTATTTCGTATATAAATTGTTATATTTATATTATTACGACGATTTTCGTAATGCAACTCGATAATATTTATTTCACTCAACTCATGTAAGAAATGTATTTTTTTAATTTTTATGACCTCAATATATTTTATCTTGACCCGTTAAAAGTTTTTTTTATCTAACGCTACCCTAAATACTCAAATGTGTATTCAACTTACCACATATCTTCAAGTAACTTAACTAACTACACTTAACACATTAAAAATATATATATATATATATAAATATATATATATATATATATATATATATATATATATATATATATATATATATATATATAATTAGTATAAAAGATGACAAACACCCCTTGTCGACACAAGGTGAGTCATGTGAAATTACAATTATCTACACAAGTATAATCATATTATACCTCATACACAACACATACACAAATATCAAGGTGAAACTTCTTCTCTTCCTCTCTTCTCTTGCAAACCGGCCACACCAAGGACCAAAGAGTCATCCAATATTTTCAAGACAAGTTTTTAACACTCTAGTATCACTCTTTATTAAGGCTTTGAAATAAAAACCTTGGGTGATTAGGAAAAATCCTTTGTTCTCTTAAACCTCATCAAGTTACTACTAGTAGCATCCATATTCATGATCGTATTTCATATTCATTGTTATATTCATTTCATCATATTTGAGAAAACATGCAAGTCTCATGGATGTTTATACCACTTTTACATGTTTTTAAGAGTTATATATATTTATGTCATCCTATAATTACTCCTTGTTATTTATCACTCTTGGTGATGTCTAGGAACCCATGACACCCTAATAAGGTGTATGGTAAGATTAGAATAGCTTCGGAGTTGTTTTGAATTGGTTAGAATAGGTTTTGCGCTTGAAAAACTCATTTCGACAAGTCTAATTAAGGGTCTGTCCTTATTTTGAAATTCTGGAATTTTCGACAGTAACAAAATATTTTGGGCTAGATATTTGGAAAATATACTTTAAAAAGAAAACGTGGCCGCTTGAATGGGTTAAAACGGAGCTATAACGAAAAAGTTATGCTATTTTGAAGTTTGACGACGAAAACTATTAATTCCAGAAAATTCAGCATGCTGTCTCGACTTTTTACGAGTCAAAAATGAGTCTTAAGCGTTGTTAAATGTGTCGACTTATCAAAAATATATTAGTATATGTTATCACGATTCCGTGGATATAAAGAACGGAGAAAACGGACTTATAACGACTAAGTTATTCACATTTTAAACAAGTTGCCGTAATTTTTAGTACAAGTATAACATATATTTTCTAATAGACAATATAACGGCCACCAAGGACCATGTTGAGGGTCGCTTTTAACAATGACGAAGTACTTTTTATAAAGTGATGTCTTCTAGTAAAAGTAATTTCGCCAAGCATATTTTTCAAAATGTCAAACCACTTGTCAAGCGGAGTTGTAACGAATAAGATACGGTCACTTAAATTTTGCCGAAAACCATCCTAAACATATTTTGTACACAAGTGCCATACTTTACCTATACTTTTCTCTATGATCGAGACCTCTAGGATGAAAACTTAAACACTAAAACTTTGAGACAATGATACAAGCTTCCCAAAACCGTTGAGTTCGTTTCTTACACTCAACGTACACCATTTTACGACTAGCTTTTCGAGCCGTTTAGTCACTTTCATGGAAATTTCAACGACATTATTTTACGACGAAAAGTTATAATTTCACAATAAATCACTAAATGATTATCGTTGGATATCATTTCAATGTAAATACATGAGAAGTAATTTAAAAATGGTCAAGACATTAAAAGATTATTTCTCGACGAGAAATATTATTTTCAAAAATTCACAAGTGGTATAGATATCATCCGAATTGCATGCGTAACATTACATCATGACTTATTACATATCATATCATTCATAATAGGTCAAGTTTAGAGATTCACGCTACATTTCGGTTGTATTCACTTTGTCATCATAATCATTGCAACAGGTGAGTTCCATAGCCCCATTTTTCAATTGTTTTTATACTACTTTTGGGGGAGATACATGCTCATCAACTTTTATTACATTCATGACTATTTGCAAACTATATGTTTATCTGAACTGAATGTTTAGTCATATTCTATATCATAAATCATTGAGCTAAAGGTCTTGGTATTATTATTGAGCTAAAGGTCTTGGTATAATCATTGAGCTAAAGGTCTTGGCATTATCATTGAACTAAATGTCTTGGTATTATCATTAGACTAAATGTCTTGGTATAATCATGAACTAATGGTCTTGGAATTATTTGAATCAACACTTATATGTGTTATATCGATTGAATATTGATAGATTAAGTTATGAACTTTTATGTGAATTCATTTGACATCATGTGTTTGAACATATATTGTACACATTTTGGCAATGGGTTGTAAACACACAGGTTGCAAGTTTTGTATGGGCGGAACTTGGGACTGAGTGGATTTACAATGCCTTTGCTGCATAAACGATTTTTAAAGGCTTTACATTTCAACGCAAACTCTATGAACTCACTCAACCTTTGTGTTGACACTTTTTAGCATGTTTTATCTCAGGTATCTAAGACATTCACTTCATGGCATACATGTGGACTTATCATAGAGTCGTGGTGACGACGCGTCACACATGGGATTTATGCATTTTAAAACATCGTTTGGCTTGTAACAAACTTATTTCCGCACAAATTGATTTTCATTTGGGACCTACACTTTGTAAACTCTGATTATTTTATTAAATCAAACGATGTATTTTCCAAACGACACTATTGGTCGTTCAATATATCTGTAACTGTGATGCTATGACAGTCAATCCCAGAATTCCATTCACGCTGCAAAAGCAGTAATTTGGGGGTGTGACTTGAGCATTGGCATCAGAGCTTCTGTTATAGAGAACTAGGTTGCATCATTGACCCTAGACTATAACTACATCATTATAGCATCTTATCATTTCATCATAAGTGCATGTTCACTTTACATGCGGTTTATACATACATTTTTCGAGTTATTTACTTTCATTTCAAATCGATTGTCACATAGATGCCTTTAAATACCCATCCCATTATCATTTCCTCCTACTCCAACTTGGAGAATGCCTTGTCATTCCCTATCACAATTTTAATATCAGGTGATTCATCACGATAACATTCGAATGCCGAGATACACCTTTAAGTAGGGCAAAGTCACTCTCACTCCTTTGTTTCACCACTAACATGTCGAGTTACACGTTATTCACGCATTAAGTCACTAGACCATCATACATTTTGAAGCACTTATGACACCTCATAAACCCATCTTTTTGGGAACCGTCGATTATTTTGAAAAGTAACCTCAAACTTATCACTTCACATCACATCTCTTTAAGCGCTTATTCTTAACATAGGACTTTTCTACGTCTCATTTTTTCTCTTATTTTGAAGAGTTATGGCCAAGAAAGCTGCACAGAAATGACATCAGCTGCTATCCAAAGGTATATAGAGGATAGTATAGCCGAGGCACTAAGGAAAGAAAGAGCAACGGTAGCTGCTGCTGAGAGCCACGGTACAGCTGCTGAAGCTGCTAGACTTACTCTTGCTACGGGGCGTGAGCTGCAGGAGGTCCGGAGTTCGAAATTGTACATACAAGGACTTTAAGAACTGTGATCCTACAAAGTTCAAAGGCACAGAAGAAGCCACTGCTATGGTTCGATGGTTTGAGAAGATGGAGTCTGTGTTTCTTCTATGCAATTGCCAAGATGACTACAAGGTGAAGTTTGCCACTGGTACACTCTTAGATGGCGCAATGTCATGGTGGAATTCGTATGCGCAGCCTATTAGTATCGAAAATGCATACAAGCTCACGTGGGATCAATTCAAGAGGTTGTTGACAAAGAAGTATTGTCCACGCACGGAGGTGACGGAATTTTATGAGTTAGTGACTGTTGGTTATGACATCGAGACCTACATTAGGAGGTTTCAAGAATTGGCTGAACTATGTCCATCAATGGTTTCGGACAATGAGAAACTACTGGAAAATTTCATTGGAGGACTTCCACAATGTATTCAAGGAGATGTAACTTCTTCTGATCCACAAACAATTGAAGAAACTATCAGGATAACTCAAAAACTCATGGCTTAAGTCGTGAAAGGGGAAAACATAACCAACAATAACCGCAACAACAACAACCACCAAACTAGCAACAAAAGGAAATGGGAAAATGACCAGGAAGGTTATGATAACGACAACCAAAACTGTAACACTAATCATCATTAACAACAGAATAGAGGGCAAGAAACCGCAATGGTTTATGTTGTTGCACCAATAGAAGGCAGAGGTTATGCTGGAACCTATCCACTATGTAATCGATGTAAGTATCATCACTCGGGTCTTTGCCCTGTTAAGTGCTACAAGTGCCAAAAACTAGGACACCATGCCAGGAATTGTAGAGGCAAGACCATTGTTACATGTTACGAATGCGGGGAGCAAGGACACTATCAGAACCAATGTCCCCAAAACCAAGGTCAACAAGTTGAAGGTTCTCGTGGGAATGCATACATGTTAGAAGGAGGAGAAGCTCGTCATGGTCTCAACAATGCGGGAGACTGAAGAAGTTCGGAAACTAACAGTATTATTTTCCTTATGTACTATGTCGTACTAAGTTTATGTATTCTATCGTATTCAGATATTATAAATTAAGATGTACTACTTTTGATAAACCACTCGTTGTAAAATATTCTCATTAAGCGTACTTTCTTTTCCTTCTGATTCGTTATCACTTACAAGGTTTAGATCTCTGTAAACATCGAGAGTTATAACAACTAAACCGAACGTCACATTATCGTTCCTTAATTATACATAGTCTAGCTAACTATGTCTAATTCGGGAGGGATATCGTTCCTTAATTATACATAGCCTAGCTAACTATGTCTAATTCTAGAGGGATCATGTTATGTTGGGAGCAGTTATTTATAAGTCTTAGTGCAAGCAGGGTTTTTACATATTCATAAAAGTCAAAGTGTTACTCATGGGAGATTCATCCAATATTTTCTTTACAATGATGTTTTGTACGCTCTAAATCATCGATAACCATAACGACATCTCTTCATGTCTTCTCTCCTCGTTATTCATCACAAACTCAAAAATTTAATAGACTAACACGAACTGGATTCAGGGACTGAATTCCTTTTTGGATGGGCGAATGTGACAACTCGTAATTTCAGGTTATTTTTACAAACTTTAAAAGTTTCACTATTTCATCATTTATCGTAAACTAGGTTTACGAGCATCAAATTCACGTAACCGTAATGGTTTAGCTGTGAATTCATGAACATTTCATCAAGGACATTTCATATAGACTAAGATTAGTCTACATATCATTAATAACATCATTTCATATTAGTTCATGCATGGATTTGCATTTTTCATTAAACGTTTATTTTCCTATTAAATAAACGCTATCGCGTAAACATTATATTGAACATTTGATCCGACACTTCCAAAAATATTCCTAATATATTTTTATACTCATATTAAGTTTATAAAAATTATATTATTAATTTACCCGATGTTTTAAATTTATTTCGTATATAAATTGTTATATTTATATTATTACGACGATTTTCGTATATGCAACTCGATAAATATTTATTTCACTCGACTCATGTAAGAAATGTATTTTTGTAATTTTTATGACCTCAATATATTTTATCTTGACCCGTTAAAAGTTATTTTTATCTAACGCTACCCTAAATACTCAAATGTGTATTCAACTTACCACATATCTTCAAGTAACTTACACTAAACTACACTTAAACAAATTAAAAATATATATATATATATATATATATATATATATATATAAAGAGATGACTAACACCCCCTTGTCGACACAAGGGGGGTGAGTCATGTGAAATTACAAAATATCTACACAAGTATAATCATATTATACCTCATACACAACACATACACAAAAATATCAAAGGTGAAAAACATTTCTTCTCTTGCAAAACCGGCCACACCAAGGGACCAAGAAGAGTTCATCCAATATTTTCAAGACAAGTTTTTAACACTCTAGTATCACTCTTTATTAAGGCTTTGAAATAAAAACCTTGGGTGATTAGGAAAAATCCTTTGTTCTCTTAAACCTCATCAAGTTACTAGTAAGCATCCATATTCATGTTTATATTTCATATTCATTGTTATATTCATTTCATCATATTTGAGAAAACATGCAAGTCTCATGGATGTTTATACCACTTTTACATGTTTTTAAGAGTTATATATATTTATGTCATCCTATAATTACTCCTTGTTATTTATCACTCTTGGTGATGCCTAGGAACCCATGACACCCTAAGAAGGTGTATGGTAAGATTAGAATAGCTTCGGAGTTGTTTTGAATTGGTTAGAATAGGTTTTGCGCGTGAAAAACTCATTTCGACAAGTCTAATTAAGGGTCTGTCCTTATTTTGAAATTCTGGAATTTTCGACAGTAACAAAATATTTTGGGCTAGATATTTGGAAAATATACTTTAAAACGAAAACGTGGCCGCTTGAATGGGTTAAAGCGGAGCTATAACGAAAAAGTTATGCTATTTTGAAGTTTGACGACGAAAACTATTAATTCCAGAAAATTCAGCATGCTGTCTCGACTTTTACGAGTCAAAAATGAGTCTTAAGCGTTGTTAAATGTGTCGAATTATCAAAAATATATTAGTATATGTTATCACGATTCCGTGGATATAAAGAACGTAGAAAACGGACTTATAACGACTAAGTTATTCACATTTTAAACAAGTTGCCGTAATTTTTAGTACAAGTATAACATATATATTTTCTAATAGACAAATATAACGGCCACCAAGGACCATGTTGAGGGTCGCTTTTAACAATGACGAAGTACTTTTTATAAAGTGATGTCTTCTAGTAAAAGTAATTTCGCCAAGCATATTTTTCAAAATGTCAAACCACTTGTCAAGCGGAGTTGTAACGAATAAGATACGGTCACTTAAATTTTGCCGAAAACCATCCTTAAACAATATTTTGTACACAAGTGCCATACTTTACCTATACTTTTCTCTATGATCGAGACCTCTAGGATGAAAACTTAAACACTAAAACTTTGAGACAATGATACAAGCTTCCCAAAACCGTTGAGTTCGTTTCTTAACACTCGGCGTACACCATTTTACGACTAGCTTTTCGAGGCCGTTTAGTCACTTTCATGCAAATTTCAACAACATTATTTTACGACGAAAAGTTATAATTTCATAATAAATCACTAAATGATTATCGTTGGATATCATTTCAATGTAAATACATGAGAAGTAATTTAAAAATGGTCAAGACATTAAAAGATTATTTCTCGACGAGAAATATTATTTTCAAAAATTCACAAGTGGTATAGATATCATCCGAATTGCATGCGTAACATTACATCATGACTTATTACATATCATATCATTCATAATAGGTCAAGTTTAGAGATTCACGCTACATTCCGGTGTATTCACTTTTGTCATCATAATCATTGCAACAGGTGAGTTCCATAGCCCCATTTTCAATTGTTTTTATACTACTTTTGGGGGAGATACATGCTCATCAACTTTTATTACATTCATGACTATTTGCAAACTATATGTTTATCTGAACTGAATGTTTAGTCATATTCTATATCATAAATCATTGAGCTAAAGGTCTTGGTATTATTATTGAGCTAAAGGTCTTGGTATAATCATTGAGCTAAAGGTCTTGGTATTATTATTGAGCTAAAGGTCTTGGTATAATCATTGAGCTAAAGGTCTTGGTATTATCATTGAACTAAATGTCTTGGTATTATCATTGAACTAAATGTCTTGGTATAATCATGAACTAATGGTCTTGGAATTATTTGAATCAACACTTATATGTGTTATATCGATTGAATATTGATAGATTAAGTTATGAACTGTTATGTGAATTCATTTGACATCATGCGTTTGAACATATATTGTACACATTTTGGCAATGGGTTGTAAACACACAGGTTGCAAGTTTTGTATGGGCGGAACTTGGGACTTAGTGGATTTACAATGCCTTTGCTGCATAAACGATTTTTAAAGGCTTTACATTTCAACGCAAACTCTATGAACTCACTCAACCTTTGTGTTGACACTTTTTAGCATGTTTTATCTCAGGTATCTAAGACATTCACTTCATGGCATGCATGTGGACTTATCATAGAGTCGTGGTGACGACGCGTCACACATGGGATTTATGCATTTTAAAACATCGTTTGGCTTGTAACAAACTTATTTCCGCACAAATTGATTTTCATTTGGGACCTACACTTTGTAAACTCTGATTATTTTATTAAATCAAACGACACTATAGGTCGTTCAATATATCTGTAACTGTGATGCTATGACAGTCAATCCCCAGGAATTCCATTTCGCTGCAAAACAGGTAATTTGGGGGTGTGACACACAAGATTATGATGGTTTGATACAACAATGAAGTATGAATCAACACTAGATCATACAACACTAAACAAACAAGACTTCCAACTTCTCGTTTGAAGCTTGAATGTGACTTGATCTTCTTTGCTACAAAAGAGATCACTAATATGATATGAAACTGAGTTAAAAAGGTTAGAGAGAAGATATGTAAGAGAGTATGATGGATAGGGATAAAAAAACTACTTGGTTTGGCTTTGCTATTTATAGCCAAAACCATCAGCAGCATCCACGGACCGCGCCCCTAAAAGGGTCCCGCCCGTTGTGGATTTTGGTGCGCCGGGTCGACAGCAAGATATCAAAATCTTTGCCAAAGTCAATCATATCTATGTAAGATTGTGTAAGATATGAAGAGTACAAATCCACACAAAATATCTAATGAAATCTTCCAATGATTTCCATGATGCATCACATGATGTCATATGTTGTATTTCTATTTTTAGAAATATGCAAGTACTTAAGTAGTGTTTGGTTTTAAGAACCTAAAACATTCTAAAACTACTATCATACATAATGATTAGAGTCATATAAAGATATGACTAATCACAAATGTAAATGCTTGAATGATGAAGATAATGTTTGAAAAATCTTGTTTTAATATCTATTAAACTTGACAAGCTTTAAGCTTTTATACAAAATAAATTTACTTTTGTCGTTAACAAAACTTAGGTAAAGATCAAAAATATAAATAACGTTTAATGACGATATTTGCATTAAAAACTAGTTTGTGAGTAACCAAGAAATACACCTTCATAAGACTTTAGGTTAAACTTGGTGAGATAGTCTTTGGTATTAAAAATGAAACATTTACAACCAAACACTCTAAAATATCCTAAAGTTGGCTTTTTGCCTTTATATAACTCATATGGTGTTTTGGTTAAGAAAGGACGCATTAAAACTCTATTTAAAATGTATGTAGAAGTGTCAACGGCGTTGCACCAAAACTTTTGAGGTATGTTTTGATCATTAAGCATTGTTCTACTCATTTCTTGAATGGTTCTATTTTTACGTTCTACAACTCCATTAGATTGAGGTGTTCGAGGAGCCGAGAAGTTATGTGTTATACCATTTGTATCACAAAGTTTCCAAATTTTGTTTCATTGTCGAACTCACGACCATGATCCGTTCGGATCGACACAATGTTAAAACATAGTTGATTTTGAATTTTCTTGCTAAGTATTTCAAATTTATCAAAAGCTTCATTTTTAGTTTTCAAAAATAATGTCCAAGTGAACCTTGAGTAATCATCTACTATGACCAAAGTGTATAAGTTGCCTCCATAACTTCTTATAGCGGATGGACCAAATAAGTCCATATGCAAAAGCTCTAGACACTTAGATGTGGACACCATGTTTTTAGCCTTATGGCTACTATGAGTTTGTTTACCAATTTTGCAAGCGTCGCAAAAATGTTGGTCATATTTTAGTTTTGGTAAATTTCTAACTAGCTCTTTTGAAGATAGGTTTTGGATAAGTCTCATATTAGCGTGACCTAATCGTCTATGCCAAAGAGTAGAGTTATCATCTAAGGTTGTTAGACAAAGTTTGTCATTAGATGTTTTATCTATTTTCATGACGTATATGTTATTTTTCCTAACTCCTTTAGCTATGGTGATACCATCTTTTAGTATTTTACTACTATTTTTTTCAAATAGTACTTTATACTTTTTATCACATAATTGGCTAATACTAAGTAGATTAAATCCTAACATATCGACATGAGCAACATTTTCAATAGTTAGGGAGTTATAAGCGATCGTACATTTGCCAATAATTTTGCTTTTGAGATTGCTACCAAAAGTGACATTACCTCCGTCATACTCTTGGTATGTTGAGAAGAGGCTTTTGTTGCCCGTCATGTGTCGTGAGCATCCACTATCTTTTATCCATTTATCAGGTTCTAATCCAACTTTCAAGCATACCTATGACACAAATAACTCAAGCATTTGGTCCCCAATATCTCATGGGTCTGTTTGGGCTAAACATACCATTTACTTGGTTCATATATGGAAATAATGGGTAAGGGTTCCATGGCATGTAATTTGGAGTTTGATATGGTCTAGGGAAGTTTTGATTCCAACCAGTATGTTGATAGTTGGGTTGTATGTTGTGGTTACGCTTGGAAAAGGGGCGTTTGGCAATAGGTGTTTTAGACCGTTGTTGAATAGTTTTAGATCTAAATTCATTTCTAGTAAGTCCTATTCCTAATGTAACAGCAGGTTTTAGTTTAACATTATCCTTGGTTTTCTTTGTTACTTTTACAAATTCACTACGGTCCGTACTGCAAACATTATGTCCTGCTGCAGTCCCCACGGCACCAAAATTTTCAACTGAAGGAACCCTATTTTTGGGTCCGTCTGGTCCGTCCTGTACTGCAGCAGTTTTGACAGTTTGTTTGTCTTTTTCGGCCGTTTTGGTTTGACTATTTGGAATTAGTACTTCATTAAAACCTAAACCACTTGTGTTTCCTGATACTTTTTGAATTCTCACTATTTCATCGGCACAAGAAATGTTTTTGTTAAAACGTTTAAATTTAAAGTTATGTTAGATGAGAACTTCTTGTGTGAGTTTTAGTTTTTCTATTTCAAGACTAAGCTCTTGACATGATTTGCAACCATCGTCATTTGCTTTCCCATTTTCCAATCGTTTTGCCTTTTCTTTTAACTCATAGACTTCATTTTCCAAAAATTCCTTTTTAGTTTTTAAAAACTTATTTTTAGTTATGATTTTTAAGCTAAGCTCACACAATTGATTATATTGTTTTTGCAAAGTGTCATTATCAATAGAATAATAAGATGAGTCGGAATGTACCTTGTTTGATTCATGTGCCATTAGAGCGATCTCATCCTTGCTTTATTCTTCATCATCCTCACTATCACTCCAAGCACCACTTACAAAAGCTCGTTGAGTTTTGCTTTTAGGTGGCTTGGGGCAATATCCTATTACATGACTTGTATCACCGCATCTAAAACACTTTCTTTCACCTTTTCCCTTTTTGTCATCTCGGTCTTTTCGGAATGGCTTCTTTTCTTCTCAGGGTTGCCTTACGAACTTTCCTCTTCTTCTAAAGAACTTTTTGAAATCTCTAACGGCCATAGCATACTCCTCATCTTCACTACCGGAGCAAGATTCGTCATCATCACTTGATTCCGTTCTTGCCTTTAGAGCAACGGATTTGACTTTCTCTCTTTTTCGTTTGATGATTTCCAAATCTTTCTCCATCACCATTTTGTGTACTTTGAGGTTTCCGATTAGCTCGTCAAGTGACATTATTGATAGATCTTTTGATTCCTCAATAGCCATTACTTTAGCTCTCCACTTCGGATGGAGTGCTCTAAGAAATTTCTTGACAAAGTTCTTACGACGAAAAGATTCATCAAGTGCTTTAAGAGATGTAATAATAGTATTAAAGCGAGCAAAACCACTATCAATGGTTTCATCTTCAGGGATAACAAATTGTTCATATTGTTGAACAAGAAGATCAATTTTGTTATCC
The DNA here is from genome assembly GCA_910596185.1 of Chrysanthemum makinoi. Lineage (NCBI taxonomy): Eukaryota > Viridiplantae > Streptophyta > Magnoliopsida > Asterales > Asteraceae > Chrysanthemum > Chrysanthemum makinoi. The sequence goes on along the minus strand of OU343223.1, from coordinate 58,451,218 downwards.
TTGACTTGTGAATTTTCTTGATGTGTAATAATCAAAGATTCCCAAATGTCTTTTGCGGTTTCACACATAAAAATTCTTTCATATTATTTTCTAGGTGAAGCATTATAAAGCATCATTTTAGCTTCATTAGTTTTAGCTATTGATTTCTTTTGATCATCAATAGAAATATCTTTTGTTGCAGAACTAAAATCTCCTTTAATTATAACAAACCAAATATCTATATCTTTTGATTTTACATATGTTTCAAAACGGTTTTTCCAATAGATAAATCCATTGGTTTCAAAGAGTGGTGGTCTTTGCATAGATTGCCCTTCTTTAAAGTTTTTGGAATCCATGGATCGTTTCAAGTTTATAAAATACAATATATTTTGGAAATTCTTGAGCAACGAGGCTCTGGTACCAATTGTGGAAAACTAGAAGGGGGTTGGATAGTTTACCGATTAAAAACTTTGTTTTGAAACTTATTGAAAGATCAATTGAAATTGATCTTAGATATGTTAGTGAATAATAATCAATATGCAAGCAATATATATAAAGACTAAATAAGGAAAGAAACAATCAAATCACGACAAGTTGTTTATAGTGGTTCGGTCTACAAGGACTCTTTTTCCTTGCCCTACTACACTCCCCGAGTCTCACACTCGAGAGTTTAACTTCACTAGTCAACAAGCTCCTTTCACCGGCGGAGAAACCTTTACACTTCGCTTACACACTATTTCCGACACTAAGCTAGATGTCGAGTTCTTTTCCAAGGGTACAACCACTCCCACACACAATGTATTTTAAGGACTAAAATACTAATCACTCACACTCACAAGTTTATGATGGTTTGGTACAAAAATGATGTATGAATCAAGACTAGATCATACAACAATAAACAAGCAAGACTTTCAACTATTTCTTGAAGCTTGAATATGCCTTGATCTTCTTTGCTACAAAAGATGATCACTATAATGATATGAAACTGAGTTAGAAATGTTAAAGAGAAGGAATGTATGTGATTATGCTAGAAAGGGATGAGAAAACAATTTGGTTTGCCTTGCTATTTATAGCCAAAATTAACAGCAGGCACCACGGACCACGGAACCCATAAAAGGATTCCGCCCATGTATAAATTTGGTGCCACCGGGGTCTGACAGCAAAATTACCAAAATCTTACCAAAGTCAACCAAATCCATCCAAGATTGTGTAAGATATGTAGAGTCCAAATCTACACAAAATATCTAGTGAAATCCTATAGAGATTTCAATCATGCACCACATGATGTCATATGTTGTTTTCTATTTTTAGAAATATGTTAAATGTAAATGCATATGTAAACTTATGCTTGATCTAAAAATGTTAACATACATTATGGTTTAAAGGCATATCATAAATATGATTTAATCAAAATGTAAATGCTTGAGTGATGAAGATATTATTTGAGAAAAAGCTTGTTTTAATATCTATTAAACTTGACAAGTTTTAAGATTTATAAAAATTAAATTTACTTTTGTCGTTAACAAAACTTAGGTAAAGATAATAAAATATAAATAACATTTAATGACGATATTTGTATTAACAGAATGTTTAGAAGTTTGACTCTAGGTTAGTCAAAGATTTGAGATATTTGTCAAGTGTGTTTGATGTTAATTTCATGATGACGTGGATGGTATTCAACCCTATTTTTGATGTTCATTCTGTATTGAACATTATTTGGATCCCTTATCGTAATGCTTTTGATGTATTTTGCGAATGATGTTGATAAATAGTCAAAACCGAAAGAGCAAGAGTAAAAAATAGACAAGGAGCCCCAAGATGCTCATGTATGTAACTTGTTGAAGGTATCACAAATCCAAACAATATTTGTATTGGGGTATCCATAAATGAAAACATAAAAAGACCGAATACCAACAATATTTGTGTTTTGTACTATCTCCATTACATTTTGATAAAGTAAGAAGATAGTAGTAATAAAGTTGAACACAAATAAGTGATATCAGCATTCATGTTGTGTTCTATAATAATACTCCCCCCATCGCATCTTGTAGAGTTGAAGTTTTTAATATATGTTATCGCTTTGGAAATGACTAATACTAAGACCGTTACACCCATTGGCAAAGACCAATACACCCATTACACCCATTGTAGCTCAGCTCCCCAACCCCTCGCAATCGCTATGGCCTCTGCTTGTAGAACAACCATATCTCTGGTATCAAGATTCCGGCAGGCTCATGCAGCTTAGCTCCCCAACCTCTTATAATTGCTATGGCATGTGCTCGTAAAGCTACAATCTCTCTTACAAACCATACATCAGCTCGGCTGCAACAAAAAAAATCATCATGTGACACCATATACTCAGGGAGTGTTTGGAATAGCATTATTGTCTGCTTTTAACTGCTCAATTTTTGAGTAAAATAAGCAGTTTCTGATATGCATGTCGGGAATTTCCTATTAGAGTAAACAAGCAAATCTCAATCCTGGAGTGCTTAGTTTTAGAAAGCTTATAGGTAGTTATATTTTAAAAATTCAGTATAAGCATAAGCATAAGCAGAGAACTTCCACCCTCTTAGCCTCAAAATTATTCTTAACACTTACCTACTGGTAGTCATGTCATCATTTTTCATGATAGTAATAGTAGTATGTGGCCCAATAGCACGAAAAGCCTCCTCAATAGTCCTGTCAAGTTGTATCACGTGTTTTTTTTAAATAAGTGAACAAGAGTAACTGCATGGAATAAAAACTTCAAAAGTTTTTATACTTACATTAGCCTCATGTCGCCCATGTTGTAGACCACTAATATGCAACCGATAGTCTCCCTTGACAAGGAGTGGTCTGATATCAGCATAGTTGTAGACGCATAAATAAATAGTTCAACCAATTCAATCACATTGTAGCGATTGATTAGCTTACCCACTTCTTAGGGAGCTAACCTCACGCGTAAGGTTACTAGGCCGAGGTCGTGTGCCGCGTGACAAATAAGAAATAAGGTAATGTACGGTGACTTGCTCACCGCTTATGGAATTGTTCAAAGGTGGGCCACTTTTGTTTTTTTTTATTATTTATTATTTGGTTTGTGAGTGTGGCAAAGGGTGGCTCAAGGGTAAAGCAAATAAAGTTAATGCTTTAGGCCTCAAATTTTTGAAGTCCCCCGGGTTTCTAGAACCTTGTTTTTATATAAAGTTTGTCCCTTGTTTTTTGTCGTAATCTCTCAAATTCTTTTTATTTAAGGCCCCAATTGGCCTATAAACGTTAAATTATCAAAATGTATTTGCATTTTTTGTTTCTACTTTTCAAGCCAATAAGTTGTGGAAATTTGCCCAAATATATTAAGTACATAAAAGATCATTTTTGCATGAAAACAAGCAAAGATTTAATCAAACCCATTTAAAATGTGTTTAGAAGACTCTTATCAACAACTATTTAATCATTTCACACCCCCACAAACATACCTGTAGTATATGGCTTTCTCTCATCTCCTCATGTATCACTCATTAATCAAAAATTACTTTTAAGGATGCATTAATTTCTGCTAAAGAAATGAACGTAGAACGAAAACTTGAAAGAATAATGAACTACTTGTAAAAGTAGAAAATAGAAAAAAGTTATATGTTTCGTCCATGTGGTTTAGTTAAAATCACACCCGCCTTTCCTATTTGATTTTAATTACACCAGTGATACCTAATTTCAAACTTGTTGCATTGATGGTCCCTATTTTGAAAATTAGGGATCATCTGTTTTGTAATCTATAGTTTTTATTATATGGCTAGTCCTTATCGCTATTATATAAATAGTCCATATTTTTCAAAATAGGGACTATCAACAGAGATAGTCTGAAAATTAAGGATTGTGTATGCAATTAAAATCGAATTAGGATGCCGAGTGTGATTTTTGGGTAAACCATAAGGATGAAACATGTAATTCAAACTAAAAAATATGATTATATTGTTGACATTGAAACTATGAAAACTGACAAAAGACTTTTAGAATCCATTATTTCTTTTACACTATAGATCAAACAATTTAATCACTTGAAAATAAACTTGACCAATTTGGATTTAAAAGCTAATCAAAGATTTCGCATTTAGAAGCACGAATTTTTATTTTATTTTTTTATATATGCAAATGACTTTTCGGCAATAAATCTAATAAAAAGGCCTCGTTTTAAAGCTTTGCTTTAGGCCGCCGTAAAGATTGAGCCGCCCATGGAGTGTGGGGGGGGGGGGTATTTAGTGAGGTGTGTTTGTATAAAAATAAATTTTTTAATGAAAGATAAGAGAACGTTAATTATTGGAAGTGAACAATGAGAGTGGTGAGGGGAGAAAAAAAGTTAATGTGACGTTAAGATAGAAGGAGAAGTGATGTAACTACTAAAAGTAGTCTTAAAATGGATTTCATTCATGATCACGTGTACCAACACATATAATTTAATTGTGAAACAAATAACACTTTTTTCCTTATATTGTGATATCTCTTTGGTTTGAAAGTGGTTAGATGTAGTTTAAAGCTCTTTAGTTCACATGGTTGTCATGTGCGTGTTGTTTTATTTTTTCAATATATCAACTAATTACTCATAAAAAAATACGCAAAACAAATATGTGCCATCGCAAGTGACTCTCTTGATGGACAAAGAAAGACTATAGCATATATAAAATTCTGGTTTTGAAAAATACAAATGTAAACCTAATTTATAGGCTAACACCTCCTATTTTATTTAGAAGACTTCATAACATTTTGCTTACAAAAATGTTTTACAAAGTTCTATATCATACTCGGTAAATATAAGTTTTTTTTTTACCCTACAATGTTTTTGTCTTATATTTTTTGAAGTTAAAATTTCTTAGCTAACTTTCAAACTTATACACTTATAGAAATTTGTTATAAATAGAGGTGATAAAATGGGCGGGTCGGGCAGGCTCGGGCTACGGGTTCAAACGGGCTCGGGTCTGAACGGGCACGGGCTTAAAATCTCGTTTTCCTAATTAATGATATCAAATATGAGAATGAATGTTAAATTGTGATTAACTAGACGAGTACCCGTGCATAGCAACAGGATTTTATAGCGACATATAGTTTTAGTGATAAAAAACGTTTATGGGTAATAAACAAAAAATAATAAAAGTTTGAGGATTTGAGGATTAAACATAATGTTTTTAAACCTGGTTCGACCAGGGTTGTTCAACTGGTTGAACCGTTCTAGTCGAAAAACGGGTCAATTTAAATATTGGTTTAGTTTTTCAAGATTCATTTGATTCTGATATATCATTTAACATTATTGTACACAGCTAAATTGTTGCGTTTATGTACTAAATATTTGAAGATGATTATGTAAAACCATTAAAACAAGCTTAACTTCTAGTAATCATTAGCAACATTTTACTAATTGCCATAATAATTTACTACCTATATTTATACGACAAGGATTAACAAAGTTAAGCGTCTATCTATAGCACATTAGAAATAATAGAAGTATATGTACATATTAATTACTTATAAAGTAAATTTACTTATTCTTGAAACTTAGAAACTCTTAAAAGAGAGTAAAATGATTTGTCTAGTCTACTTTTGAGTAAAAGAGTACCAGCATTCATCACTAAATTAATATTAATATATTGTTTAATCCTCAAACTCTTATTATTTTTCTTTTATAACACATTAACTATTTTTTGCAATTAATACAAATTGAACTTGTAAGTGTTACATCAAGAGTCACATCAGAATCATAAGTTCACAAGTATATTGTTAGCCGCTATATATTTTCACTTTGCGAATTTTCGTTTAGTATTAATTTAAATTGGTGTTTCCATATAACTATAAATATTTCGTTACTAGTTGAAATCAGATTATGGACTAATAATTTTGGGGTTAATGCAAAGTTGCAAAACTCAAAACTGAAGAAAATCTCAAAACAAATTAAATTTGCTTAAAAGCAACAAAATATGTTTGACCAAGTAAAATATTATTGGTAAAAGATAAAAGACAAAGTCAATAAAACAGTTCAACGTCATTCCCACTATTTTCGTACTTTAGGTCTCTCTCTCCCCTTTTCTTCCTCTCCCTTATCTTTTCAACTCACTCTATATTTCTCAGATGAATTTAGTTTTTCTTCAAAACATTTTTTTTTCATTTGTTTCTTCAGTATTCTATCACATAGCATTTAATCATTACAACACAATCAATACACAACATCGAAATTTTGATGCCCCCTATTTACATGCTGCCCTGGGCGGTCGCCCGTGCCGCCCATAGCCAGGGCCGGCCCTGCATACATGTCACTACAACAAATTGGTCACTTGCTCACACTTTTTTCTTCGCACTTTCTTAACCGTGAACTTTTCTTTTAACATATTTACTTATAAGTGTGCAAAAATTATTCACACTTAAAAGTGTGAGAAGTTGTCTTAAAATCATATCGTTGCTAAATCTTCACCCTTAAAAGTGTGAACTTTTTTATAAATCTTCACATTTACAAATGTGAAATTATTTGCTACACCCAATTGGTTCATACAAGCTAAGTGTGAACTTTTCAACTCTACACATTATAAAGTGTAAAAACGTGCCTTGATAATGTTAGATAAGCTAGTTGGCCCAAACCCGATAGTGGTTTATGTCCATTAGGTTTAGGGTTTGGTAGCTTATTATCAAAGCTATGTATTTAGTATAAATACATATGCTATATTATATTATATGTAAGGAATTCAATCAATACGACTATTTGGTCATCTTACATGTTATCGGAGCTTTAGGTAAGATCCACCTACAAAATTTGCTATCCTCCGGTCATCGGCTACTCGCCGGTGATTCGGAGGGATCCTAGTTCTTTTCGCTTTATTTTAGTCTTTTATTAGGATTTTATTTTTCATAGTCAATGCATAAACCCTAAACCCTAGCCATCAAAACACATAAAATATCTATGTTGAGTTGCTTTTAACCAACCATATATTTTTTTTCCTTCATCCAATTGTTTGTTGTTGAAGATCATTGTCGTTTTTTGCACATAGATGGTCGCAAAATTGCCGCTCCTACCTAAAGGCAAAGCAAGCCATGACGTAAATAAATAAATAAATAAATAAACGTCACGCAAAGGAGGAAGTTGCAAGCAATAAACAAATAGGCAAAAGTTCTTTATAGATCCAAAAAATACCATAGATCCCACCATCCAATCTCATCCGTCTATTTATCTTATCTCATCCATCCAATTTTTATTATTTATTTTTATTTTATTTAAAAAAATAAAAATCTTCTTGTAAGGTATTTTAGACAATTTGATACTTCCCCAAACCTCTCAATCAGGTCTTTCTTTCTCATTTGATACCCGCATCTCACCCCGTAAACCCAAATCCTCTCCAAACTTTCACCCCAATCACCATCACCCCAACCGCCAAAACCGTTGAACCGCCACCGTCAATCCGAAAATGGAGTTAGTTTATGAAATAGCACCGATTAAGAATAAAAAACGGTCTCTCATCATTGATCATGTTTCGGTAATTTTTAGTTATTTTTTCAGTTGATTTGATTAAAAGCATTAGATATTGAATAAAATTGCTTATTTTGTTGATTATTTACTTGTTTTTTCTGCTTATTTTAGGGTTTCGGGTTTTGTTGCTTTACTACTGCTTATTTTATGTTTTTAGATGTGTTTTGTTTAGTGGTTGTTGTGTTTTTGTTTACTGGTTATTTGTATAAATTATTGTAATTTTAGTAAGAATCATATATGATTCTTAGAAGATAAGCCTGGATATATGGTTGGAAAGCTAACTATATGAAGTTGTTGAAATTGACAAAGTAAATGACTTTCTTCGTTGTGTTGGAATTAAGTCTCGTTGTTATCAATTTTAAGCAGTGAATTAGTTATAAGTTGTAGAATGTAAGTGATCAGTGAGTTATCTTGGGATCATTAATCTACATTAGTTTATATCTATATAATTTTGTTCACTTCCTGTATAGGAGCCATGAATTAAAATTAACAACTTAAGTGTAACTTAGTTTCCTAAGCGATGGATTGCACGCTTGCACTTTCGAACCTAGATGATTGAACTTCGTTTGTATGATTTGTAAAATATGTGCTTTAGTTTGGCTAGCTGCTTTATACATATGGTCGCTAGAATTTATGCTTACAAAACCATAAAAGCAACATAGTCAATGAAATTCGATGAAGTTGGGAAAAGATGTTTTACTCGGAGCAAAATGTTGTGTGATTTTGAGATTTTTGCCATCTTATTTTGACATTGGTTTTGGCATCCATGTGCATTTAGTTTTGCCACCTTTCCGATTGAATTATTTTGCATCATCAATCGGAAATGCTCTCTTTTGAGTCCAAATTAGGTGTCTAAATTAAGTCCAAGTCTTTTTGTGTCAATTGTAAAGTCTGCATCAATTTTCAAAAGTCATCACATGGGTAAAAAGAGCAATACCTTTTTTCTGTCCTACTAATTCTTAACTGCTTTTTTAGCTTATTTTAGTTTGGAAAAAAATTACAAAAAATAAAATAACAATTTCAATTGTAGGTTAATCAGTGTGTCAAAGGAAAAAATTCAAAAAAATCATTTAGTTAAGATTTCTATAGTGTAAAGTCACTGGTTTGTGTAATTAAGTGTCCTGTGCACACATATTTGTAGGCCTATATTGCTTATTTGCAGTCTTAAATTAGAGATTATTTTAGGGTTATAAAATTATTAAAAAATAAAAATAGGTAGAGGACAGTAGGTTTAATATAGTGCTAAGTGGCATAAATTGGAAAAAAACAATAGCTTATTCTAATTATAGCTTTAAATTTGCTGTTAGACTAGAAGTGGTTGAGACTTTTTAGTGCAGTGTTATCCAGGCTTATTCATAAGTTCATAAAAAGTAGACATAAGCTCATTATAAGCTGGTTTTGGGGCAAAAGTTAGTTTGCCAGGTCAGCTTTGATTTTCCATAAGCCCAAGCCCCAAGTCTCACTATAGCTTATTGGATTCAACCTTAGAAAACAACACCCTAGGCCTGCTATACTTGCATTGCTTCATAACTACTATCATATACATGATTTTAGTAGGAATCATATATGATTCGAAGTGAATCATATATGATTCTGAGTGAATCATATATGATTCACTCAGAATCATATATGATTCTAGTAAGAGTCCCTACGTGTTCGAACCTCATTATCTAAACACATCCGCTAGGTCAGTACGTATTCCTTTTGTTCAGATACAAAAGTTTTTTTTGTACATTAAGCATAAATCAAAACCCAAAGTATACTCATCTGTTTTAGTTATTAACAATCATATATGATTGTAGTAGATTATTCTTTGGTTATTAACATTTAAAATTTTAATGCGGTCAATCAGTCAATCAAAATCGGCAATCCGAATATGACAAAGGGAGTAACTATGAAGAATAGGACTCCTCCAAAATCAACAGTCGTCAAACCGAAAGATGTTGTCAAACAAAAACATGTTGTCAAACCACAACCAAAAAAAACATGTTGTCAAACCACAACCTGTTAAACCTCAACCTTCTGTCAAACCACAACTTTCTGTCAAACCACAACCTGTTAAACCCACTACTATCAAACCTCAACCTTTTGTCAAACCTACTGTCAAACCTCAAGCTTCTGGTAAACCGAAACCCGCTACTGATGAAAATTTAGCGTCAGAGGAGCAAGAGGATGAAGACAGTAGTTCTAGTGAAGATGATAGTGGTCTCTGTGGTTCTTACGAAATCATATATGATTCTTACTGAAATCATATATGATTCTAGTAGACCTTTTGATGATGATTTTGTGAAGTCTGTAGGTTATGGGTAAAGTGATACAATGATGGTGGTGTCAATGTGAGCCACACTCATTACTTCTGTGTACCTCTTCTTACGACAAACAGGTTTGACTGTTTTCCTATCGTTTTTGATTCTTTTGTTTGTATTACAATCATATGTGATTCAACTAGAATCATATGTGATTCAAGTAGAATCACATATGATTCAACTAGAATCACATGTGATTCAACATATTTTTTAACTTTGTTTTTCTTATTTGTAGAAATGTTTTTTTCCAGGTTTCTACAAGAACATCAACATCAAAAATATGATCTTGTTGCTAAAGTCAGAGGACATATTCCAAAGTTGAAATGGAGGACTAACACCAATGATGTTTTAGTTTTTCTGTAATAAGCTTTTGTCAAATGATGTTTTAGTTTTTACGTAATTGTAAATAAAAACTTTAGATGGTAGAAACGGTTGGTTGGGTATAGCATGGTCAAAACAAGTAAGCTTCATTGAACAATTATTTTGATTAGTTCCATGACCAGATTTCTTTACATGTAATGCTTTCTAAACTGAAACCTGTTGTTGTCAAGCCACAACCTTCTGTCAAACCTAGAATCACATATGATTCTACCAAAATCACATATGATTCTTACTGAAATCATATATGATTCTAATAGACCTCTTGAAGTTGTGGTTTAAGCAATTTTAGAAGATGAAGGATATTCGTGCTAGTGATATTACTTTATGCTTAAAGTCAACTTCCTTATGGTATTTGCATATAAAGTTTCTTCATGTGCGCATAAATATTGAAAGATCAAACAATATTTATTTCATAACAGAATAACATATGATTCTATTACAATCATATATGATTCTACTACAATCATATGTGTTTCTTGTAATGTAAATCACATAAACGGATAAAACAGAAAAACTTCTTTTCTTCTTTGTTACAGAAAAACATATAAAACAGAATCTACTAATATGCAAAATAAGCCACAATAAAAGCTGAATAAGCAAAAAAAATTAGCTGAATCATATGTGATTCTACTAGAATCATATATGATTCTATTAGAATCATATGTGACAAAAAAATGGCATGTAAAAATACGTTCACTACTACGACCATCAGTAATTACCAAAAGACAACCATCAACATCTAAACTCAATAAAGTGAAGAAATTTACATAAATCATCACTCGTACATAACACCTAATCATCTTCCCCTTGAATTTCTTTACCACCTTCTTACGCTAATTACTTTCAGAATCTTCCCCTTGAATAACTTCTTTTTTTTTCTCTGAATAGGCTTAGACTCAGCCTTTGGCTTAGGATTTTCTTCAACTTTTTTAAGCAAGACCTGTGGTTAGTTAAAATACAAACATTTATTTAGTAACAAAATCATGATTTACATTACAAGGATCAAAAAATATTTATTTCATAACATAATCACATATGATTTTATAAGAATCACATATGATTCTACTACAATCATATATGATTTTACTAGAATCATATGTGATTCTTTTCTTTTTTATTATAGAAACAGATAAAACAGAAAAACTAAAATATTCTACTACATTTATATATGATTCTACTAGAATCATATATGATTCTTTTTTTCTTTATTACATAAACAGATCGATATGACATAAAAATTAAATATGTGATTTTGCTTCACATGTGATTCTTCAGAATCACATATGATTCAGAAAACTAAAATATATGATTTTATCGAATCATATGTGATTCTTCGCAGACGCATTTCATCAAACACATGGTGTGCTTCTATATCATGAACACTTAGAATCATATATGATTTCTCCTTTATTCAGAAAACTAAAATATGTGATTTTACTTCATATGTGATTCTTCAGAATCACATATGATTCAGAAAACTAAAATATATGACTCTGAAGAATCATATATGATTCTATCGAATCATATGTGATTCTTCGCAGACACATTTCATCAAACACATGGTGTGCTTCTATATCATGAACACTTAGAATCATATATGATTTCTCCTTTATTCAGAAAACTAAAATATGTGATTTTACTTCATATGTGATTCTTCAGAATCACATATGATTCAGAAAACTAAAATATATGACTCTGAAGAATCATATATGATTCTATCGAATCATATGTGATTCTTCGCAGACGCATTTCATCAAACACATGGTGTGCTTCTATATCATGAACACTTAGAATCATATATGATTTCTCCTTTATTCAGAAAACTAAAATATGTGATTTTACTTCATATGTGATTCTTCAGAATCACATATGATTCAGAAAACTAAAATATATGACTCTAAAGAATCATATATGACTCTGAAGAATCATATATGACTCTGAAGTGATTCTATCGAATCATATGTGATTCTTCGCAGACAAATTTCATCAAACACATGGTGTGCTTCTATATCATGAACACTTAGAATCATATATGATTTCTCCTTTATTCAGAAAACTAAAATATGTGATTTTACTTCATATGTTATTCTTCAGAATCACATATGATTCAGAAAACTAAAATATATGACTCTGAAGAATCATATATGATTCTATCGAATCATATGTGATTCTTCGCAGACACATTTCATCAAACACATGGTGTGCATCTATAAACCATGTGTAATTCCACTAGTATCATATATGTAATTCCGAAAAATATTCAAAATAACAAATAAACCATCTGAATCATATATGATCCTTTTCTTCTTTACCTTGAATAACAGGTGTATCTTCTTCTTCCATAATCTCAGCATCCACCAATGTATCATCTACATTCATAACCTCAGCATCCACCATAAGTTCATCTTCATATATATTTTCATCAACAACATCATTGTTTTCCATTATCAACGGTGAGCGGTGATCGTGGTGAATGATGGTGGTGCGGTGATGGTGGTGGATTAATGATGGTGGTGGAGCGGTGATCGTGGTGGAGCGGTGATGGTGGTGGAGCAGTTATGGTTGTGGAGCGTTGCGGTCTGGATTGATGATGGTGTTGGATCTGTCATGGTAATGGAGCGGTGATGGTGGTGGATCGGTCATTGTGGTGGAGCAGTGATGGTGGTTATGGTGGTTGACCGGCGGTTATAGTGATGGAGCAGTTATGGTTATGGTGGAGCAGTGGTGGATCGGTCTTTGTTATGTAGGAGCTGTGTGTTTTTTTCACCTAATATATTAGGAAAATAATGGAGGTAGGTTTTTATTTTTAGTTTATATATTTGACGTTTTTGCCCTCCAAGTATAAATGCAGGATTTAATCTAAACCCTTGGATGTAATTGGATTGGATGGTTGAGATTCATGGATTGGTTCTATGGTTACTCAAGGTTCTACATGGATCTCAACTCTAAACAAATATGCCGCCAAATACAATTATGCTTTCGTTCAACCAATCAACAAAGAATATGATAGAAGAAAAGAAGTGGCTTTCAACATATGTTCCAGTTTGTCGGTTCGAAAGTCTCCCGTTCAAACTGCGGGGGAGTGTTAGATAGGCTAGTTGGCCCAAACCCGATAGTGGTTTAGGTCCATTAGGGTTAGTGTTTGGTAGCTTATTATCAAAGCTATGTATTTAGTATAAATACATATGCTATATTATATGTAAAGAATTCAATCAATAAAAATATTTGGTTATCTTAGAGATACATGTGAAAAATCAACAATTTTGTTACAGTGTGTGAACTTTGTTTGTCACGTGAATCTTGATGTAGCTTGTGATTTTTATTTTTCAGATGGGTGACATGTTGAAGTATCCATAAGCCAACCAGTACCATTTTCATAAAAAGAATACATATTATCCCGATCTAACGATATTGGATGGCCATTTCAATGGACAAAACGCACACTGCAACATTTTATCAACACTTGATTATATCTATTTAATAAGGTAAGTTTCATCATGTTCAATTACTACGTATATATCTGTTAGGTAATTAAGATAACTAACATTCTTCATTTTCCTTTGCATGGACCATGAAACATGAAGTTCTTTAACTTGTAGGTTAAGTGTGTTAATTCACGTGGTTAATAAAAGGAGGTTTAATCCCATCACACACAATTGACACAAATACAAAGGGTAGGGCATGGTTGTAGATTTGATACTTCACAACTAGAAACTCAGAAATATATGATTAGTGGGTAAAGAAACAAATTCAGGAAAAGGGATACTTTTATTCATAGATCACATGGCTATATATAGCCTTACAAGAAACTGTTTAGCATGAAACTAGGAACACACTACTACTAGCTAAAGAACTGGTACAACCCACTCTCCTGACAAACGTGGCCAAGATATTCGGTCAAAGTGATACCAATTCAAACTACTAGTTACTGACTAAAAACACATAAAGCATAAAGACTTATTAAATAAAACTCTAGCCATGCCATGCAATGCATACGTGAATCCCGACACATAACCGATTATATCCAACAATCACCCCCTTAATCGGTTATTTACCCGTCCATTCACATCAACGTCGGCTCCTCTGAAATCAAAAATGCTTCTTCATTTTTTGGACACTCGTTGTTATAGTGACCATAGTCTCCACACTTGTAACATTTCACATGGCTTTTATCCCGGACCCGCTCGTTTCCATCTCGACCCCTCACGGACCCACGGCCTCTTCCCCTGCCACGCCCAAAGTCATCTCGGTTCGAGCTTCCACCGCCACAATGCTTACACCCGTGCGACTTCCCGTCACTTGCCAACAACAAACCACCTTGAGTGTCTTCCATCTTCTCAGCTCCTTTGATACGCTCCTCATACGCCTGACCTTCCAGCGGCTTCATCGAATAACATCGAGTCCAATTCAAAGCATTGCTCAATTGAAGCCACAATCTGGAGAAACGACTTAGGCATAGAATCAAGTAGCCTTTTCACCATGTCTACTTCTTCAAGCTCATACCCAAGGCCCTTGCCTCGGCTAAACCACTCAACTTGGTTGCAAACTCATCCACGGTTTCTCCCTCCTTCATGCGCAAGCTTTCCAACTCCCTTTTCAATGTTGCAAGGCGAGCCGTTCTCACCTGATCTACTCCCAAGTACCGCGTTTTGAGACCGTCCCATACTTGTTTTGGATCTATATAACTCGCCATTTGCAACACCATGTCTTCTGGTATGGCTTGAAACAAAAATGCAAGAGCTTTTTTAGAGTTCTTTGCATCTGGTTCTTCACCTAATACTCGTGGTTCAACCGTCCCCCATAATCCATATGCATCCATAATGGACTTGACCTTGACAGCCCACACCGGATAGTTTGTTGAGGTTAAAACCGGAACTTGGTACGACATCGAACCACCTCCTTAAGGTACTAGCGCCATTTTTGACAACTTCAACTCCTTTCGATCAAACCCGTCCAAGAGCTCTATTCACCGATCAAGAAAACGAGCTACCGCTTTACCGTTTTCTTTAACTGCTAGGCGACAAAATCCAAAGCCACACTGCTTGACGGATCCTTCACGTTCGTTTTCACGCACCTCCGTCGGTTAGACTCTTATCACGCGAACAGAAGATCAGGAGTAGAAGTTGCTTTCGAACTCTTCAACTTTTGATCAACTTACGACCCCTCCAAACGAACAAAGCTCTGAAACCAAATGTAGATTTGATACTTCACAACTAGAAACTCAGAAATATATGATTAGTGGGTAAAGAAACAAATTCAGGAAAAGGGATACTTTTATTCATAGATCACATGGCTATATATAGCCTTACAAGAAACTGTTTAGCATGAAACTAGGAACACACTACTACTAGCTAAAGAACTGGTACAACCCACTCTCCTCACAAACGTGGCCAAGATATTCGGTCAAAGTTATACCAATTCAAACTACTAGTTACTGACTAAAAACACATAAAGCATAAAGACTTATTAAATAAAACTCTAGCCATGCCATGCAATGCATACGTGAATCCCGACACATAACCGATTATATCCAACAATGGTGTTTTTTATTTTCATTTTTGTGTGATGTACTAATGTTAGTGTTTTGGGTGTTTGCATAGATATGAGCCCCAAAGTTCAGATGGACACCAGAGGATTTTTTTTTTTTTTTTTTTTTTTTTTAACAGAAAGTAAAATAGATTAAATAAAAGAAACTCTTAAATAAAATGAAACTATTTATAAACGATAGCGCAAGCAATGTCTAAAGTAGGATAAACCCTACAAAGAAGATGGACATCAGAGTTGTGATACCCCGGTTTATATATATACTAGGTAGGCCTTCGGCTATAATTTTGCACGGCCCAATATGGTATCATAATAAAATCCCACAATATATTTTGAGTTATCTCTACTAATGTTTTACAACTCGGGTCGATCTGGTCGGTTCAACTGGTTGAACCGGAAACCGATTAAAATATCGGGTCGGATATGGCTGGTTTTTGCTTATTTGATAACCGGAATGAATCGACGGGTTTTCATTAACTCGGGTTGACCAGGTTTCATAAACCCAGTCGGGTGACTTTTGTTCTTCTTTTTCTTTATTATAAACAATAAAAACTTTTTATTTCCTCTAAAACTAACAAAACCCTTTCGTAATTTTATTTTCGCTAAACTCAAAATTTGTATTAAGTTGAATTCTATATCTATATGGGCAAACGTATTATGATAGAGAAAAGTTCGTTGCAGAACAGTTTTTTTCTAAAGAACAAACCATGCGATCTCAGTCATCCATTTTTCTTATCAAATAAAAAAACCTTACTTTCATCTATTTTCTTAAAATTAAATATCCCGCAAACCGTTAATTGTTACGTGAAACTAATTATACTGTCGCGACGAGAATTAAATTATCTTTATATAGATATGCACTTCGATATACTTTCGACATTTTTTTTTTCAAAATTTTTGCCCAAAGGAATCACATGTGATTCGGAAAATCACGTGTGATTTATTACTTTAAAAATCACATGTAGCTTGTGAAATCACATGTGATTTTACTGGGCGGAAAATTTGAAAAAAAAAATCGTCGAAAGTATATAGAAGTGCATATCTATAGAAAGATAATTTAATTCTCGTCGCGATGATGTATTTTTCGTAGCTTGAAACTTTACCATTTATAAGATATGTTGTTCTTAAAAAAAAGGTGAAAAATGTATTTTTTATTTGATAAAAAAAATGAAAGGCTTAGATTGCATGATTTGTTCTTTAGATAAAAATTGTTCTGCATTGAACTCATCTCTATTATGATTTGAAAAGTTTATAGTTAAATTGAAATGTTAAATTGGTGGTGACTGATGTGTTTATGTTTTGATAAAACAACAATCTAGAGTTATAAACAAATGTTGGTATTATATTTTATTGATTCTAAAAATTCGTTAATAAAGATAGAATCTTAAAAATACCATAGAGTTATCTCATTTTAATAAATAAGAACTATAAATATATTGTAAATTAAAATTATAAATTGATTGTTTTTGTATTTTTTTTTAAATTGTAGATATGAAAATTAAAGACTAAAATCCAATAGAGTCATCTTATTTTTATATGTTCAATTGAATGTAAGATTGAAATTGAACAAATACCTATCAAAGATATTATGATAAGTATATATATGTATAGAACCGGTTTGACCTGGCGGTTGAATCAGTTGAACTAATGAACCGATGACTCGACCAGATCATTTAAAAAACCAGTTTTAAAACATTGATCTCTACTATATTATAAAGCATTAATTTGAACTTTCTTAAAATGGAAGTTTAAATTATTAAACCAACACACTTTTTTATTATGAAATTGTGTTGGTTTTGCGATGAAATCAATAGCTTGCAGCATACTCATCATATGCAGATTTTAATCATATAGCTATGATACCATTAGTTACAACACTTTAAAACACTTTTTGTAAAGAGTTTTTAAAATCTACGTAATTTCATATAAGGAAAAAAACGTTTATAACCATAATAACCTATTGACTTTTCAAATATTCTTATAATTTTTTTTAAAACACCTTTTAAATGAAAATACATGTTATTATACACTAGCAGGGTATCCATGTGATGCGGCGACGAGTACTCTGTGACTAAATTTTCTGGCGAACAAATGTTATTTTGTTTAGGGCTGCTGGATTTCAGAGTGATAATCGTGCTACATGTCTGTGTACATTGTGCTTAAAGAATTACATTTATTGGTGAATGGGTGTATTAATTGATTGTAAATTATGTTTGATGAGAATGATATGTGCTTTACATATTTGTAAATTATGTTTGAGGACTTGTATTTGCTTAAAATTCTATTTATGATGGTTTTAAAATAATTGATAAAAGAGAGAGAGTCTTAAACCCTTTATAGGTAGTATAGATATTGTACAAACTAATAAAACACATAAAGCTTCATACAATTTTATGCAAACAAGTTGATGGTACATATGGTTTAAAAAACGGGACTGGACCAGACCAACGGGTTCAACTAAGAAATGGAGCTGTCACCAGTTCGGCTAGCCAGTAAAAGCCTTCTGAAAATGAACCTAAGAAGACAATCGGAATCAGTAAAAACGGGCGTACCGGGATCTTTTTTTTGTTGTTGTTGTTTTTCTCATATTAATTAGCTCATCATTGTTATTTTGTTGGTGCGGAACTTTAATCACAATGTACCTACCATCGCAACACGTAAATACCCTGCTAGTACATTATAAATGAGAAATGAGCTACCCCATTTTACAATTCTTTATGTATGAAGTTGCTACAAATTACTAAAGACTCATTAAGGAGAAGTCATTCTGTAAGACTATTTTTGGATGATTATATAAATATTGTTGACATTCAAATGGTTACACAACAAAAAAATTGTACCTCGATGAGGAAAGTTCAATAAGGAACAAAAAAAACCAAAGAATAAACCGCTCCATTCTGGCCATTGATCTCAGTTTGGTCTGACGGTTGGATCTATTTTTCATCCGTCCTATTTAATTAGATAAAGAGGTAGGTTTGTAAATTTAGTTGACCCGTTTATTTACTCCACACTTTCACTAACTCATTTAATTGACCCTCTCTCTCTCTCTCTCTCTCTCTCTCTCAAGCAGGATAGAGGGCTAGGATGTGCTAGTTTGTTCTTTAGATATTTTTTAAATGTGACGGATCTCACCTCGTACCTTGATAGCTTTTCTATATCTTACTTGTGGACAAAAGTATTCCACTTTAGTCCATATTCACTTGTCAACATGGCCATGTGGACAGAGGCAGAGCGCGAAAGTTATGATTGAAGAGATAAACTTAGATAATTTTTAAAAACTACACTACAATTTGGTTCATTAAGGAAGCAAATTATGAAAATAATAAGATATTGAAAAAAATTTACACTACAATTTTTTCGCTAAAAGGGCACGTGCCCACCCTGCCCTTTCCTATCTTCGCCAGTGCACGTAGAGTGCGCTCTTCATATAGTGGTGTATGTATGTTTCACATAGATCACATGTAACCTTTTCTTAAAAACAAGTAAAAATATCACATGTAACCTTTACTTAAAAGACAAGTAAAAAGTTTAAATTCGAAAGTGATACCATATAGCTAATACTTTTAAAACCCTATATGACGGTAAATATGTTTTATAAAAACCATAAGTTGGTTAAAAACTCGCTACAGGTTTAGTCGAAAATTTTAGAGGTGATATTAAATCATTTTGCCTCTTATATCAAAAAATACACACCTAATTTTTTTTTTAAAATTAATTTGCACACATTGAGTTTTAATTAAACACACCATTTAATAATTAAACAATTTACCATATCTATATCATGCTTTGAAAAATTGTACATGTGTGCAAACCATCTTTCTTTTTAAAGGGTACAGGTAAGAACATTTATTGGAACAGTTAGAAATGATTTTGGGTGTGCTAAATATAAAAAAGAACATAATTTTATTATTAATTAACTAAATGTAAAAATAAAAGAAATACATGTGAGTAGAAATTTAAACGTGAAGAAAAAAGTGGGAGTATATAAAATAAGCTCTATTCACTCACATCTATACTATCTATAATAGAAAAATGGTCAAAGTGAAAAGTGAAAAGTCAAGAAAGTGAAATGTGGAAAAAATTAAAAAGGAAATGTTGAAATAATTAATTATGAGTAATTTCAACTATTAATACATACATATGTTTTAAAAGGAAACTATTAATACACATCGAAAACCGGGTTGACCCAGGACCCGGTTTAATTTGACCCGTTTATATTGACTCGTTTTTAACGAGCGGTTCAACGAGTTGAACCCGAATCGAACCGGTTTCGAATATTATGTTAATCCCAAATTTCTCAAACTTTTACTATTATTCGTTTATAACCCATAAACTTTTTTTATCACAAACTATCTTACTAAAAAGTAAAATAAAATTTTCACAATATACAATTTAAACAAGCTACGGAGTACAACATAATTCTAAATATAAAATAATTAAACATACTAATTAATATTATTTTTAAAACACCCTAAAATGAAAAGTACATGTTATTATATACATTATGTAAATTAATAAAATACACAAAGCTTCATACAAGCTAAGAAGTTGATGGTACATATAGTTTTGAAAATCGAATCGGACCAACGGGTTCAACCGAACGGTGTCGCCACCGGTTCGTAACCAATAACACCATCCAAAACGAACTAGAGATGACCCGTTGAAACCGATACAAACCGGTGAATCAGGTCTCATCGAGATCTATTTCTCCGGTTAATCGCCCAACGCGGGGTACCTGTTACACTATATATAAAGGAAAAACCAAAAAAGTAAAAGTGAAAATTTGAAACTATTAATAAATATCGAAAACCGGATTGACTGAGCGTTTCAAAACCGGTGGGTTGACCATGTTTATTTTGACCCATTTTGACCCAACCAAGGGTTGACTCGGTTTAATCGACCGTTTTTTCGACGGAAGCCGTTCAACCGGTCGAACCACCGGTCGCTGCCGGGTTTCAAAACATTATGTTTAATCCCCAAATTTTCAAACTTTTACTCCTCGTCCCATTTTTATTGTTACGTTTGACTTTGACCAGTTTTTGTTCAACTTTGTTTGAGTTAATATATTTATTTGTGCTATATAATACTTGATGAAAATTATACCAATGAAAATACATTTAAAACCCAATACATTCATATATTTTTCATCAAGTATTATATAACACAAACAAAAACAATTATGGTCAAAGTTAAAAAAGAAAGACTAAGAAAATCAATAGTGGACAATAATTTTGGGAGGAGGGAGATATTATTTTTCGTTTAGAACCCATAAACTTTTTAACACAAAACGATCATCGCTATATATAAAATATATTATATATATAAGTTTTTTCAAAAGCGATTATAATGTTTTACAATTAAGAAAATATGTGCGTTGTTAGTGCACATTTAACTTTCAATAGGCTATCACGCCAATTTCAAAAAGAAAATGGGGCTACACGTGCCCAAATCTTTTATAAAATAGCAAAAATTGGCTTTTTTTTTTTTTTTTTTTTTAACTAATTACATTCATGCTTATTTTGGTATTTGCGTTCTTCTTAACAACGACACAATTAATCCCTCCTTGTTAGTTTTACGCGACAAGGAACGTCTGTTAGTTTTTATCTCATAACTGATGTAATGTTTACTTTCATTTTCATTAAATGTTTTTATATGTTGTTTGATAGATGTTAAGAATTTTGTCTAGACTTTAGTTATCGTATAGTACAACCGTTTGCAATTGCATTTTCATCGGTTCACGTTCTATTTTAAACGCTACACAAAACACTCACCATAGTATCACAAATCATTAATTATCTGACGCTAGAAACCGCTGCCGCTAGGCGCGGGTACTCGCCTAGTATCATAAACGGCATTTTCTCATCAAATTTTCATTTCCACTCTCACATTATATAACCGTCTCCAATCTCCATCGCACCTCCGCTGAATCTCCCCCACGTATAGGAATCATTCATATCTTCATCAGTATATTGAATTTTTCGTTATGCTTTATAATTTGATGTGTATCGTAACTGATACTTTAACTAGATATATAATTTTGTAGATTGATACATAATTTTGTTCTACATGTGATTTATTGATTAAATTTGTATAATACTATTGATAAAGCAGAAATAAGATACTAGATTGAAACAAGATACAAATGATAAAGCCAGAAATAGCATGCATTGCATATGTCTAAGAAGAAGCAAATCATACAGAGACCCATGGGTTACTAAACATATAGTAAGCATTTCATATGTCCAAGAATAAACAAATCATACAAAGGACCCATGGGTTACTAAACATTGCAAGTAATCTTTAAGATTTTTTTACCGTAACTAAGAAAGTAAAAGCAATTTTTTTTAAAGTAAATGCTAGCACTAGTAGTCTCAACATAATATCTTTAAACATTTGACTTTCTCAATGAGCTTGTTTGACTTTATTCACTCACCTCATGTCGGACCAATTCCTTGTTAAATTTCAAGACCCATTTACTGATGTTGAGCGACCAATTGTAGGGACTTGACCATGAATTTGTCCCTGAGAAATAGATCATATGGGTAATGAGGTACATCCGCAACCTTAATAACCGAAAGGGTTAATAACCTATTAAAGCATCATACTTGTCACAAAAAGCAGTTCGACGTAGCAAACAAAAAAAATAGCCCTTTTGGCTATTTGACCCGACTATTTCGTCCTTTATATGCATTTTACCTCTTACTCCGGTCACCGTCGATTTCCCAGTCACCACCTCTTACCTATCCCCCTTTGTCAATGTTTTGTCTTTCTGCTTTTCTCTCTTCTCGACACAACCAGGAAACACAATCAAAAAGAAAAAGTGAGATCAAGAAAATCAATGGAAAAGTGCTCCACCTCGAGTCAACACCAAGTTCCATCTTCCCACACACCATAAATAGTTATCTACAACAATTCAGGTCACGACAAACATGAGCTAGGAGGAGTCTCACACCACAACCGAGAGGGGAAGAGGATTCAAGGCCTTCCTCTTGTTTCACTATAAATAGAATTGGGTTTTTCACATTTTCCTTCACTCGCACACAAATTTCACAAAATTAGGGTTCATCTCAATGTTGGGGGTTTTCAAAATTAGTAGAGGGGTTTTGTAGTTTGACGTGTTGGAAGCACAATTCAAGTCTCAATTCTGTCAATTTGAAGGCGATTAGGTTTACGCGGTGGTGGTTTGGTCGGAAATGGGGATCTGATTTAGTCCATATATGAAAAAGGATGTTATGAACCGGATACCGGTTGTCTAAGTGGTAAAATGCCTATAAAGGACAAAATAGTCGGGTCAAATAGCCAAAAGGGGTATTTTTTTTATTTGCTACGTCGAACTGATTTTTGTGACAAGTATGATGCTTTAATAGGTTATTAACCCTAACCGAAAAAGCAACTTTTGAGAAACCATCTTTTCCCCATTTTGGGCTTCGATTGTTGTTCACTAAGCAATAGTGGAACTCCTCATCTGAGTGAGTGTTATCTACCCCACTATCAATAAAGTATGGTCTGTATCTTCATTTGCATCCTTCTGGATCATGCCTGAATGGTTTTATGTCATATGCATCTAGGGTAACCTCAGGATATTCAAATTCACCGTAGTAAATATATTCCACCAAGGGATAGTGTGGCCCATGAGGTTAAAAGCTATACAAGGTTACATCTTGAACATACATTATCCATCTCCATATGACTTGATTATAATGAGGTAAAATACTTGTTCACCCATCACATGATAATCACCCTTAGCCCTCCATTATATCCTTTTGAAAGGATAAATCTCAATGCTATGTAACCCGCATGTACGAACGCACGTATTATATCTTCTATTCCCCCACCCTGCATCGATAAATTGTTGAGGTAAGATAACTAACTTGTACATCCCATACATTCTTAGTAAAGTGCCAAACATGTCGACGTAAGCAATTTCTTTGCATGTCTCATCCTCTTTTTTATGTATAACATTTGGTGTTGAATGCCTAATCGAACAACTAACTTTGACCACCTCATGTTTAATTAGTTCACTAAAATGTGTTTAAAAAAACAAGACTGGACGATGAGATAGTGTGAGCTTGTAGCTTAAACTTATGATTAGGAGGCCACATCAAGTTGCTTTGACTATAAACTACATTATCTCGCATGTCATAGACTACATTCTCTCCTCGAATTTTCATTTTCACTCACACATTATGTACGTTATCTCTGTTGAATCTCCCCCCACATATTTGACGAGGTTAGAGCCATTTTATGTAAGACGATCCTTACGCGTTTCACTAGTTTTGATCTAACTGACTGAATGAAAACTTTTCGGATGATATTTGACGAGATTTAGGTCTTGTCTTACATGATTATTAGACTAGTCCCATCAAGCCTAGCAAGCCTTCCGTGAGGAGCTAATCACACGCGTGAGGTTACTAGGCCGAGGTCAGGTGCCGTGTGACGAAGACGAAATAAGGTAACGAATGATGACTTGCTCACCGCTTATGGAATTGTGCAAAGGTGGGCAATTTTTTTATTATTATTATTATTTTTTTTTTAATTATTTGGTTTATGAGTATGTGTGGGGTATTTAGTGAAATATGTTTATATAAAAATTGGTATTTTAATGAAAGGTGAGAGAGTGGTGATTACTGGGAAGGAAAAGTGAGAGGGAGTGAGAGAAGATAAAAAGCTATGGTGAAGTTAAATAAAACACGAAGTGGTGTGACTATGAGTAGTTTTAAAATGGATTTCATTCAAGAAAACGTGTATCAACACATATAATTTAATTGTAGGACAAATAACACTTTTTCACTATATTGTCATATCGCTTTAATTGAAAGTGGTTATATGTTGTTTAAAGTTGTTTAGTTCACATTGTTGTCATGTAGGTGTTGTTTTATTTTCCCAATATATCAACAAATTAGCAAAAGTGTGCCATCTAGAGTGACTCCTTGATGGACAAAGGAAGACTATAGCATATATAAAAATCAAATCTTGAGAGATACGAATGTAAAGCTAATTTATAGGCTCACACCTCCTAATTTATTTAGAAAACTTCATAACATTGCCTATAAAATCATTCTACAATGTTCTATGATTTCATTCTACAATGTTATACATCATATCAGGTAAATATAGGTTTTTTTACCCTACAATGTTTTTAAGGTATATTTTTTTTTAAGTTTGAATTTTTCAGCTAAATTTGAAACTTATACACTTATATAAATTTGTTATAAATAGAGGTGGCAAAATAAACGGGTTAAGCGGGCTCGAGCTACGGGTTCAAACGGGCAATAGCGGAACTTCAACGTATTTATTGGGAGGGCCGAAATCGAAGTTTAAAACCCAGTTCATCAAATTCATAAGAAAACATCCATATAGTCACGTAATATAAGAGAAAAACATAAATATGTAATATCAATGTTCAAATTAAGAGTCATAGCTTTTAAGAAAAGTAAGAATAGAAAGCTCAAAAAGTACAAAACTCAAAATGGGCAGCTAAAAATATCAAATACATACATTAATGGGCCAAATTTTTGGGAAGGCCAACACCCTCCCTTGCCTCTATGAAGTTCCGCCAATGTAAACGAGTTCAGATTGAACGGGTACGGGCTTAAACAAAGACCGGTAAAACAAGCTATTGTTGTACGAATCATTTTAGAAAAGGCCCAAAACAACGAAAAAAATTCTCCAAAGATAATACCTCGTTTATATTTAAATAACTAAATATATTATATTTAGTTTTTTTTTTTTTTTTTAATGCAATATTTCATAATCGAAGAAACATGTGTTCGTTAATGCCTTTTATTTTACTTTTAATGTCATATGTGCTTTTTTTTTAATAAAGAAAAAAGCTAAATCGCCAAATTTTTAACAAATTAGTTTATAAGAATCTATATTTATAAATTTTTGCACAAATCACGACCTCTCCTTATAAAATCCGAAAACAAATAAACTTGTATCCACTAGAGTCTAGCATAGGGCTCACTCACTATACAAGACCGATCATAACAATACCAAACACACACACAAATTGCGACCTATCACTCGGTATAATCTCACCAAACAACTTAACATCTTTTAACTATTATTGCTGCTATTATTATATCTTATTAATATGACTATTCTATGATACGTAGCAATAATTTTGATGCGAAATGGTTGTTTATTTGTACTAATGAAACATAAGCCCAAAACCAAATAAGCCATAAGTCTGCTATATAATGCAACTTAAACTACTGTATCAAATTGTAACTCGTTATTTCATCGTTTGGGAATTGACGTTTGGTATCCAAATTTTTAATTTTAAGATATTAACGCTTGTCGATTAGGATTTTTTTATCAGTATACATTTACTAGTTTTGGATGGTTAAAACGTTGGTTAGATGAAGATCTCGCGTTAATGACAGATGATTCCAAATTCAGTGTTATTGATTCATAAGTCACATATATAGCCAATCTCCATTTGTCACATATATTATACCATATGTTATTTAATTGCTAATAGTGATAAAAGAAAGTATCTACTCCATGTATG
Source organism: Chrysanthemum makinoi (assembly GCA_910596185.1). Classification (NCBI taxonomy): domain Eukaryota; kingdom Viridiplantae; phylum Streptophyta; class Magnoliopsida; order Asterales; family Asteraceae; genus Chrysanthemum; species Chrysanthemum makinoi. Next base: position 58,425,015 of record OU343223.1, on the reverse strand, counting down.
CGACCTTTGAGAACTGAAAAAACTGGTTTATGCAACTAAAAGCACTATATCAGATGATAGTTCAATATTTTTATTGTTTGGGGATGTAGCTCATATGGTTTTGAGGTACGCGGATGATCAGTATCTCATTCTTTTTGGGCTTAAAAAGCTTTTTTAATACCTTGTTGAATGCTTTTTGGTTTTGCAATTAAGGGTCTTTTACTTCTTTGGACAAAGTGATATTATGTAAGAAAGATGTACATTTTGAACCATTAGTATTAAGTTGATGATGCTTATAAACATAGAGAACAAGAGTATCAGGTTTGTTCTTTGCTAAAATTTATCCAAGTTAAGTATGATTGATTGACAATCTTATACTAGCTATAAAACATATTTTATTCCTTTTTTGTGTGACTTTGGTTACGAACTTGAAGTTCGAGAAAATAACAATAAGACAGTCAGTTTTCTAGAATATTTTTTATCACTATACAACCAGTGTGCTTGTTTTTGTTATCCGGTACCTTTCTTGGTGGCCTTTTTGCGATGTTTTGATTTCGTTCTGTTTTGTTTGTTGAACATTTCTTTGTTATTCGAGTTCGTCATTACTAGCATTAATGTTATTTTCAAGCAAATGTCAATGTGGTTGTGTTCAACCATTAGATGGATTGGTTAATACATGTAGCTTAAGTGAATGTGTCTAGAGATACTAAAAGACAAAAAAATGAAAGTATGGATTGCTATGTTTCATATGTCTTTGGGTATAAATAACATTTTAAAATGAAAAACATAATAAGTTGGAGGTTGTCGTATTACTTAACCTTATAAACTTTTTTCAGATACATAGAAATTTTAGCAACAGTTCTTGAGTCCATAATTGTGGTACTGGCTGAGTATTAGCCAATCATACAGTCAATCCTAAATTAGTTTGTAGCAGATTAAATCATAGGCACCGTGGTAGGTGTGGGTAGCGGACTGAAGTGCCTATCATAAAATGTGACTAATATATGAAATGTAGGCATGTAACTATAATATCTCCATATTTTGATGAACAAACTAAAATGAAGCTTGTTATGTTATGAGATGTGTATATTTGTAGTGAATATTAGTGTCATAGGTCTTGAGTGAGTTATGGAATTATTGCTAAGAGTTGCTGTGAAAAAATAGGTTTTAGTTCATAGTTGTAAAACTAGTTAACACGTTACTCGAGCGGTCAAGTACCTTGTAGCCAGTGTCCGGCCTGTGCAGGGACTACTCAGATTAGAATTTTCACAAGACCCTAGAAATCTGCTTGGAAACATTAACACAACTGTCCAAATACTTTAAACTGAGTTTTGTCGAGTTGAGTTGACC
>OU343223.1:58395402-58423586 GCA_910596185.1 Chrysanthemum makinoi | reverse complement strand
TTAATTTTGCTTTTGAGATTGTTACCAAAAGTACATTACCTCCTGCCATACTTCGGGTATAATAAGAGGCTTTTGTCGCCGACATGTGCCGTGAGCATCCAATTATCTTTTTATCCATTCATCAGGTTCTAATCCAACTTTCAAGCATACCCATGAGCACAAATAACTCTGCTGGTCCCCAATATCTCATGGGTCCGGGCGTAGCTAAAACATACCATTTACTTGGTTCATATACGAAATAATGGGTGGGTTCCATGGCATGTAATTCGAGTTTGGATATGGTCTAGTGGAAGTTTTGATTCCAACCAAGATGTTGATTGTCAAGTTGTATGTTGTGGCTGCTTTCGAAAAGGGCGCTAAGCAATAGGTGTTTTTAGACCGCTAAGGAATAAGTTTTAGACCAAATTCATTTCTAGTAAGTCCGCTATTCCTAATGTAACAACATGTTTTAGTTTTAACATTATCCTTGCTTTGTTACTATCACCCACTACGGTCCGGTGATCGCAAACATTTGGTCGCCGGCAGTCTCCTACTTAACAAAATTTTCGTCAACCGACGGGAATTATGGTTTTAATCGGTTTAGTCCGATCTCCAGACGGCAGCAGCTTTGATGCTTTTTGCCTTTTTTCGCCGCTTTTTGGTTTCAATTATTCGAATTAGTACTTCATTAAAGCTCAAAACCACTTCAGGTTTCTGGTACTTTTTAATTCTTACTATTTCATCTACAAAGAAATGCTTTTGTTAAACGTTTAATTTTAAAGTAGGTTCATGGAGAACTTCTTGTGTGTGAGTTTTTAGTTTTTCTATTTCAAGACTGTTTCGACATTATCGAAACCATCGCATTTGCTTTCTCCCATTTTCCTCGATCGCTTTTATTTTTCTTTTAATCCATAGATCTCAGCATTTTCCAAAAATTCCTTTAGTTTTAAAAACTTATTTTTAGTTATGATTTTTAAGCTAAGCCTGCTACAATTGATTATATTGTTTTGGTTGTGTGCCATTATCACTAGAATAAAGAAGATAGTCGGAATAATTTTGTTTGATTCTATGTGCCATTAGAGCTGATCTCATCCCTTTTTTTATTCTTCATCATCACTATCACTTTAGCACCAATTTACAAAAAGCTCGCGAGTTTTGCTTTTAGGTGGTTTAAGTACTATCCTGTCACATGATCCTTGATCAATCAAGATCTAAAATACATCTTTTCTAATTTTTCCTCTTTTGTCATCTCAGATTTTCTGAATGGCTTCTTTCTTCGTGTTTCGTTTAACTTTCCTCTTCTTTCTAAAGAACTTTTGAAATCCTCTAACGCCATAGCATGTTCTCACCATTTTCACCTGAGCAAGATTCGCCATCATACTTGATTCCGCTTTGCTTTTTGAGCAACAGATTTGACTTTCTCTCTTTTTCGTTTGATGATTTCCAAATCTTTCTCCATCACCATTTTGTGTACTTTGAGGTTTGATTAGCTCGGCCAAGTGACATTATTGATAGATCTTTTGATTCCTCAATAGCCATTACTTTAGCTCTCATTTCTGATGGAGTGCTCAAGAAATTTCCACAAAGTTCTTACTACTTAAAAGATTCATCAAGTGCTTAAGAGATGTAATAATAGTATTAAAGCGCAAAACCACTATCAATGGTTTCATCTTCATGGATAACAAATTGTTCATATTGTTGAACAAGAAGATCAATTTTGTTATCCTTGACTTGTGAATTTTCTTGATGTATAATAATCAAAGATTCCCATGCCAGTTCTTGGCTTCACACATAAAAATTCTTTCATATTCTTTCTAGGTGAAGCATTATAAAGCATCATTTTAGCTTGTTTGTTTTAGCTATTAATTTCTTTTGATCATCAATAGAAATATCTTTTGTTGTAGAACTAAAATCTCCTTTACTTATAACAAACCAAATATCTATATCTTTTGATTTTACATATGTTTCAAAACGGTTTTTCCAATAGATAAATCAATTGGTTTCAAAGAGTGGTGGTCTTTGCATAGATTGCTCTTCTTTAAAGTTTTTGGAACCATGGATCGCTTCTTTATAAAATACAATATATTTTGGAAATTCTTGAGCAACGAGGCTCTGGTACCAATTGTGGAAAACTAGAAGGGGGTTGGATAGTTTACCGATTAAAAACTTTGTTTTAAACTTATTGAAAGATCAATTGAAATTGATCTTAGATATGTTAGTCAATAATAATCAATATGCAAGCAATATATATAAAGACTAAATAAGGAAAGAAACAATCAAACCACGACAAGTTGTTTATAGTGGTTCAGTCTACAAGGACTCTTTTTCCTTGCCCTACTCCACTCCCCGAGTCTCACACTTGAGAGTTTAATTTCACTAGTCAACAAATTTCACCGGGCGGAGAAACCTTTACACTCCTTACACACTATTTCCAAACTAAGTTAGATGTCGAAGTTCTTTTCCAAGGGTACAACCAATTCTCACACACAATGTATTTTAAGGACTAAAATACTAACCACTCACACTCACAAGTTTATGATGGTTTGGTACAACAATGATGTATGAATCAAGACTAGATCATACAACAATAAACAAGCAAGACTTTCAACTATTTCTTGAAGCTTGAATATGCCTTGATCTTTTTTGCTACAAAAGATGATCACTATAATGATATGAAACTGAGTTAGAAATGTTAAAGAGAAGGAATGTATGTGATTATGCTAGAAAGGGATGAGAAAACATTTGGTTTGCCTTGCTATTTATAGCCAAAATTAACAGCAGTAACCATTTTAACCACGGAACCCATAAAAGGATTCCGCCCATGTATAAATTTGTGCGCTACCGTCCGAAGATCACCAAAATCTTACCAAAGTCAACCAAATCTATCCAAAATTGTATAAGATATGTAGAGTCCAAATCTACACAAAATATCTAGTGAAATCCTCTAGAGATTTCAATGATGCACCACATGATGTCATATGTTATTTTCTATTTTTAGAAATATGTTAAATGTAAATGCATATGTAAACTTATGCTTGATCTAAAAATGTTAACATACATTATGGTTTAAAGGCATATCAAAAATATGATTTAATCAAAATGTAAATGCTTGAGTGATGAAGATATTATTTGAGAAAAAGCTTGTTTTAATATCTATTAAACTTGACAAGCTTTAAGATTTATAAAAATTAAATTTACTTTTGTCGTTAACAAAACTTAGGTAAAGATAATAAAATATAAATAACATTTAATGACTATATTTTGTATTACTGTTTTAGAAGTTTGACTCTAGGTTAGTCAAAGATTTGAGATATTTGTCAAGTGTGTTTGATGTTAATTTCATGATAGACGATGGTATTCAACCTATTTTTGATGTTCATTCTGTATTGAACATTATTTGGATCCCTTATCGTAATGCTTTTGATGTATTTTGCGAATGATGTTGATAAATAGTCAAAACCGAAAGAGCAAGAGTAAAAAATAATGGAGCCCCAAGATGCTCATGTATGTAACTTGTTGAAGGTATCACAAATCCAAACAATATTTGTATTGGGGTATCCATAAATGAAAACATAAAAAGACCGAATACCAACAATATTTGTGTTTTTGTATCTCCATTACATTTTGATAAAGTAAGAAGATAGTAGTAATAAAGTTGAACACAAATAAGTGATAATGATTCATGTTGTGTTCTATAATAATACTCCCCCCATCGCATCTTGTAGAGTTGAAGTTTTTAATATATGTTATCGCTTTGGAAAAGACTAATACTAAGACCGTTACACCCATTGGCAAAGACCAATACACCCATTACACCCATTGTAGCTCAGCCCCAACCCTCTAACGCTATGGCCTCTCTTGTAGAACAACCATATCTCGTATCAAGATTCCAGCTCATGCCTTTTAGCTCCCCAACCTCTTATAATTGCTATGGCATGTGCTCGTAAAGCTACAATCTCTTATAAAACCATACATCGCTCTACCGCAACAAAAATCATCATGTGACACCATATACTCAGAGTGTTTGGAATAGCATTATTGTCCGCTTTTAATCGCTTCAATTTTTGAGTAAAATAAGCAGCTTCTCGATATGCATGTCGGAATTTCCTATTAGAGTAAACAAGCAAATCTCAACTCGAGTGCTTAGTTTTAGAAAGCTTATAGGTAGTTATATTTTAAAAATTCAGTATAAGCATAAGCATAAGCAGAGAACTTCCACCCTCTTAGCCTCAAAATTATTCTTAACACTTACCCACTGGTAGTCATGCATCATTTTTCATGATAGTAATAGTAGTATGTGGCCCAATAGCACGAAAAAGCTCCTCAATAGTCCGGTCAAGTTGTATCACGTGTTTTTAAATAAGTGAACAAGAGTAACTGATGGAATAAAAACTTCAAAAGTTTTATACTTACATTAGCCTCATGTCGCCCATGTTTGTACCACTAATATGCAACCGATAGTCTCCTTGACAAGGAGTGGTCTGATACGACATAGTTGTAGACGATAAATAAATAGTTCAACCAATTCAATCACATTGTAGCGATTGATTAGCTTACCCACTTCTTAGGGAGCTAACCTCACGCCAGAAGGTTACTAGGCCGAGGTCGTGCAGCCGTGACAAATAAGAAATAAGGTAATGTACGGTGACTTGCTCACCGCTTATGGAATTGTTCAAAGGGCCACTTGTTTTTTTATTATTTATTATTTGGTTTGTGTGTGCAAGAAGGCTGGCCAAGAAAGAAATAAAGTTAATTTTAGGCCTCAAATTTTGAAGTCCCGGGTTTCTAGAACCTTGTTTTTATATAAAGTTTGTCCCTTGTTTTTTGTCGTAATCTCTCAAATTCTTTTTATTTAAGGCCCCAATTGGCCTATAAACGTTAAATTATCAAAATGTATTTGCATTTTTTGTTTCTACTTTTCAAGCCAATAAGTTGTGGAAATTTGCCCAAATATATTAAGTACATAAAAGATCATTTTTGCATGAAAACAAGCAAAGATTTAATCAAACTCATTTAAAATGTGTTTAGAAGACTCTTATCAACAACTATTTAATCATTTCACACCCCCACAAACATACCTGTAGTATATGGCTTTCTCTCATCTCCTCATGTATCACTCATTAATCAAAAATTACTTTTAAGGATGCATTAATTTCTGCTAAAGAAATGAACGTAGAACGAAAACTTGAAAGAATAATGAACTACTTGTAAAAGTAGAAAATAGAAAAAAGTTATATGTTTCGTCCATGTGGTTTAGTTAAAATCACACCCTTCCTATTTTGATTTTAATTACACCAAACATACCTATTTCAAACTTGTTGCATTGATGGTCCCTATTTTGAAAATTAGGGATCATCTGTTTTGTAATCTATAGTTTTTATTATATGGCTAGTCCTTATCGCTATTATATAAATAGTCCATATTTTTCAAAATAGGGACTATCAACGGAGATAGTCTGAAAATTAAGGATTGTGTATGCAATTAAAATCGAATTAGGATGCCGAGTGTGATTTTTGGGTAAACCATAAGGATGAAACATGTAATTCAAACTAAAAAATATGATTATATTGTTGACATTGAAACTATGAAAACTGACAAAAGACTTTTAGAATCCATTATTTCTTTTACACTATAGATCAAACAATTTAATCACTTGAAAATAAACTTGACCAATTTGGATTTAAAAGCTAATCAAAGATTTCGCATTTAGAAGCACGAATTTTTATTTTATTTTTTTATATATGCAAATGACTTTCTAATAAATCTAATAAAAAGGCCTCGTTTTAAAGCTTTGCTTTAGTCGCCAGAAAGATTTGAGCCCACGGAGTGTGGGGGTATTTATTGAGGTGTGTTTGTATAAAAATAGATTTTTTAATGAAAGATGAGAGAGCGTTAATTATTGGAAGTGAAAAATGAGAGTGATGGAGGAAAGAAGTTAATGTGACGTTAAAAGAAGCTAATGATGTAACTACTAAAGTAGTCTTAAAATGGATTTCATTCATGATCACGTGTACCAACACATATAATTTAATTGTGAAACAAATAACACTTTTTTCCTTATATTGTGAATTTGTGATATCTCTTTGGTTTGAAAGTGGTTAGATGTAGTTTAAAGCTCTTTAGTTCACATGGTTGTCATGTGCGTGTTGTTTTATTTTTTCAATATATCAACTAATTACTCATAAAAAAATACGCAAAACAAATATGTGCCATCGCAAGTGACTCTCTTGATGGACAAAGAAAGACTATAGCATATATAAAATTCTGGTTTTGAAAAATACAAATGTAAACCTAATTTATAGGCTAACACCTCCTATTTTATTTAGAAGACTTCATAACATTTTTGTACAAAAATGTTTTACAAAGTTCTATATCATACTCGGTAAATATAAGTTTTTTTTTTACCCTACAATGTTTTTGTCTTATATTTTTTGAAGTTAAAATTTCTTAGCTAACTTTCAAACTTATACACTTATAGAAATTTGTTATAAATAGAGGTGATAAATGGGATGGTCGCGTTCGCTACGGGTTCAAACGTACTGGTCCGAACGGGCACTGCTTAAAATCTCGTTTCCTAATTAATGATATCAAATATGAGAATGAATGTTAAATTGTGATTAACTAGACGTAGCATCTTGCAGCAAGATAAGAATAGCGATTTTATAATATTAGTTTTAGTGATAAAAACGTTTATGGGTAATAAACAAAAAATAATAAAAGTTTGAGGATTTGAAGATTAAACATAATGTTTTAACCCTGTTCACCTGCGGTGTTTCAACTCATTGAACCGCTCTAAATAAAAACTAAATAATTTAAATATTGGTTTGGTCTTTCAAGATTCATTTGAGTTTGAAATATCATTTCACATTATTGTACACGGGTAAATTGTTGCGTTTATGTACTAAATATTTGAAAATGATTATGTAAAACCATTAAAGCAAGCTTAACTTCTAGTAATCATTAGCAGCATTTTACTAATTGCCATAACAATTTACTACCCATATTTATACGACAAGGATAAAAAAAAAAATGTTAAGTGTCTAACTATAGCACATTAGAAATAATAAAAATATATGTACATCTTAATTACTTATAAAGTAAATTTACTTATTCTTGAAACTTAGAAACTCTTAAAAGAGAGTAAAATGATTTGTCTAGTCTACTTTTGAGTAAAGAGTACTAAAGATTCATCACTAAATTAATATTAATATATTGTTTAATCCTCAAACTCTTATTATTTTTTCTTTTTATAACACATTAACTATTTTTTGTGAATAATAAATGAACTTGTAAGTTACATCAAGAAATACATCAATCATAAGTTCACAAGTATATTGTTACCGCTATATATTTTCACTTCATTTTTCGTTTAGTATTAATTTAAATTGGTGTTTCCATATAACTATAAATATTTCGTTACTAGTTGAAATCAGATTATGGACTAATAATTTTGGGGTTAATGCAAAGTTGCAAAACTCAAAACTGAAGAAAATCTCAAAACAAATTAAATTTGCTTAAAAGCAACAAAATATGTTTGACCAAGTAAAATATTATTGGTAAAAGATAAAAGACAAAGTCAATAAAACAGTTCAACGTCATTCCCACTATTTTCGTACTTTAGGTCTCTCTCCCTTTTTCTTCCTCTCCCATTCTTTTTCAACTCACTGTATATTTCGGATGAATTTAGTTTTCTTCAAAACATTTTTTTTTCATTTGTTTCTTCAGTATTCTATCACATAGCATTTAATCATTACAACACAATCAATACACAACATCAAAATTTTGATGCCCCCTATTTACATGCTGCTGCCCTGAGTTTGCCGCCCGCGCGCCCATAGCCGCGTAGCGGGCCCCATACACGCTTACTACAACAAATTGGTTACTGCTCGACTTTTTTCTTTCAGACTTTCTTAACCGCTGAACTTTTCTTTTAACATATTCACACTTATAAGTGTGCAAAAATTATTCACACTTTGTGTGAGAAGTTGTCTTAAAATCATATTGTTGCAAATCTTCACCCTAAAAGTGTGAACTTTTTATAAATCTTCACATTTACAATGTGAAATTATTTCTACACCCAATGGTTCATACAAGCTAGTGTGAACTTTTCAACTCTAACATTATAAAGTGTAAACGCGCTTGATAATGTTAGATAGGCTAGTTACCAAACTCGATAGTGGTTTATGTCCATTGTTAGGGTTTGGTAGCTTATTATCAAAGCTATGTATTTAGTATAAATACATATGCTATATTATATTATATGTAAGGAATTCAATCAATAATGACTATTTGGTCATCTTACATTTTATCTGAGCTTTGGTAGATCCACTTACAAAATTTCTATCCTCCGGTCATTCTACGCACGGTGATTCTAGAGGATCCTAGCTTTTAAGCTATTTTAGTCTTTTATTATGATTTTATTTTTCATAGTAACGATAACCTAAACCCCTAGTTACCAAAACACATAAAATATCTATGTTGAGTTGCTTTTAACCAACCATATATTTTTTTCCATCCAATTGTTGTTGAAGATCATCATTGTCGCTTTAGACATAGATGGTCGTAAAATTGCTGCGCCCTACCTAAAGCGCAAAAGCAATGCCATGAATAAAAAATAAAATAAATAAACGCCACGAAAAGAGGAAGTTAAAAGAATAAACAACTATGCCGCCAAATAATTATGCTTCGTTCAACCAATCAACAAGATGATAGAAGAAAAGAAGTGGCTCAACATATGTTCCAGTTTATCGGTTCGAAACTCGCCAAACTGCGGGAGTGTTGAGAAGTAGTGGCCCAAACCCGAAGTAATTAGTCCATTAGGGTTAGTGTTTGGTAGCTTATTATCAAAGCTATGTATTTAGTATAAATACATATGCTATATTATATGTAAAGAATTCAATCAATAAAACTATTTGGTTATCTTAGAGATACATGTGAAAAATCAACAATTTTGTTACAGTGTGTGAACTTTGTTTGTCACGTGAATCTTGATGTAGCTTGTGATTTTTATTTTTCAGATGGGTGACATGTTGAAGTATCCATAAGCCAACCAGTACCATTTTCATAAAAAGAATACATATTATCCCGATCTAACGATATTGGATGGCCATTTCAATGGACAAAACGCACACTGCAACATTTTATCAACACTTGATTATATCTATTTAATAAGGTAAGTTTCATCATGTTCAATTACTACGTATATATCTGTTAGGTAATTAAGATAACTAACATTCTTCATTTTCCTTTCCATGGACCATGAAACATGAAGTTCTTTAACTTGTAGGTTAAGTGTGTTAATTCACGTGGTTAATAAAAGGAGGTTTAATCCCATCACACACAATTGACACAAATACAAAGGGTAGGGCATGGTGTTTTTTATTTTCATTTTTGTGTGATGTACTAATGTTAGTGTTTTGGGTGTTTGCATAGATATGAGCCCCAAAGTTCAGATGGACACCAGAGTTTTTTTTTTTTAATGAAAGTAATAGATTAAATAAAAGAAACTCTTAAATAAAATGAAACTATTTATAAACGATAGCGCAAGCAATGTCTAAAGTAGGATAAACCCTACAAAGAAGATGGACATCAGAGTTGTGATACCCTGGTTTATATATATACTAGGTAGCTCTCTACTATAATTTTGCACGCCCAATATGGTATCATAATAAAATCCCACAATATATTTTGAGTTATCTCTACTAATGTTTACAAACTGTCGATCCTGGGCTCTGCTCTTAACCTGGCTGAACCTAAACCCATTAAAATATCGGCCTGATATGGTCGGTTTTTGCTTATTTGATAACCGGAATGAATCGACGGGTTTTCATTAACTCAACCCAGTCGGGTGACTTTGTTCTTCTTTTCTTTATTATAAACAATAAAAACTTTTTATTTCCTCTAAAACTAACAAAACCCTTTCGTAATTTTATTTTCGCTAAACTCAAAATTTGTATTAAGTTGAATTCTATATCTATATGGGCAAACGTATTATGATAGAGAAAAGTTAGCAGGTCAAGCTTTTTTTTAAAGAACAAACCATGCAATCTCAGCCATTCATTTTTCTTATCAAATAAAAAAACCCACTTTCATCCATTTGCTTAAAATTAAAATATCTCGCAAAACCGTTAATTGTTACGGAAACTAATTATCTTGTCGCTGACGAGATTAAATTATCTTTATAGATATGATTCGATATTGACATTTTTTTTCAAAATTTTTGCCGAATCATCACATGTGATTCGGAAAATCACGTGTGATTTATTACTTTAAAATCATTGTAGCTTGTGAAATCACATGATTTTATCAAGCGGAAAATTTGAAAAAACCGTCGAAAAGATATAGGTTTGCATATCTATAAAGATAATTTAAATTTCACGCGATGATGATTTTTCGTGAGCTTGAAAGTTTACCATTTATAGATATGTTGTTTTTAAAAAAAGGTGAAAAATGTATTTTTTATTTGATAAAAAAAATGAAAGGCTTAGATTGCATGATTTGTTCTTTAGATAAAAATTGTTCTGCATTGAACTCATCTCTATTATGATTTGAAAAGTTTATAGTTAAATTGAAAAGTTAAATTGGTGGTGACTGATGTGTTTATGTTTTGATAAAACAACAATCTAGAGTTATAAACAAATGTTGGTATTATATTTTATTGATTCTAAAAATTCGTTAATAAAGATAGAATCTTAAAAATACCATAGAGTTATCTCATTTTAATAAATAAGAACTATAAATATATTGTAAATTAAAATTATAAATTGATTGTTTTTGTATTTTTTTTTAAATTGTAGATATGAAAATTAAAGACTAAAATCCAATAGAGTCATCTTATTTTTATATGTTCAATTGAATGTAAGATTGAAATTAAACAAATACCTATCAAAGATATTATGATAAAATATATATGTATAGAACCGGTTTGACCCGGCGGTTGAATCGGTTGAACTAATGAACCGATGACTCGACCGATCATAAAAACCAGCTTTTAAAACATTGATCTCTACTATATTATAAAGCATTAATTTGAACTTTCTTAAAATGGAAGTTTAAATAAACCAAATATACTTTTTTATTATGAAATTGTGTTGGTTTTGATGAAATCAATGCTTTGCATACTCATCATATGCAGATTTTAATCATATAGCTATGATACCATTAGTTACAACACTTTAAGGCACTTTTTGTAAAGAGTTTTTAAAATCTACGTAATTTCATAAAAAAAAAAAACGTTTATAACCATAATAACCTATTGACTTTTCTTTTCAAATATTTTAATTTTTAAAACACCTTTTAAATGAAAATACATGTTATTATACACCTAGAAAGGTATCCATGTATTTTTGCCATACCTGACTAAATTTTTCTGCTAACAAATGTTATTTTGTTACTTTGATTTCTGGTAGTGATAATGGTGCTACATGTCTGTGTACATTGTGCTTAAAGAATTGCATTTATTGGTGAATAGGTGTATTAATTGATTGTAAATTATGTTTGATGAGAATGATATGTGCTTTACATATTTGTAATTATGTTGAGGACTTGTATTTGCTTAAAATTCTATTTATGATGGTTTTAAAATAATTAATAAAAGAGAGAGAGTCTTAAACCCTTTATAGTGGTAGATAGATATTGACAAACTAATAAAACACATATAAAGCCTTCACAAGTTTATGCAAACAAGTTGATGGTACATATGGTTTAAAAACGGGACCGGACCATACCAACCGGTTCAACTAAGAAATGAGCTGCCACCAGTTCAAGCAAGTAAAAGCTCTCGAAAATGAACCGAAGACAATCGAATCAATAGAAACCGGGCGACCGGGATCTTTTTGTTGTTTTGTTGTTTTTCTCATTAATTAGCTCATCATTGTTATTTTGTTGGCGCGAAACACCAATGTACCACCATCATAACACGTAAATAACTGCTAGTACATTATAAATGAGAAATGAGCTACCCCATTTTACAATTCTTTATGTATGAAGTTGCTACAAATTACTAAAGACTCATTAAGAGAAGTCATTACGTAAGACTATTTTGGATGATTATATAAATTTGTTGACATTCAAATGGTTACACAACAAAAAAATTACCTCGATGAGGAAAGTTCAATAAGGAAAAAAAACCAGAATAAAACCGCCCATTCGGCCATTGATCCGGCTTTGCCGACGGTTGGATCTTTTTTCATCCGTCCTATTTAATTAGATAAAGAGGTAGGGTTTGAAGGCTTGACCCGCTTTACTTATTCAACACCATCCTCATTACGACTCTCTCTCTCAAAGAGGATATAAAGGATGCTATTTGTTCTTTAGATATTTTTAAATGTGACGGATCTCACCTCGTACCTTGATAGCTTTTCTATATCTTACTTGTGGACAAAAGTATTCCACTTTAGTCCATATTCACTTGTCAACATGGCCATGTGGACAGAAGCCGCAGGAAAGTTATGATTGAAGAGATAAACTTAGATAATTTTAAAAACTAACTACAATTGGTTCATTAGGAAGCAAATTATGAAAATAATAAGATATCAAAAAAATTTTATACTACAATTTTTTCGCTTAAAAAGCATGTCCACCTCTGCCTTTTCCATTCGCCAGTTGCATTTTAGAGTGCTTTTCATAGTGGTATGTATGTTTATAGATCACATGTAACCCTTTTAAAAACAAGTAAAAATATCACATGTAACCTTTACTTAAAAGACAAGTAAAAAGTTTAAATTCGAAAGTGATACCATATAGCTAATACTTTTAAAACCCTATATGACGGTAAATATGTTTTATAAAAACCATAAGTTGGTTAAAAACTCGCTACAGGTTTAGTCGAAAATTTTAGAGGTGATATTAAATCATTTTGCCTCTTATATCAAAAAATACACACCTAATTTTTTTAAAATTTGCACACATTGAGTTTTAATTAAACACACCATTTAATAATTAAACAATTTACCATATCTATATCATGCTTTGAAAAATTGTACATGTGTGCAAACCATCTTTCTTTTTAAAGGGTACAGGTAAGAACATTTATTGGAACAGTTAGAAATGATTTTGGGTGTGCTAAATATAAAAAAGAACATAATTTTATTATTAATTAACTAAATGTAAAAATAAAAGAAATACATGTGAGTAGAAATTTAAACGTGAAGAAAAAAGTGGGAGTATATAAAATAAGCTCTATTCACTCACATATCATAAACGGCATTTTCTCATCAAATTTTCATTTCCACTCTCACATTATATAACCGTCTCCAATCTCCATCGCACCTCCGCTGAATCTCCCCCACGTATTCAATAGGAATCATTCATATCTTCATCAGTATATTGAATTTTTCGTTATGCTTTATAATTTGATGTGTATCGTAACTGATACTTTAACTAGATATATAATTTTGTAGATTGATACATAATTTTGTTCTACATGTGATTTATTGATTAAATTTGTATAATACTATTGATAAAGCAGAAATAAGATACTAGATTGAAACAAGATACAAATGATAAAGCCAGAAATAGCATGCATTGCATATGTCCAAGAAGAAGCAAATCATACAGAGACCCATGGGTTACTAAACATATAGTAAGCATTTCATATGTCCAAGAAGAAACAAATCATACAAAGGACCCATGGGTTACTAAACATTGCAAGTAATCTTTAAGATTTTTTTACCGTAACTAAGAAAGTAAAAGCAATTTTTTTTAAAGTAAATGCTAGCACTAGTAGTCTCAACATAATATCTTTAAACATTTGACTTTCTCAATGAGCTTGTTTGACTTTATTCACTCACCTCATGTTGGACCAATTCCTTGTTAAATTTCAAGACCCATTTACTGATGTTGAGCGACCAATTGTAGGGACTTGACCATGAATTTGTCCCTGAGAAATAGATCATATGGGTAATGAGGTACATCCGCAACCTTAATAACCGAAAAAGCAACTTTTGAGAAACCATCTTTTCCCCATTTTGGGCTTCGATTGTTGTTCACTAAGCAATAGTGGAACTCCTCATCTGAGTGAGTGTTATCTACCCCACTATCAATAAAGTATGGTCTGTATCTTCATTTGCATCCTTCTGGATCATGCCTGAATGGTTTTATGTCATATGCATCTAGGGTAACCTCAGGATATTCAAATTCACCGTAGTAAATATATTCCACCAAGGGATAGTGTGGCCCATGAGGTTAAAAGCTATACAAGATTACATCTTGAACATACATTATCCATCTCCATATGACTTGATTATAATGAAGTAAAATACTTGTTCACCCATCACATGATAATCACCCTTAGCCCTCCATTATATCCTTTTGAAAGGATAAATCTCAATGCTATGTAACCCGCATGTACGAACACACGTATTATATCTTCTATTCCCCCACCCTGCATCGATAAATTGTTGAGGTAAGATAACTAACTTGTACATCCCATACATTCTTAGTAAAATGCCAAACATGTCGACGTAAGCAATTTCTTTGCATGTCTCATCCTCTTTTTTATGTATAACATTTGGTGTTGAATGCCTAATCGAACAACTAACTTTGACCACCTCATGTTTAATTAGTTCACTAAAATGTGTTTAAAAAAACAAGACTGGACGATGAGATAGTGTGAGCTTGTAGCTTAAACTTATGATTAGGAGGCCACATCAAGTTGCTTTGACTATAAACTACATTATCTCGCATGTCATAGACTACATTCTCTCCTCGAATTTTCATTTTCACTCACACATTATGTACGTTATCTCTGTTGAATCTCCCCCCACATATTTGACGAGGTTAGAGCCATTTTATGTAAGATCATCCTACGCGTTTCACTAGTTTTGATCTAACTGACTGAATGAAAACTTTTCGGATGATATTTGACGAGATTTAGGTCTTGTCTTACATGATTATTAGACTAGTCCCATCAAGCCTAGCAAGCCTTCCGTGAGGAGCTAATCACACGCTGTGAGGTTACTAGGCAGGGTCAGGTGTGGTGACGAAGACGAAATAAGGTAACGAATGATGACTTGCTCACCGCTTATGGAATTGTGCAAAGGTGGGCAATTTTTTTATTATTATTATTATTTTTTTTTTAATTATTTGGTTTATGAGTATGTGTGGGGTATTTAGTGAAATATGTTTATATAAAAATTGGTATTTTAATGAAAGGTGAGGGAGTGGTGATTACTGGGAAGGAAAAGTGAGAGGGAGTGAGAGAAGATAAAAAGCTACAAGTTAAATAAAACACGAAGTGGTGTGACTATGAGTAGTTTTAAAATGGATTTCATTCAAGAAAACGTGTATCAACACATATAATTTAATTGTAGGACAAATAACACTTTTTCACTATATTGTCATATCGCTTTAATTGAAAGTGGTTATATGTTGTTTAAAGTTGTTTAGTTCACATTGTTGTCATGTAGGTGTTGTTTTATTTTCCCAATATATCAACAAATTAGCAAAAGTGTGCCATCTAGAGTGACTCCTTGATGGACAAAGGAAGACTATAGCATATATAAAAATCAAATCTTGAGAGATACGAATGTAAAGCTAATTTATAGGCTCACACCTCCTAATTTATTTAGAAAACTTCATAACATTGCCTATAAAATCATTCTACAATGTTCTATGATTTCATTCTACAATGTTATACATCATATCAGGTAAATATAGGTTTTTTTACCCTACAATGTTTTTAAGGTATATTTTTTTTTAAGTTTGAATTTTTCAGCTAAATTTGAAACTTATACACTTATATAAATTTGTTATAAATAGAGGTGGCAAAATAAACGGGTTAAGCGGGCTCGAGCTACGGGTTCAAACGGGCAATAGCGGAACTTCAACGTATTTATTGGGAGGGCCGAAATCGAAGTTTAAAACCCAGTTCATCAAATTCATAAGAAAACATCCATATAGTCACGTAATATAAGAGAAAAACATAAATATGTAATATCAATGTTCAAATTAAGAGTCATAGCTTTTAAGAAAAGTAAGAATAGAAAGCTCAAAAAGTACAAAACTCAAAATGGGCAGCTAAAAATATCAAATACATACATTAATGGGCCAAATTTTTGGGAAGGCCAACACCCTCCCTTGCCTCTATGAAGTTCCGCCAATGTAAACGAGTTCAGATTGAACGGGTACGGGCTTAAACAAAGACCGGTAAAACAAGCTATTGTTGTACGAATCATTTTAGAAAAGGCCCAAAACAACGAAAAAAATTCTCCAAAGATAATACCTCGTTTATATTTAAATAACTAAATATATTATATTTAGATTTTTTTTTTATTTATTTTTTTTTTAATGCAATATTTCATAATCGAAAGAAAACATGTGTTCGTTAATGCCTATTTTACTTTTGAAAATGTCATATGTGCTTTTTTTTTTAATAAAAGAAAAAAGCTAAATGCGCCCAAATTTTTAACAAATTAGTTTATAAGAATCTATATTTATAAATTTTTGCACAAATCACGACCTCTCCTTATAAAATCCGAAAACAAATAAACTTGTATCCACTAGAGTCTAGCATAGGGCTCACTCACTATACAAGACCGATCATAACAATACCAAACACACACACAAATTGCGACCTATCACTCGGTATAATCTCACCAAACAACTTAACATCTTTTAACTATTATTGCTGCTATTATTATATCTTATTAATATGACTATTCTATGATACGTAGCAATAATTTTGATGCGAAATGGTTGTTTATTTGTACTAATGAAACATAAGCCCAAAACCAAATAAGCCATAAGTCTGCTATATAATGCAACTTAAACTACTGTATCAAATTGTAACTCGTTATTTCATCGTTTGGGAATTGACGTTTGGTATCCAAATTTTTAATTTTAAGATATTAACGCTTGTCGATTAGGATTTTTTTATCAGTATACATTTACTAGTTTTGGATGGTTAAAACGTTGGTTAGATGAAGATCTCGCGTTAATGACAGATGATTCCAAATTCAGTGTTATTGATTCATAAGTCACATATATAGCCAATCTCCATTTGTCACATATATTATACCATATGTTATTTAATTGCTAATAGTGATAAAAGAAAGTATCTACTCCATGTATGCGACCTTTGAGAACTGAAAAAACTGGTTTATGCAACTAAAAGCACTATATCAGATGATAGTTCAATATTTTTATTGTTTGGGGATGTAGCTCATATGGTTTTGAGGTACGCGGATGATCAGTATCTCATTCTTTTTGGGCTTAAAAAGCTTTTTTAATACCTTGTTGAATGCTTTTTGGTTTTGCAATTAAGGGTCTTTTACTTCTTTGGACAAAGTGATATTATGTAAGAAAGATGTACATTTTGAACCATTAGTATTAAGTTGATGATGCTTATAAACATAGAGAACAAGAGTATCAGGTTTGTTCTTTGCTAAAATTTATCCAAGTTAAGTATGATTGATTGACAATCTTATACTAGCTATAAAACATATTTTATTCCTTTTTTGTGTGACTTTGGTTACGAACTTGAAGTTCGAGAAAATAACAATAAGACAGTCAGTTTTCTAGAATATTTTTTATCACTATACAACCAGTGTGCTTTTTTTTGTTATCCCGCACCTTTCTTGGTGGCCTTTTTGCGATGTTTTGATTTCGTTCTGTTTTGTTTGTTGAACATTTCTTTGTTATTCGAGTTCGTCATTACTAGCATTAATGTTATTTTCAAGCAAATGTCAATGTGGTTGTGTTCAACCATTAGATGGATTGGTTAATACATGTAGCTTAAGTGAATGTGTCTAGAGATACTAAAAGACAAAAAAATGAAAGTATGGATTGCTATGTTTCATATGTCTTTGGGTATAAATAACATTTTAAAATGAAAAACATAATAAGTTGGAGGTTGTCGTATTACTTAACCTTATAAACTTTTTTCAGATACATAGAAATTTTAGCAACAGTTCTTGAGTCCATAATTGTGGTACTGGCTGAGTATTAGCCAATCATACAGTCAATCCTAACTTAGTTTGTAGCAGATTAAATCATAGGCACCGTGGTAGGTGTGGGTAGCGGACTGAAGTGCCTATCATAAAATGTGACTAATATATGAAATGTAGGCATGTAACTATAATATCTCCATATTTTGATGAACAAACTAAAATGAAGCTTGTTATGTTATGAGATGTGTATATTTGTAGTGAATATTAGTGTCATAGGTCTTGAGTGAGTTATGGAATTATTGCTAAGAGTTGCTGTGAAAAATAGGTTTTTAGTTCATAGTTGTAAAACTAGTTAACACGTTACTCGAGCGGTCAAGTACCTTGTAGCCAGTAATCGGCCTGTGCAGGGACTACTCAGATTAGAATTTTCACAAGACCCTAGAAATCTGCTTGGAAACATTAACACAACTGTCCAAATACTTTAAACTGAGTTTTGGTCGAGTTGACCGAGTTCTGACCAAACTATTGGAATTTCCAAGTCTGACCGAGTTAACATCAAATTTTGATCAAATAGTAGGTTATTTAATTGCTTTTAGGGATAGGAAGTATCCACTCCTGTGCATGTGAGCCCTAATTATTGCAACTAAAAACATTGTATCAGATGGCAACTCGATATTTCATCTTTTGGGGATGTAGCTCATATGGAATTATGATGAAAGTTAGTTGCATATATACGCGGTTTTGTTTGAGTATCAGGGATATCTTAACGTTTGTGGATTAGGAAATTTATAGTAGTGTACGTTTACTAATCTTGGATAGTAGAAATGCTGGTTAGATCACATGTTGATGACAGATTAACAATTAGTTGACATTTGAACTAAGTAGTCCTTGTGATATTTCATGCTGAGTTCTGAACTTACCATTGACAAATTCAGTGTATGATTCAATCCTTATGATTGTAATTGTAATAGTAGCAGAGTATTGGTACAACACAACTTTTATCATAATTGTAATACTAGCATTATTGTATTACTAGCAGAGTATTGGTACAACACAATACGAAGTATATCATAGGTAGTGTGAAGTGAAGCATGTATTGGTACAACACAACCTATCACACAGTTGGTCCTTAACCACTTTTTAGCAGAGCGACTCATAGGGATTGCAATACATATGGGTAGGGACCAAAGTGATTCTTCACTGGTGAAACTCGACATGCAGTGTGATGCAGCAAGGCTGGGTAGAGGACTGAAGTGCTTCTTCACTAGTGAAACAAGATAGGTAGTGTGAAGTGAAGCTGATGACAGCAGTTGCAGCGTATATGCGATTTTTTCTTATTAACTCGAAACTCCAATGTAGATCGACTGTATGGTTATGGCTTAGGATAGACCCAGTCACCCACCGGTGCTTGTCTGCATTTTGCTCCATGCTATGTCTTCCCGCACTGTTTCTGGAATAGAAAGTAGTTGTAACAGACCTAGGGAAGTTGCCAATCTGCTATACATCTTTAGCACGTCTCTCACTTCTATATGCATTCCCTGACTTCAGTCCTAAACTTAGGCCAGTAGGACATGCTTGATTTATGTGGCACCCAATAAATGCGAATCAGTTTCTGGCATTCGAGGTTTGTTTTGTGCTAAGTGTCAAACTTTAATACGAATGGATATGTATTTATACTCCGTAGTATTGTTGTGAATTCATATGCTGTTAGCTTTTCTCAAAATACTGTTACATCATCTAATTAGCTTTACATTATGTAATTAACTGTTGATCATAAAGATGAAGGGGATCTGATACTTTATAATGGATATTTATGATTAGGCTGATACACATATTGTAACAGTTTCAATATGGTTCTAAGAGTCAGCTGCTCCGTATGTCACCTAACGCCCTACGTGGCGAACCATAAGCAAGAGAAATTCTGCTCAGCTCTTACTTATGTTTATATGGTTGAAAATGCATTTAGGATGAATGGTTACTTCGGCTTGGTGTTATCAGGGCAGCCTTTAACTGATGCGGGATATACATGCTCGGGTGAGATGCGAACAGGATTCATATATGTAGGGTTGCCTGTCACTAACACGAATGCCTTAACAAGGCTTACGAAAAATGAAGCAGGTGAGTTAACATTTTCAATGGATGGAATGAGATGCTTTGTCAAACTCACTGTACACAAAGATAAAAAGCGGGACATCAAGAGAGCCATTCTAGAGAATTTCGGCCCCAATGGACACAACTATCCCTTGGTCGGATTTATCATTATGGGTCGCCTCAAAGATCCGATTGTTGCTCGTAATGCATACGATTACAGCCCATTTAGGCATAAGGGAGAGGTTGATAAAGGAGAAGAGTTGCATGCAGTTTTAATCGTAGGCGTTGACAACACTTATGAAGATAAAAATAGTTGGCCGGGGAGACGAGTGGGGCAGAGGTGGGTTCACAAAAGTTGCCTTAAGAGAGCTAGGTGTCATAACGAAGCATAACTTCGTGCGTCATGCACGTGTCGGTAGCCACATCAGCATCCCATTTTCCACAACTAACTACACAAACCCTCCTCACTCATAACAAACCTCAACTTTTTGGGGCCCACACACTACAAACACACACAACAATACAAACACACACTAATAACACAAATAAAATAATGCTTTGTGTCGAGATACCTTCATTCGTCGTCCCAACGATTTTGGAACCGACGGCGAGCCACGACGGGCGACGCCGGTGTGGCGGCGGCCCACGGCGAAGGCATCCACGCGTCGGCAACGGCGAGCTACGAAGAAGCCCACACCGTCCACTCTAAGTGTTTTCGAAGAGGTGGATATACCAGTTTTCTCCAACCCCATCTCTAATGACATCTGGTGACTGATAAGCTCATTGTATGGTGTGTCTGACTATGCATATCTTATCATCTTTTTTTAGGTGCTTCTAGACTGACTTATATTAGTCTGCCTCAGTTAGAAAAGTTACTTGGTGTTGGGTATAGTATCGAAAGGTTTATGGATAATTATTAATATTAGTATGACCGGATTCGAACTTGAGATTTCGGGATTGCACACATTACGTATGAGAATCAATGTATAAATAATTAGTATATAAAATGTTGTATTTAATTATTTGATCACGAATAAAACAATTAAGGAGAGTTGGGATTTAATGGAGTTTTGATTATCGGTCGTTAAATGTCAACGGGATATGAAGAAAAGTTAACTAGCCAAGAGAAGGTTTTAGGAATCCTCTTTTGGGCTTGTTTTTGGCCGAACCTATGGAATCCCACATCAGAAACCATAGTAATCTTGACATCTACCATAAGGCTACAAATACATCCCCATGTATTCATCATTTGGTACACTAGATTTCAATAGAAGGCCAAACTTCTTCTTTCTTCCCTCTTGTTCTTAGGTCGACGAAGCAAAACCCCATGTAAGGGATTTGCGAGTGACCTTGAGCATAACAAAGGTGTTTGGTTAATCTATTGTGATCAAGAACCTAGTTTTTCTCATTGATTCGTTACTAATACGTGTGTACAAGAACGAAGAGCAAATACACTTGTGTTTGCATATCTTGGGTATTCGACTTTTGATGTGGTCGAATTATATAAACCCTAATTTATTAGGGTTTGGGGTTTCTTGGTCGTTGATCTTAATTTGGGGCTTTCATGAACCCTAATTGCATTGATTCACAAAAGGTACGCATATACTTTTAATTCGGTTAATTAATTTACAAGTATTATTCCTATTACTTCCGCTGCATGCTTTGATGATGTTTATGTGTTTTTCTATAATTGTTATGATTAGTAAAACCCAACAGTGGTATCAGAGCCGTTAATATGTTGTAATTAATTACCGAAACACATAAAAATTGAATCTTTATGATTATTACATGCTTTTATGGTTTCTAGGGTTTTAAAAATTGGAACCCTAATTGTTTATTATAAGGGTCGATTACCCTTTAATTTTTTAATTAGGTTTTATTTTTTGTAAAACTTGTAGAAACCCTAGGATTGCATGTATATTTTATGTGGTTTTCATGAATAATTGTTATGTGCCATGATTATATGCGTATCTTGGGATTATAATTGTTATGAGGAATCCATGGTGGAACATGCATGTTTTGCCATGGATTATTGTTTATTGACTGTTTTGATTAATTGTTAAGTAAAATTCACATGTTAATTAGTTTGATAAATATAAAATTGGGGAAGACCTCAATTTATCTAATGAATCAATTATGTGCTATGTGGTATGTGTTTTAGCTAAGACTTACGCAATCGATTCATCGATGTATGTGGCTCACGTTGTACTTGGTGAAAACACGTGGAAGTCTTGGTTAAACATATGCATTGTTAAACCTAGAATTGATTATCAGTGTTTTATCGAACAAATTATGCATGTGGCTAATTGTTTTCACATATGTTAATTGTTAAGTTATATGTATATTATTTGAGTTTGTTTAATTTTTATTAAAATGCCTTTTGTTTATATTGTATGACACGTTAGTAAGCAAAAAGGGTTTTTTGAGAATAGAAAATTAAATGGACTAAATAATGGTCGAAATTTGATTTGTTTTCTAAGTATTAAATCTTGAACTTTTAATCGACTGATGTGACTGTACTAAATGGTTAGAACGGCTCACCCACTAGAACAAACTAGAAAGGGGTTTAAAGAAGTGCGCACAGTCCACCTGAAAGGATGCCTAAGGTTATGCTTCCGCTTCGCTTACCGGTCCTCTGCCTCCTTGTGCGTTCTGATTGGAGCTACCTAGTATAACTATTCTATGTACGAAGCATCTTAGTGCAAAGTTGTAAGTTTCTCAACGCATCGATTAAAACTTTGTAGAATTTAATCTTAGCAATTTAAAACTATGAGTAAGGTTTTGAAATTTTTTGTTATGAAGATGTATGCATGCTTCTTCATACATAAGTTTTGATTACATATCAAAAATTGTACCCTTTAAAATTTAAGTTTATGCCATCTAATGATATGAAACACTTGAAGTTGTAATTTAGTTATGTGAGACCTTGAGCTAGATTACAATGACAAGGTGAATCTTTATGTTGTGTGAGACCTCAGCTTAATAATTTGCAGTTTCTAAATTAGACAACTTAATTAAGTTGGTTAGTGAGACCTATAACTTAAGGCATAAGATGGGATAAAACATGCTTACATTTTGCATAATTGTTTGGCAAAATTGTAAATCCCATATTTTCTAGGAATTGAAAATTTGTTTGTCAATTATTGTTCTTCGACAATTACCTATTCTATACTTTCATCACTAGCATATCAACTGATGTGGTGAAACTATGATAATGAGGGTCCTAGATTCAAGGAAAATTCTATGGTTAATATGAATATTGACCTAAGGGTATTTTATTTTCTTGAAAGATTTAATTATCGAAAATACTAAAATTGAATTTTGTTAATTCTTTTGATTGTATTAATGCAACATTAAACCGTAAACGTGGTTTGAGCTTTGGTAAATTGATCTAGTTCTGTTTTCAAACAAATGTTTGATCAAGAAAAATTTACTAAAAGACAAACATAAACTCTTTTCCATAGAAGAAGAGTGAGACTCAATCCTATTCCTTTTCATGATTGAGAAAGGTATGTTAGGAACATTAGAATTGTCTAAATTCTAATATAACTCATAGCAACTTTAATAGTTAAGAAAATTGCACACCATGTTTTCCTTAAAAGATTTCATTACCCTCTGTTGGTGATTGAATTCTTATATGACATTTTGGTCAACTAGAAAACATGTTTGACATTATATGAGTTATTACATTAGAATCTAGACTAATTACCGCAAAATTGGTAAAAGACAAACTAGTATATTTTATCTAGTTGTTTTGATTTGACCAATTAAAGATGCTACACACCATTGTGGGGATAGTAGACCTATTAAGGAAGAAATTGCATGCTCAATTTTTCAAGTTAATAGCATGATGGATGATTCATCATCTACAAAGTAGAATACACTCTTTTATTACCTAAGTAATTGTTACGAATGGTCTTACAAAGGGGTAGCAACGTAATAGCACGCTATTTTCACTAGTTAATGAAACACTTACAATGTTGTCAAATCCAGTGGGAGTATGGTGTATTACTGAATAAGACATTATTGTAACGTTGTCTAATTCAGTGGGAGTTACAAGATTTGTCATCTTGGTAGTAACTCAGATTATTTCTAGATTTTCTTGAAATAATACATTACGTTCAAAAATGTAGACATTCATATTCTCAAGGATAGTCGTGAACGTTTCCTTGATAATTAAGTGCTCCTACATCTACTTGTAATGCTTATATATCTATGACACTATCATATTGTTCACATAAACAAAATGCAAGTCGTGTTGTTTGTGTGCTATATGGTGTTGTTCTATGCACAAGTGGGAGAAGCATTTATTGTGTGCAAAGGAACAACACATACAAATATGATTAATGGATTCTCTTGATCATAAGGTAAGGGATTAACGTTCTAATAAGATTGTCTTGCTTAAAGAACATGTGTCAAGATTATAGCATAGACTACTTTTATGTCTTATGTCATTCAAAATATAGAAACACTTGAAGTTACATTTTAGTTTAAGTGAGATCTTGGCTAGATTGTAATCTCAAGGTAAATCTCCACTTGTCGTGGGATTGGGCGTGGATGTTTTTACAGTTTCTTAAGTTGGACACTTCATGGAATGACATAAATAAATAAAGTAATTTAATACTATCTTGAATATTTATGTATTTTTAGAATGACATAAATAGATGGAGTAGTATATTAACTTGAAAATTAATTAATTGAAACCACTGCGTGGTGTTAATGATAACTTTAAATTATACATGGTTATGTGTTTCTTTGTAATGTCACAAACATGAAGTCTTTTCATTATTAAAAAGACTTATAATATAAAGTAAGATATTATAACTGTTATGTCTTTTGACTTTGTCAAAGAATACTCAAGTTATAAAGCATGCAATTGGCTTAAATATTCTATTATACCATTAAGTTGTCTTAGTTGGTAAAATAGGCAAGCCAAAAGGAATATGTTTATCTTATATATAGTTAGATTGTCTTACAATATTAATTCTAATGAAATACTGTATGTATATGAAATGTTCAGTTAGAATAATCAAACATTTGTTATATTGTTTGATTCAAGATAACTATATCTTCTTTTCTTCCAAAAGTTATCAAGGTTAGAAAATTGAGTATTGATTGGATATACTTAATAAAACTCAAACCTAGAAGATTATTAAGACACCATTTTAGTATGGAATGTGATGAATCACATTGAGTCTTATATTAAAGTTCTAATTTGTTAAAACTACTTATGGAGTAGGTTATTAATGAACAAGATTTATGAACTGTTAATATGATTTGTAATATCCCAAAAGAAAACAATTTGGTGTTGTTCTAATTGCTAAAGTATTTATAGATAGTCTTTAAATTACAAAAGCAAGTGGGAGTTTTGTTTAGATCTTGAAGAGATTAAATTACAATTACAAAACACATAATCTTCTAAAATACACTAGTAAATATCATGATGAGGTCAAATATGATAGACCTCAAGATGGTGGAATTCTCATTCATAGATCCGTAAGGATTCTTAGATAATTGATTGATGTGCTGAGATATATGAGTTGCAGGATTATGGTAAACCTCGTTAATCATGATGATGCATTTACCTAATATTGAATTGTGGTAAATTATTCATACTATGAATGACAAGATGTTGTTCATAAAGATAATCAACTTTGGAAACTTGGTTTATCTTAATAAAGATGAGTTTCTTCAAAAAGAAAGAAACCCTAGTGGTTTAAATCTTTGTGTAGAAATCATATGGACAAAATTGTACATGTGTTTAATGCATGACTTGTGACAAGATTATTAATCACACTTAAGCAATTAACTGTGATTGAATATTCTTTCCTTGGCACATTAAATATATAATGATTATAATTGTCATACTTATTTTCATTAATATGAAAAATGACAATTGAATATTAAAACTCTTTCTTGTGTGATTGTTTTTGCGAGGACGATAAGTAATGCAAATGAGTTTTATGAATTCACATAATCTTTGAAAATGTACAAACTGCAAGAATCCATGAATGGATATATGAATGCATCTAGGAGATGATTCTTATGTTTAACTATTAAATCCAAGTTTTGATTTTAAATTAAAATAAGATAATTTCTAAGTATTCCTGAAAGCTAGTGGGAGTATTATGTTTATTTTCTTTAAATCTTATATGTTGTGGGTAGTAACATTCCATCTAAGATAAATGTTAGTTCAATTTGGAATGGAACTTCACATGAAAGATTTTGACAATAAGACATACAACCTTGGAATATATGTTTATTATTAATAAACATGTGCGGATGAATAAATGAGTCTAATAGAACATGATATATCATTTGGAAATGGATATGTAGAACATGAATTAAATCTTTGTTTGACATATGGATTTTTAATGTACATCATGTTATTGTTGTATCATGCTTGAATGCAAGATGATTTGACAACATTGATATCTAATGAAGTTATTAGATAACTAGTGTAATGAATATTCTAATGGAATATGTTTGAATCTAGAATTACATTCCTCAGCCTGGATTTGCTCTCAAAATTCTATGGATGAGTAATACAACAATTGTTGTGAAATTGTCATAGCTGACAAACTTGAAAGTTTGAAGGCATCAAACATTACACTGTAGATATTGAAGTTTACGAAATTTTTAAAGAGCATATTGTTGTTTGTATACAATGATGCTGGTTTAATTGAGATAACACTCAATACTAGTCATGGGAGGATTTCATCCTTGTTGATGGCCATGCGAACTAGTTGTGCTCAACTAAGAGCATAGTTGCATTATACAATAAAGAATAAGAATACTTTAAACTTTAAAATGTTTGAAAGTTTGATTGTCATAAATTAGTGGTTGAGGATGTCACACTCTTTATGTAATATTATGTGGCAATATCAAGATATTTTGAATGCACACATACAAGAACTTCACTAGTTGAATTCTTGAAATAAGTATTCTCAAAATTCCAATAGATCAAAGTTAGTTGAAATTATGCCTTGTCAACAAGTATGATTGTCATTACTTGATGCATAATTCATTAACCAGTATTATCATGCATTGATCTATTTAGTATTTGGATAAGGGATGTTTTGAACAAATATTATTTAAATGAAATAAAATATTGGTTATGTTTATTTTCATTTTCTTAATATTATATCCTATATTTGCATGTTTAATCCGTGAATAACTTATGTTATTCTAAAAGTCCGTTGTCGATCAATGATGTGGGAATGTCATTGAATTAAGACAAATCTGAGTTTTGGTAGAATATACTTTAAGTATATTGATGCGTGGGACATGCCAAATTCACATGATATTCAATGAATTGAATATAGGACAGATCCCAACTTTACATGATGATACTTTATGGATCTTTGTCATTAAGTATATCATGAAGTGTTTATCCTCAGACTTGAGATACCGGATAACTGATATGAATGTAGTGCATTTCTGTAAGATAGTCTAACGCTATCCGTAACTGGTAATTATAAGGGCTATTTTCAGAAGTGTTACAAAGTTCATGAGTTATGTTTGTAGTCAAGAGAATTTGCTCCTTTGAATTTGTTTCGTGAGCATAATAATATATTTGGGCCCCTCGTAGGATTGGCAAGATGTTTGTAAGGCCTTACCCAAGATCTATCTCGAATACCTTGATTATTTGGTAATCTTGTTCAATCAAATACAACGAGAACATGAATATTAACTTATGAAATGACTTGATCCATATTCATAGTTAATGTAGTATTAGTAACAAAAGGATAAGTAAAAATGATGAATCATTAAATGGTTTTTTCCAGGAGACCATGCTCGATTCGATCTGGGGGCATTGGCGTGTTAAAGCTAGACTAACCAATGTCATTACTATATTAAGTAATATCCAAATGGGAGCTGAAAGGTTTATGGATAATTATTAATATTAGTATGACCGGATTCGAACTCGAGACTTCGGGATTGCACACATTACGTATGAGAATCAATGTATAAATAATTAATATATAAAATGTTGTATTTAATTATTTGATCACGAATAAAACAATTAACGAGAGTTGGGATTTAACGGAGTTTTGATTATCGGTCGTTAAATGTCAACGGGATATGAAGAAAAGTTAACTAGCCAAGAGAAGGTTTTAGGAATCCTCTTTTGGGCTTGTTTTTGGCCGAACCTATGGAATCCCACATCAGAAACCATAATAATCTTGACATCTACCATAAGGCTATAAATACATCCCCATGTAT
>OU343223.1:58297082-58395302 GCA_910596185.1 Chrysanthemum makinoi | reverse complement strand
TCATCCTTTGGTACACTAGATTTTGATAGAAGGTCAAACTTCTTCTTTCTTCCCTCTTGTTCTTAGGTCGACGAAGCAAAACCCCATGTAAGGGATTTGCGAGTGACCTTGAGCATAACAAAGGTGTTTGGTTAATCTATTGTGATCAAGAACCTAGCTTTTCTCATTGATTCGTTACTAATACGTGTGTACAAGAACGAAGAGCAAATACACTTGTGTTTGCATATCTTGGGTATTCAACTTTTGATGTGGTCGAATTATATAAACCCTAATTTATTAGGGTTTGGGGTTTCTTGGTCGTTGATCTTAATTTGGGGCTTTCATGAACCCTAATTGCATTGATTCACAAAAGGTACGCATATACTTTTAATTCGGTTAATTAATTTGCAAGTATTATTCCTATTACTTCCGCTGCATGCTTTGATGATGTTTATGTGTTTTTCTATAATTGTTATGATTAGTAAAACCCAACAAGTATGTCGTATTCATTGCTTTGATTAGAATAGATGGAAGTCAGTTCACTTTTCTAGCTTCATCTTGTATTAATCGAATGACAGAATGAGGTTTTAATTGTTCCATTTTTCAGGGTTTTGCAATCTAGCTTGTTTGGCGACTCTATTATCATGGCCATTCTATTCTATTGTTATTCGAGATGTATGATTGTTTCACTTGAATCACAATCATAAAGCCTTTATTAAGTGGTTTTAAACTATCATCATCTTCTTAGCATTAACCTCTTTAGTCTGACATCCTGGCTACACCTGCTTTACACATCCTACTTGATAATTGTTATGGACAAAACAGTATGTACCTGAATGATTATGGCATCATTAAGGCTTCCAGAGACTTGGTGTCCATGGCGAAGTCATATACTTATGCATGTTTGACTTCAATCTTGGTAAACATACGAATCATGTAAAGTGTTTTTATGGGTTTCTAGACGAATCTAAACCGCACATTTTGTGTAATGGTGCCGTGCCACGTGCATTATCAGTTTTGTATGCCCCTACATGGTTTGCAAAATCTCATGTAATTGGATGAAGGTGTTTACTGTTTAAGCATGGTGCATTTTCGAGCATATATTATTCTACTATGGTAAAAAAATGTACCTAGTAGTTGTTTTGGTGGGCAGTGGTAGGCCCAAAATATTGGAGTCAACCAGTTAAATATGGTAGCAGGTAGTATTTCTTAAATCTTATATCAAATAGTCCGAGTTTTCAAATTAGAGCCATGTTAGCAGTGATTTGCACACTTATAAAATTGATTGGGACACTCATAGTACAAACGGATAAAGCACAATGTGATTTTTATACAATTAACTGAAGCACATAAATGAGTGTCTCAATAAATAATGAGAGTGTGCAAATCACTTCCCTTTATTTAAGTGTTAATTTTAAAAATAGTCCATGTGGTCTGTCGGGTTTAACGAATTAGTCCATTTACTTTTTTTTAACGGATCATGTCCCTGTGGTTGTGACCCATAACGGTTTTGGTCCCTTGACCAAATTGTTTGTTTGTTTGACTATTTAGTTTGTCATGTGACCAACACGTGAGGGGTAATTATGTCTTTCCATGTTTGGCGGATCTTGACCAGTGTTTATATCACGTTTGACTAAATAAAATGATTCATAACCATTTTCATCCCTAAACTTCTCTCTAAAACACTCTCAAAATCCCCAAATTGAAAAAGCCCTAGATTGTTCGAAGTAAAATCAATCCTAAATCAACAATGCTGTGTGAAAGGAGATGATAAGGATTTAAAATGTACGCTTTTAAGGGGTTATTTAAGCCCTAAATCGACATATTTTATATCCGTGACTGCTTTAAATCGTTTCTTTTCACTTTTTAGGTCTTTTTGAAGCAAAATGCTGGAATGAAGTATATTTGGATGAAAAGGAGCAAAAACATGAAGAAAATGGCAAAGTCAAGATCGAAGACACTCAAAGCCTGTTCAGCACACCTGACGGCATCCCATCCAAAGGCCGACGTCGTCCCTCTATGAAGACTTGATCAAAAAGTACATGCGACGGCTCAGCGAAATTTCTGGTCATAACGCCTGACGTTGTCACGCCTAACTTCTGGAAGGCGTCACTCACACTTTTCACACCAGACGCCCAAGATCCAAGATTCAGACGACGTCCAGCATGAAGACTGACGGCGTCACATTTCTCAAGTGACGCCGTCCCAACGATGACTTGGCCCAGACGAAACCCTAATGACGACGTCACTAGCAAAAGGCGACGTCGTCGCGATTGTAAATTTATATATAGAATTCGATTTTTCAGTATTTGAGGAGGTATAATTTTGGAGAGCAAACCCTAACTCAGTTGTAGTCTGACTTGGATAGTATTCTATGGTCTCATACCCTATTTTACACATCAAGATAAGTTTGTTATTCCAATTTATCATTATGTCTACCCCATGTTCAATTGATTGTGTGTATGCTTGCTTTTTTTTTTGGTAAAGGGTATTCCACTCGGTAAAATAATGTATGCTTGCTTGTTTAACATATCTAGCTAAATTACTTGTGTGTTTGCTTAGATCTATGAAACCTAGTTATTTATAGTTGTTAGGTTGTCTCTTGTCTTAATTAATAGAAGCCTAGGAGTGCAACTAGACTTTCATTGTGTTTATTGCGTGAGTGTATTTTAGGACGATAGGGTATTCAGGGAAGATAGTATTATACTTGCCGAACTCGTGTATTCTATAGGAGAGATACATTCATAGAACTAGGGAATATGCATCGCCTACGACTAATAGGAATACAACGCGTTAAGATAAAGAAGTGACAATTCAACCGACCAATAAAAGATAACTAGGGAGTAATAGTATCTAAGTGAAAACATCTTTAATCACCATGCGAGCACACCTCAATTAGCATAAACTATCCATAGTAATTAGATAATTAGTTAAGTAGAGAAATCGGTAGAAGTACCACCCCCCAATCATATACCCCGAGATTTTACCCTTGCTTTCTATAAAACCATAAAAAAGAATAAAAAGAATCATCCTCAACCCCACCTTCTCGTCATAAATCTCTTTCTAGCATTCCTATTCCCCTAGAGAATGATATCAATCCCGGAGGCTTACCCCATACTACACTACAATGATTAGGTTAACTGCCTAGAGGGTTGAAAAGCTTGCTCGTAGAAAAGGAGGTTTTCTCGACCCCGAACCCTGCTATCAAGTTTTTGGCGCCGCTGCCGGGGAATAGAATAGCTAGTTAGACTTCTATCTAGTTTAGGTTCCCTTGCTTGATTCATATCAAGTAAGATTTTTTCTATTTATCATTAGCTTTCTTGTAGTCTATCCCCCTTATTCATGTTTTTGTTCGTAATCTTGTCACTTATCACCATGGGTGACAATCCACCACCAAACAACAATCCACCACCACATCAACCACTTCCACTCGACCATCCGCCATATTACCCACTACAACCAACTCTAAACCAACCAATTGATCAACATTCCTTCAATCTTCTTCGCAAACACATCACTAGTGAAATCGATGAGCTTAAAGAATTACATAGGTTACTTGAAAGTACAATTAGGGATGCATTTGAAAAAGCGGCTAACGCATTGGGTATTGATTCCATGATTATCAATAGTTCAGGTGATGACTTAGGAGGAGGTGACATTAAGGTCATCAAAATAGTAAATGAAAATGAGGATGAAGAAACCAATTCCTACTTTAACCATTATCCCACTAAGGAAGAAATTGCATACCACAAGTACATAATCGACAATCCTCGATCACCCCTCGTTAGAATATGCCTAAAGATTAGGAGAGGAAATCCTTGGAACATTAAGATCCCTTGTATAATTGGATATAGGAATGTAGAACATGCTTACATAGATGTAGACTCTCCAATCAACGTGATGTATTCGGCTGTTTACAATGACATAATGAATGCGCGACTCAAGATTAGGAGGGACCATAGGTATCCCGGTGGGGTTTGCAATTTTGTGGGAAGAGTCAAGAATGTACACGCCTTTGTAGGAAACTTCACCTACTTGGTGGATTTTATGATCTTAGAAGATATAGGATGTGTCATCGACTATAGCCTATCCCATGTAGTGTTAGGCAAACCGTCTGTTGAAAAATCCAAACTAAGCTATAACTAACCCGAGGGAATAGTTAGATTTTTGGAAGGAGAAAATGAGATTACATATAGGATGCCTTGGAAAGTTAGTGGTTATGGTCATCTATCCTACTTTGAAAGAGACAACATTAGAGCCTTTGAGGAAAAGAGAAAAGAAGATATTAAAAAGGGCTTAAACTTTATGTGGGGGAAAAGGAGACTCTACTATAAGGATTGCTTAACCCTAGGACCTAGGTATAGAGTTGATGAGAATTTTGTCAATAAGATAGAACTTTCATTGAGGATCAAAAAATGAGATGACGTAGGAGCACGACTTCGAGTCTAGCTACAAGACTCATAAATAAAGACAAGCGCTTCGTGGGAGGCAACCCATGCTTAATTGTTTACTTGTTTTGTTTTTAATTTGTGTGTTTTATATCTTTTTTATTGTTGTTCATTCTCATGTTAGACTTTGTGAAAATGCTTTATTTTGTCTTTAACCTCGTCTTAAATACATATAAAGGTATTTTACAAAAAGATAAGTGTAGGGAAGATCATATATGTTTTTAAGAACATGAACATGAGAATTGCAACTATTGAAATTGATATATTTGTGTGTTTGTTAGAGCCAAATGCTTGTATCGAGTCATAATGGATGTTTTTCAAGAATTTTTTCAGGTTTTAATGATGTAATTTTTCTAGAAAAACGCAGCAGACCACTTTTTGTCAGGACAACCTAACGGCGTCATGATTAAAGCCTGACGACGTCAGGCTATGTAGAAACAAAATGATCAATTTTCATTTTCTGTGCACTTTATAAATTTTTGGAAATTCCGGTCTTAATTTTCCAGAAAAACTGCAAACATCCATTCCACAAGCATTATATCTTACTTGCTTTCTAATGTAGTTGTGTGTCATATATAGTTTTACCGCTAATTTTACGCGAAGGTTTCGTTTGTTTTCTTATGAGTATGCAGGTTATATTGGACAAGAAGAAGAAACACATATTGGATGAAGCTTATTACTTATGCATTCTTTTTGGAAGAAGATTTAACCGCAACTTACATATCCTACCGAGCTAATCAGGGGAGTACTAGTTTCTTTTCCTTACTTACCTTCCTTTATCATAACTTTGATACTTTCGGGAAACATTATGGACAATGTTCAGTTTAAGTATGGGGGGGGGGGGAGAATAAAACAGAAACTTAGAAACTATTCACTCACTTGATCATTTGTCTTGTCCTTGGTAATTAGTGTAATAAAGTATGAGAAATATTTGTTAAGGCAATTTTAGCACAAAATTAAAATTTTTTTTATGACATTTACGAGCTAAAATTTAGTCTTAATAAAGCGTCTCATGGATAGGTATTATATGACTAGCACAAAAACCGTTTACCACTCAAATTACACCCAAAAAATGTGATGTTCGCCCCTAGATCTTTAGGAATAAAAGCATTCGTCTTTAATGCTTAGTGAGTATACCAGTAGTATAATAGATTCTAGAACTTGTTTTGTGATGCATTCAGAGATCGCTAGTGAGACTACACTTGTATAGTTAGGAGTAACTAAATGATAAGAGGCATTAGGATAACCCTTGTTTGAAACCTGTATTATAATTACATCTTTCACATTGGTTGAGTAATTACCCCACACCCTTGCGATGTACTCATCTTTAGTACACGATACCCCTAGTTAATCCCTCAGAGCCTATCCTTTTCGCGGTTCTCGTGATGTTTCGGTTTTCCGGAATATCAATGAAGAGTATTGTTTACAATCCACCCCCAAATGTACACCCAAATCGCCTTAGCCTACCTTGTATGCACTCACCTTTAGTGCATTATTGTTATCAGTATTTAACCCTTAGTTCAATTATCTAGTTACTTGCATAGTTGCTAAGTCGAGTCATATCTTTTATACACAGTTTTGGGACGATTGGGACTCATGGGTAAAAGTAATATTTTATGGAGTAACGGAAAAGAACGATAAATTCAAATTCCATTTGTCTACGTAATTAAATACTCCAAGTGTTTTGATCTTTTCAAATCGGGTCAATTAGTGTTAGAGAAATAAAAACTCAAGTGTAGGGATGCTCCTATAAATCCCTTATATTTTGATGTTATCGTAGAGGATGGTAGAATAAAAAGGTATGAAAAAAAAATCAAAAAATAAAGAAGAAAAAGAGATGTAAAAAAAACGGGCTACCATCCTACATCTATCATTTATGTTTATGTTTTTAAGTTTGTGTTTGTTTTGTTTTAAGTTATATAGTGTTAGTGAGTCGAGTCTTGGCTTAGCAACACCACGCTTTACATGCTTGTAACATAGGGTTTTTGACTTGCCACCACTAAATATCTCCTATCCAACAAAACCCTTTACTTCCCTACCCTAAGCCTAACGTTACAACCCTTGTAAAGACCTCTTAGATAGTTATTCCTAGGTTCTTACGCCATGCTAGTGTATAATTCTCGTGCTTGTTATGACTATTGTGGCGCTTTTACTTGTTGTACACTATTTTAAACCAATGCTTCATGCCCCCTAACTTATAAATTGATTGGCCAAAAGCACATTTGCTTGAGGACAAGCAAATACCAAGTGTAGGGATATTTGATAAGGATTTAAAACGTACGCTTTTAAGGGGTTATTTAAGCCATAAATCGACATATTTTATATCCATATGCTTTAAATTGTTCCTTTTCAGTTTTTAGGTCTTTTGGAAGCAAAATGCTGGAATGAAGCATATTTGGACGAAAATGAGCGAAAACATGAAGAAAATGGCAAAGTCAAGATCGAAGACACTGAAAGCCTGTTCAGCACACCTGACGGCGTCCCATCCAAAGGGAGACGCCGTCCCTCTATGAAGACTTGATCAAAAAGTGCACGCGACAGCTCAGTGGAATTTCTGGTCCTAAAGCCTGACTTCGTCACGCATAACTTCTGGAAGGCGTCACTCACACTTTTCACACCAGACGCCCAAGATCCAAGATTCAGACGACGTCCTACATGAAGACTGACGGTGTCACATTTCTCAAGTGACGCCGTCCCAACGATGACTTGGCCCAGACGAAACCCTAATGACGGTGACCTGACGGCGTCCCTAGGAAAAGGCGACGTCGTCGCGATTGTAAATCTATATATAGAATTCGATTTTTCTGTATTTGAGGAGGTAGAATTTTGGAGAGAAAACCCTAACTCAGTTGTAGTCCGACTTGGATAGTATTCTAGGGTCCCATACCCTATTTTACACATCAAGATAAGTTTGTTATTCCAATTTATCATTATGTCTACCCCATGTTCAATTGATTATGTGTATGCTTTCTTGTTTAACATGTCTAGCTAAATTACTTGTGTATTTGCTTAGATCTATGAAACCTAGTTATTGATTGTTGTTAGGTTGTCTCTTGTCTTAATTGATAGAAGCCTAGGAGTGCAACTAGACTTTCGTTGTGTGTATTGCGTGAGTGTGCTTTAGGATGATAGGGTATTCGGGGAAGATAGTATTATACTTGCCAAACCCGTGTATTCTATAGGAGAGATACATTCATAAAACTAGGGAATACGCACCCCCTACAACTAATAGGAATACAACGCGTTAAGATAAAGGCAGTGACAATTCAAACTACCAATAAAAGATAAATAGGGAGTAATAGTATCTAAGTGAACACATCTTTAATCACCATACGAGCACACCTCAATTAGCATAAACTATCCATACTAATTAGATAATTAGATAATTAGTTAAGTAGAGAAATCAGTAGAAGTACCACCCCCCAATCATATACCCCGAGATTTTACCCTTGCTTTCTAAAAAACCATAAAAAAAGAATAAAAAGAATCATCCTCAACCCCACCTTCTCGTCATAAATCTCTTTCTATCATTCTTATTCCCCTAGAGAACGATATCAATCCCTGAGGCTTACCCCATACTACACTACAACGATTAGGTTCACTGCCTAGAGGGTTGAAAAGCTTGCTCATAGAAAAGGAGGTTTTCTCGACCCCGAACCCTGCTATCAGGAGGGTTCGTAAGAAGGGTTCAAAAGCAGACCCCTATCATGATTATCGTACGTATATTGGATTGTTCATTCTTAACTGATTTTTTTTATCAATAATTTTGTTTACCTAACTCTTAATTTTTTATTGTAGCTAGGTTATTTTTCAAGTGTTTTTTGCCTGAAGATCAACCATGGTGGTGCATTTACCAGTCCTCCCAAGATACGATATAAAAGTGGGAAGGTAAATTGGATAGACTCATAGATTCTGATGTGTTTTTAGTTATTGAGGTTAACACCATGATTAAAGAGTTAGGTTATGAAAACTCATCATTTGAGTATTATTATAAGGAACCTAACACTGATTTAGATAATGGCCTAAAGAAGTTAGTTAGTGATTAGGATGTCTTGCAAATGATGAACGTTGTTGCTAAGTATAAGGTAATTGAGTTATATGTTGATCATGGTGTTACTAAGGAGCCACTGAATGTAGAGCCATTGAATGTAGATGACTCTTTGATTAATAATGTAGTAGATAATGCTGTCTTAGATGACAATGGTGATGATGTAGTTGAAGATGTTAGTGAGGATGAATGGTTGAAGAGGTGCTTAAAGTTGGTGAGTAGAAAGAAAAAGGTTGTAGTTGAAAGTGAGAATGTAGGACAGTCAAATAGGAATGAAAGCATTAATGCTGAGTCAGAAAGGGAACATGGTTCTGGTAGTGAGGATGATTCAGATAGCCAAGACAGTGACTACTTTGATGAATAACATGATAGATGATGTGGAAGTGGATATGGCTGACTTTAAAAGAAACATTGATGATAATGTTGAATGGGTTGGGTCTAAAGAGAATGTGGAACAAGTAGAAGAAGTTTTTGAGGATGAAGAAGTTGATTATGAGGATATGGAAACTGGGAGTGAATCTGAAAATGAAAGTGAAAGGAATAAAGATTTAAAGATGCATATTAAAAAGAAGAATGATGATTCACAACTGGGTGGTAATGTATGGATTCAAGTGCTAGGGCTTGCAAATAATAAGACTTATGCAACAATCAAAGAGAAAATGTTTGGAATAAAAAAAATACCAACTGGGACAGGACCAAATGTTGAAACCAAAAGGAAAAGGAAAAGGATCATGGGCTTGCTTCAACTATTTTGTTAGGATTTATAAAATCCATGAGTTAAAGAGTCGGTCACCTCAAGTATATGTATTCGTTAGAAAGCTTGTAGTCGTAGTTTTGTTATGTTAATAAGTTGTCTAATATGTAACACCGTGGAGGACGGACGGGTCTTTACCCACTGTATGCCTGGTCCATAGCCCGTAGGAGGCGAGTCTTGTAAGAAACTATAAATACCCTCTACCTCCCAAGGTAGAGGGTTGGAGCTTCAATACCATTTTTCTTTTGTTTCACATAGTTCCCAACTCTCTTCCCTTTCTCTCTCTAGAACTTTCTCTCTCTAAACATTGTATACGCCTCATATGATTATGGTTTGATGTGTTTGTGAAATCCTATAAGTTACAATTGGTATCAAGAGCCATGGTTTGATCATTCATCTTTCATGCTCTTTGTTTTGGTGGATTTCATAAGGTTTTTGGGGTTATAAGTGTTTAGAAGAGTTTGAATTTTGATTGTACTTTTGTGTTTAGGATCATCATATGTGTTTAGGTTTTGAATTGGAAGGCTTGAATCATCGTGGTTGGGTTGTTTTTTATTGATAAAGTGGTTGTTTTTTAATATTGTACGAAGCGAGTTGAGCCACGGTATTGCGTTTCTTGGAAGCGAGTTGCTTTGTTATTGGAAGCGAGTTGGTTTATGCGACTTGGCTATTAAGCGAGTTGTCTGTTTCTGCGAGTTGACACTTAAGCGAGTTTTCTTGGAAGCGAGTTGGTTTATGCGACTTGGCTATTAAGCGAGTTGACTCTTTAAGTGACTTGAGTTTTTAAGCGACTTGTCTATTAAGCGAGTTGTATCTTTATGCGACTTGGGTTTTAAGCGACTTGTCTATTAAGCGAGTTGGTTTATGCGACTTGGCTGTTAAGCGAGTTGTCCATTTATGCGACTTGTCCACTAAGTGAGTTGAGTCTTGAGCGAGTTGGTTAGGGTGCGACTTGTCAAGTTTACTACTTGTCTATTGAGACTTGTCACTTCTTCGTGCTACGTTTTACGGTTGTTCTTTTGATTTTGTAAAATCCCGTGAAAGAATCAATTTCCCGGTTTAATCAAAGAATAGTAAAATCCCGTAGAATCTTGAATCATGTCGAACAACGTACCTACTATCATTTCTACTGTAGCTGAGGACGTTCAAGCAGCTGGATCAGATACTCCTCCACCTATGCTTGACAGAACTTATTATGACTCATGGGCTCAACGAATTAGGTTGTACTGTTTGGGAAAGGAAAATGGGGTTAACATTCTCAAATCAATTGATGAAGGACCTTATCAGATTGATACTACAAGAGACACACTTGAAACTGCTGCGGATGGTACAGTGACCTTAGGTTTGGACAGACCAAAGACGTATGATGAGCTCAGTGATAAGGAGAAAAAGAGATACGATGCTGATATCAGGGCTTCAAACATTGTACTTCAGGGTCTTCCAAAGGACATCTACAAACTAATCAATCACAACACTGAAGCCAAAGCAGTTTGGGACAATGTCAAGATACTTCTCTCTGGTTCTGAATTAACCAAAGAAGACAGAGAATCTCAACTTTATGATGACTTTGAGCACTTTAAGATGAAACCAGGAGAAAATGTCACTGAATATTACGTGAGGTTCCACAAGCTTGTGAATGACATGAGGAATATCAAAATGACTATGCCAAATATTCAACTAAATTCAAAGTTTGTGAGCAACATGAATCCCGAATGGCACAAATTTGTCACTTAAGTCAAGCTAACAAAAGGTTTGAGGAACACCAACTATGAGCAATTGTATGCATACTTGCTTCAGAATGAGAGACATGCTATGTTTGAACGAATGATCTTGGAAAAATTCAATTCAAATTTTGGTAATGCAAGTTCGTCAAATGATTCAACAGCCTTTTACACCAATGTAGGAATAACCACCAAAGCTTCACAAGTCATACCTACTGGAAATGGTAATCACAAACTCATTCCTGATCCAAGTTTTAAGCAACCAGATGCTGAAGCAACCATGGAATATTTCATCAATCAACTGGCTCTTATGGTTAAGCAAAATCTGAACCTCACTCCACACACTAACAATGATATCAGAACTGAATCCAATCTACAGAATCATGCTATTGTCAGAGATGGTAAGATCATGGTGCAACCAGTGCAAGGAAGACAGTATGAACAAGGAAAGGGTGGAGTAGGTGGAGGGTATGTGGCTAATCAGTACCGTGGAAGGAATGCCAATCAAGGACAAGGAAAGCCAATCAAGTGTTACAACTGTGGTGGTGATGGACACATTGCAAGGAACTGCACATCTCCAAAACGCCCTCAAAATGCAGAGTACTTCAGGGACAAGATGCTGCTGGTGCAAGCTCAGGACAGTGGAGCGGTTTTGGATGAAGAAGAGTTGTTGTTTCTTGTTGATGGAAATGCCAAAACCTATGATGCTGATGTCGATGAGCAGCCAATTCAGGAAATAGGTCACAATCATCAAAATGCCTTTCAAGTTGCTAACTGTGATGCATTTGACTCTGATGTCGATGATGAACCTACTGGCCAGACAATTTTCATGGCTAGCATTTCACCAATGGTCTCTCCAAAGGTTTCATCACCACAGCAGGCTGGTCCATCCAAAGATTCAATCATCTCAGAGGTATTAAAACTATACGATGAAGTTGATGAGCAAGAGATGCATAACAAAGTACAATCACATGAAACTAATGAATCAGATATTGATTATGTAGGTAATAGTAATATTGTTCCATATGATCAATATGTGATACAAAGTGAAAGTGAGATTGTACCAAGTGATGCATCTTCTACAGTCAATGATGACTATGTTTTTTATGAATACACTCCATGTGCCCCTGATGACTCTGTTATCTCTGAACTGAATGCCTATAAAGAACAAGTTGCTATTTATGAACAACGTGCCAAGTTTGAGTTAATTACCCGTGAGCAGGAAATGGATGACCAAATGCGTACAATTATTAGAAAAAGTAATTTTAGAGAAGAAGTGTTAAAACAAGAGTTAAACTCCTTACAAGAAAAGCTTTCTAAAACTGTTAAGCAAAAGCAAGAACTCCAAGATAATGTTAAAGTGCTTAAACAAGAATTTAATGCTAAGGAATCAAAACTTTTGAATGACTTTTCCAATCTAAAAACTTTGAAAAACAAGCTTGAAAATAAGTTGTACGTACAAGGGAATACCATTCAGACTGCTCACATGATCAATAAGCATAGAGTCTTTAGTGATAAGCATAGCATTTCCCTCGTAAAGGAACCCAATCCTGAATATGGTAAAGTGGCTAGAGAAGCTCATAAGGTAATATATGATGGTAATGAAATCCTTAAGCCTAGGCAGAAACCTAGTTGCGCTTAGTGCACTGAGGAAGATATGCAATTAGAAGAAGTCACTAGGGAGAAAATGGATAAGAAGCTAAAAGATCCTGAGTGTAAAAAGCAAAATATAATGTTCAAACCCCATGATTACACTAAAGAAAATTGGGTTTCCCTGAACATGTTTAAGCCTCAAACTCTATTAACCCCAGAACAAGTTTTTTGGAAAAAGCACATAGATATGCAAAAAGCTAATGTACTTATTAAAGCAAACACTCCCCTTAGGAAAATGCCTCCAGCGACTGTGTATCCTCCGATTACACCAATGCATTTAGTTCCTAGATCTATTCCCACTAAGAGCAAGACCTTAATCAGCTTATATGTTGTTTATCAACTATTCGTTGATTTTGAAAAGACATGTAAGAAAAGAATCACACCTATAGGGATAACTGAAGGGGAGAGGGGTTTTGAGCAAACTAAAGAATGCTATTTAACTGAGGTCATGCCTTTCTTTAAACAATTAAAAGGTCAATTTGAGAGTCTTCAAAAAGGGATAGACTCAGATATTAAAGAAATGGAAAAGGAATTTGATGCAATGATAGTTGAGGTCAATGATTATGAACGGGAACTCAAATATAATGAAACTGAAAGGAAGAATCTGCATATCTTAAATGAGAACTTAGTATTGAGTTGTGTGGCTCAAGATGTGTTTTATACTGTTACTAAGCATTCTATTACTGCTTCTCAATTTCATGAATTATCTGTTGCTTTGAAAGTTTCCCATGATCGTGTTATTGAGCTTGAAAACAAAAACTCAAAACTAAATGAGAAAATTGACCAGGATGATCACAATAATTTGGTAAAACATCTTTCTAAGCTAGAAGTTGAACATTTTGATTTGCAACTAAAATATCAACATCTCAAAGAAAATGTTAAAACCTTAAACATCAAGACATCCTCAAATGCTCCAGAGTTTGATGCAGTTTTTGATATAAACAAACGTGACGAACAGATTCAAGCTCACTGTAACACGATCAGAAAGTTGAAAGCCCAAATTTCATAATTAAAAAGTGAAAAGAACAATGTGACTGGCTCCCAAATGCCTCCTCCTTTAGATTCTCAAGTTTCTCAAAACTTTTATCTTCAAAACATCATTAACGTATTACAACAAGAAAATGAGAGTTTTCTAGAAGAAAATGAAAAGGTCAAACGACACTTCAAAGAGTTATACGACTCAATGAAAGTCACTCGTGACAAAAACAATGAAAAAATAACTTCGTTACAAAAGGAAATTAAGAATCTGAAGAGTCAGGTAAAAGGAAAAATTCCACTTGTTTTTAATGAGAATGTTGCATCAAAGTCATCTGCTGACTCAAAATATACTGTGACTGTTAAATACATTCCTCCTCATCTTAGAAATAACAAACTTGTGTTTCATAACTATTTCTTTCACCTTAAGGATAGTCTAGAATGTCTCAGTGAGATTCTAAAAGACGATTACAAAAATAAGCCACTTGATAGTGAAATTAGGTTTGCTTGCATTCAGGCCAAACAATCTCAGGAGCTGTTAGAATGCTTAAGAGCAACATGTCCTAAATCCTTATGTGAGAAAGATAAAGCTGTGATACCTAGTTCTATGCCTAGTGCTAAGTATGTAACCCATTCTATGCCCAGTATCAAGAAAGTGAGTTTCAATGTGCCTTCAAGTAGCTCAGATCCCAGCACTTTTATGCCCAGTATTAAGAAAGTGAATTTTAATGTGCCTTCAAGCAGCTCAGATCCCAAAGACCTCTAAACCTGAATTGCAAAAAGTAGCAAAACCAACTAATGTTCCCATTCCCTCTACAGGAGTAGAAAGTGAGACCAAAGCGAGCAGGTCAAAGCCACAAGGCAACACAAAGAATGATAGGACCTCACAAGCTAGGAATGTTCGGTGGAAGAGAGTAGAAGATCATCTTAGGAAGAATTTGAATAAAACGAATCGTGTTGATTCTAGTGTTAGCTCTAAGCGTGTTGTAATTAATGCGAATTCTGCTACTTTTGGCAAAACATGTAATGATGATTGCTTGGTTTCTATTACTAATCATGTATGTGGTGTGAATGATTTGATTAATGCTGTTAAATACCCAGTTAAAATTGTTAATGCCAAAAATCAAGCTAAGAAGGCTAGAAAGCAAAGGCGGAAGAATGTTAGAAAACATTGGAAACCCACAGGAAGAAAATTTAGTAATATAGGTTATCAATGGATACCTACTGGCCG
The DNA here is from genome assembly GCA_910596185.1 of Chrysanthemum makinoi. Taxonomy (NCBI): domain Eukaryota; kingdom Viridiplantae; phylum Streptophyta; class Magnoliopsida; order Asterales; family Asteraceae; genus Chrysanthemum; species Chrysanthemum makinoi. The sequence goes on along the minus strand of OU343223.1, from coordinate 58,380,493 downwards.
CAAATTTAATCTTAATGAGTTGTGCCCTAAATTTTCTAAGTCAATGCCCATTAGGAAATGGATGCCCACTGGTAGAACTATACCTTTAAGAAGTGAACATGCTTTGAATAGATCTACTATCTCTACTAGCCCGACATCTACCACTAATGATTTTATTGACTCTGTTTCTGATGTGGTTGTTCCAATCTCTTTGTCTAACCAAGTGGAACCCATTATTGGATGGGGTTCCCAATTATCCAGTTATCCATTCTTGTCTGTGTTCAACTGCAGATCATTCAAATCGTTCTATGGTACCTGGACTCAGGCTGTTCCAAGCATATGACTGGAGATCGCTCGCGGCTCATGAACTTCGTGAGTAAATTCATCGGGACTGTTAGATTCGGGAACGACCATTTTGGTGCAATTATGGGTTGTGGAGACTATGTTGTTGGTGATAGTGTAATCTTCATGGTATATTATGTAGAAGGGCTAGGTCATAACCTGTTTTTTGTTGGTCAATTATGTGATTCCGATCTAGAGGTGGCTTTTAGAAAACATACTTGTTTCGTTAGAGAACTTGATGGTGTGGAACTTTTAAGAGGAACACGGGGTTCAAACCTATACACCATCTCTATCGAAGACATGATGAAGTCTTCTCCAATCTGCTTGTTGTCAAAGGCTTCGAAAACAAAGTCATGGTTATGGCATCGTCGTCTTAATTACTTGAACTTCGGCACCATTAATGATCTTTCCAGAAAGGACCTTGTAAGAGGCTTACCCAGATTAAAGTATGAAAAAGATCATCTTTGTTCAGCATGCCAATTGGGAAAAAGCAGAAAATATGCCCACAAACCCAAACCTGCAAACTCGGTTATGGAAGTTCTGCATACCCTTCATATGGATTTGTGCGGACCAATGAGAGTGCAAACGATAAATGGGAAGAAATATATTTTAGTCATTGTTGATGACTACTCTCGATTTACTTGGGTAAAGTTTTTGAGGACAATGGATGAATCTTCAGATGTCATCATCAAACTTATCAAGCAGCTTCAGGTTCGACTTAACAAGACTGTTAGAATTATTCGAATAGACAATGGAACCGAGTTTGTTAACAAAGACCTAAGTCAATTTTATGAAAGCATTGGAATCAGTCATCAAAGAAGTGTTCCACGTACGCCTCAACAGAATGGTGTAGTTGAAAGACAAAATCGGACTCTTGTTGAAGCTGCAAGAACTATGCTAATTTATTCAAAGGTTCCAATGTTTCTTTGGGCTGAATCCATTGCCACTGCTTGCTACACCCAAAATCGTTCCCTCATACACACCACTCATGCAAAAACTCCATACGAACTTGTTCATAAACGAAAACCTGATCTCTCCTACCTTCGTGTATTTGGTGCTTTGTGCTATCCAACTAATGACGGCCAAGATTTAGGTAAATTAAGAGCCAAGGCGGACATTGGAGTTTTTGTGGGTTATGCATCAAACAAGAAGGGTTGCCGAATCTACAACAAAAGAACTCGAGATATCATGGAAACTACTCACATCACGTTCGATGAGTCTGCGGGCAAATGGCTCCAGGACAATCAAGTTCTGGACCCGCATCACAACCTTCATCAATTAGTCCCATCAGTTCTTCTCTTGTACAAAATCCCTCACCAAAGAACTACATATGTACCTCCCTCAGAAGATGATTTGAAGAAATTGTTTGATCCAATGTTTGATGAACACTATGAGCCAATTGCTAATGATCTGTCAAATCCATCAACAGAGGCTACTCCAATTCCTGTCAACGTAGATAACCCTTCAGTTTCTATGTCATTGAGTCAAGAAGCGCCTACTGCTGATCACTCAGTCTCATCATCAATTACTCAATCATCAAGTGTACATCATGGAATTGTTTCCGGCACCTATGATGGAGATAACCCCTTTGCTACTCTCGAAGATGCTCCCTTTGAGAACATATTTGCTCCTGAATCATCATCAGAACCATCTTCATCAGGGGAAAACGACTCTGCTACTTCATTTCCTCAACAACAACCACGCGAACACCTTAGAAAATGGACACATGACCATCCATTGGACAACATCATTGGAAATACCTCATGTCCCGTATCCACTCGTAAACAACTTGCAACTGATGCCTTATGGTGCTTCTTCAACTCCGTACTATCCAAGGTCGAACCAAAAGACGTTAAAACTGCCATGAATGAAGACAACTGGTTTAATGCCATGCAAGAAGAAATTCATGAGTTCGATCGACTAGATGTATGGGAATTAGTATATGTTCCTGACTATGCTATGATCTTTGCTCTAAAGTGGATCTTCAAAGTAAAACTTGATGAGCATGGTGATGTGTTAAAGAACAAGGCTTGATTAGTTGCAAAAGGATACCGTCAAGAGGAGGGTATTAACTTTGAAGAATCATTTGCTCCAGTTGCACGTATCGAGGCAATCAGAATCTTCCTGGCCAACGTTGCAAGTAAGAACATGGTAGTCTATCATATGGATGTAAAGACGGCTTTTCTTAACGGATATCTTAAAGAAGTCGTATACGTCAGCCAACCTGAAGGTTTTGTGATTCCAGAGCATCCTACTCATGTTTATCGCTTGAAAAAGGCTCTTTACGGTTTGAAGCAAGCTCCAAGGGCATGGTACGATACGCTATCAAAGTTTCTTCTATCTACTGGATTCAGAAAAGGAGCAGTTGATCCGACATTGTTCACCGAAAGTCGTGCAAACACTTAATTCACGTTCAAATCTATGTTGATGATATTATTTTTGCCTCGACTGACCCCAATGAATGTGACCGTTTTTCTAAGGAGATGGGCTCCAAATTTCAAATGTCAATGATGGGACAAATGTCATTTTTCTTGGGATTACAAATTTCACAAAGTCCCGGAGGCATTTTTATCAATCAATCTAAATATGATAATGAGATTTTAAATTTGGATTTAATTCTTGTGACCCTATTGACACTCCTATGGTGGAGCGTACTAAACTGGATGAGGACCACTCAGGGAACATGGTTGACCAGACCAAATATCGTAGTATTATTGGGTCCCTAATGTACCTTGCCAGAGACCGCATTCTATTTTGTATGTATGTGTGCTAGATACCAGGCTAAGCCTACCAAAAAGCACCTTGAAGCGGTTAAACGGGTCTTTCGGTATCTCCAAGGAACCATCAACATGGGACTTTGGTATCCGAAGGACACCGGTATGTCACTAACAGCCTATGCAGATGCTGACCATGCAGGATGTCAAGATACACGTCGAAGCACGTAAGGAGGTGCTCAGATTTTGGGCGATAAGCTTGTGAGTTGGTCTTCAAAGAAACAAATGAGTACTTCTATATCCTCTACAGAGGCTGAATACATAGCCATGTCATCTTGTTGTGCTCAAATCCAATGGATGAGATCCCAATTATCTGACTATGGCTTTGAATTCAACAAAATACCTCTGTATTGTGATAACAAAAGTGCCATTGCTCTCTCATGCAACAACGTTCAACATTACAGAGCAAAGAATATCGACATTCGACATCATTTCATCAGGGAGCAAGTGGAGAACGGTGTGGTGGAACTTTATTTTGTGAGGACTGAATACCAATTAACATACATCTTCACCAAAGCTCTTCCTAGAGAATGTTTTGAGTTTATCCTCCCACGACTTGGTCTAAAGAGTCTACAACCAGAAACCCTCAAACGTCTTCAAGAGGAAGACGAGGAGTAAAAGTTTTTCTTCATCTATCTCTTGTAAATATTTAAAAAAAAGCAAAATACAAAATTATAAAACCCACAAAAGAAAATAGAAAAATATAAAATTTCAAAAATCCATAAAAATTTGAAAAACTCGAAAAATTCCAAAAATTATTGTCATTTTTTCATATTTTTCCTAATTCGATAACATCTACGGACTTTGTGTTGACATTCAAAGAGTGTCACGGGTCTTTAGATGTTCTTCGAATATACATAAAAAGTTAAAAAAAAACGGAGAAAAATGGTAGTTTTATTGCTATTTCAGACAGTAACCCGTTTTTAAAAGAAAGAACAGAGCCATGCTTAATCTTAAATTTTCAAATCTCATGCTCTGATTCTAAAAACAAATGTTTGTCATCAAAAAAACAAATCTTTCTTTCCAAATATTTTTCCTTCTAATGATTCTTCGGAAAAATATTTGTTATCTAATGAAAACTAAATAGCTTTGTAAAATAACTCGGACTTAATTTTTTTTGAAAATCATCAGGACTTGTTATTTGTCAAAATCTCTATCTCTCAATCAACAACTTATGTCATTGATTGAGGGGGAGAATGATTTCAATTAAATCAAAAGGTTATTTGTCATACAACTGGTTCAGACCAAGGCTAATGTCATGTTTTCAAAAGATACTCAAGCATGTTTAATCATTGGAGATCACAAAAGCAAGTCACTATTCTCCTCAAAAGTTTTCAAAATTTAATTTAAATCAATAAAGATCACAAATCTCAAAGGATTTGAAAAGTGTGATCGGGGGAGAATTTGTGATTTAAATTTGATTTAAACTGATAATTCGATAAATGGTTTTACAAGTGATTAACAAGCTCTCCTCCCTACATGTGCCAAACGATTTCAAATTTTACATGCACATGTTAAGGGGGAGCATCTATATCAAACCAATGAGGATTGAATCGTGATTGATTTGTCTCTAAGTGTAGGTTTTCCCTAATATGTGCAAAACACTTTCGAATCTCGATGCACATATTGAGGGGGAGCAAATTTTTGAAAACCACATCCTTTCTCAAAAATATCTTTAACTGTATTTGAAACACTAATTTTGATCGGGAAGGTGATGTTGATACTCTTAGAAAATATTGAACAAAGAAGTGAATTCTTCCTCTTGCCTCCATGTGCCAAAATGATTTCAAACATATGTTGTACATGTTGAGGGGGAGCCTGTTTCTAAAATATCAGAAACAATTCAGGTACAAAATGCTTTGATAATATATCACAAGTACCTGGATTGATTTTCAAATGGTTTTCAATTGGTTCCAATGGCAGATGAACAATACCAAAAGACCGACCAAATTTACTTTATGTATGGTGATATAAGGATGGTTAGGTTAGGTATTCGTTCCCACGATCCCGCCAGAGCCGGAGGGATCTACCCAGGGACAATCCACTAGATAGTGTAGAGTCCTTAGGTATGATGAAAAAAAGGAGAAAAGTAAGAAATGGGAAGAGTGCGGACTGAGATAGAGCTAGAACTGGAATAAACCCAACAAGGTTCTAGTAATAAAGTCTCGGTAAGCACTGAAGGGGTTGAAGAATGAAAAAGAAATGAATGTGAAAAGGGTGAAAATAAATAGCCCTCCATTATTTCAACCTTAGGGCAGAAACCGGGTTCAATTCATATGCTACTGGCTGTTACCTAGGTAACACCGGTATTGAAGACAAGACGTCATGGACCCAATGAACGCACTGCACTACATCTTCCCAAGCTACTCAAGTTCCTCTTAAAAGGACTTGTTTCATTCCCACGGAGAACCTACATTATCTATCGACTTTCTCATAAAGATGGTTAATATTGAAGAAGGAGACCCTCTCCCTAGTCTCCGGCATAGGAACCAAATGTGCACTATTGAGTCTAGAGCCAAGAGATCATCTAACAAATCTCATTAGGACACAATCAATGAAGACTCACTGTTTCACACAATGTGGAAAGTAAGAATATATCTCATGAGTCCTACGCATTATCCTTGTGGTATTGCCAGAACATCTGAGTGATATGCCAACATACTCACAATGAAGATGGAAAGCCTTCTAGAGCCAACATCAAACAAGCTCTTGGTAGGTGGCATGTGAGATCTATCCAATAGATCAACCATGTGACAACTGAACAGAAACAATGGGGCGATTCAAAATTATGAATTAATCCTGGTTCAGGTAATGGATTGACGAATACCTTTGAAAAACCGGTCGTTGTGCTTAAAACTCTTTTCTCTAGCACATCGACCGTATTAACATTTCAAAAATAAAAGGTGTTTATGATTGATAATTTATTTTCCTTAAAACCTTCGTTGTATTGCAAAAAACACTTTATTTTGAGCAGTACACGATTGTTTTTCAAATTTCTTTTCATCAATCAGTGAATCTCAAATTCGTTGGTTCACTCACTCCGTGTTGTCTTCTTTGAGACGTTCCGGTTTGAGAACGGCTAGAGCAGCTGCGAAACCCTATCAAGGAGATTCTTAAGAATTATACCTGATCACAGGCAATACTTGTACTGATCAACGGGGAACCGTGGGCCGTGTACCTCAATTCAACGAAAGTGATCAAGGACATTTTCGTGCGCTTTATTGCTAACTGTTGTATGCAGGTAAACCCGAAGTCTGCAGCTGATCAAAATTGAGAAGGTCAATCCATTGCCGCATGCTCACACAACTAATTCACTTCGAAATCATGATAAGTGCATCAACGACTCTGATATTGACACTCCATGCTTCTGCTATGCTGCTGCAAATATCATGAATCAACTAAAGCTTTCGCTACTCTAATGAAAAGAAATCATGATTCAGAATGTGAGCATATCGGTCCACTGTCACAACATCACATAATGTCAACACTACAAAGTAAGAGTCAGAGATTTATGATGGCTGATGATCTCAAAGCTGGCTCAAAAACTCATCATCACGTGGATCAGTTAAAGACCTCCACTTGAGCTAACAAAACATGCGAAACATGAAGAATCAAAGGCTACGGACTACCGAGCAAAGATCTTAATCAATAATCCAAGAACAATCAAAATGTAATATCTGTTTGTATTCAATGTAAATTGAGGTGACCTCCCTTAGGGGGAGATTGTTAGGATATATAAAATCCATGAGTTAAAGAGTCGGTCACCTCAAGTATATGTATTCGTTAGAAAGCTCGTAGTCGTAGTTTTGTTATGTTAATAAGTAGTCTAATATGTAACACCGTGGAAGACGGACGGGTCTTTACCCACTGTATGCCTGATCCACAGCCCGTAGGAGGCGAGTCTTGTAAAAACTATAAATACCCTCTACCTCCCAAGGTAGAGGGTTGGAGCTTCAATACCATTTTTCTTTTGTTTCACATAGTTCCCAACTCTCTTCCCTTTCTCTCTCTAGAACTTTCTCTCTCTAAACATTGTATACGCCTCATATGATTATGGTTTGATGTGTTTGTGAAATCCTATAAGTTACATATTTCTAATGTTTTTTTTAATATGTATGACTTTATCTAATGTCGTTACTTAAACAGCTTTTTATAGTAACTAGTAGTTTATAATGCTGGTGGTAATGCAATATGCATCTATGTATGCTCCTTCTATCTAATGAAATATGCATCTATGTATGCTAGTAATTTCTATTGTAGTAAAAATCAAATGCTAGTTGTTTGGTCAAGTTGAAAATGCTTTTTTCATTCATCTTAAACCCAAAATACAACTTGATACACTACTCCTTTTCTAACCTAACACTTACTTCAAACATCAACAAAATATCCAACTTAATGCATTCACTACATGAAAGCAAAACAACAAGAAAAAATATCCAACTGATAATCAGATCTTCTTCATCTTCCTAGCTTCAACTGTTTTTTCTTGTGCTACCCCTTGTAACTCATTCATTGAATGCAACAACCTGGAATTATTTGGACAGCTCGTTCACACATTAGGGGATCATACCAATCTATTATCTCACAATTGATTTGCTATTAAAAAAAAGGTTAAACGTGAAATTAGGGGATTTTTACCAAATTAATATTACATTTATTCTTTTAATAAAATCGTCTTCCTAGGTTGATTGCAATCCAATAAGTTAAAATGGTGGATCGTGCTCCACATCTATTGCATCTAACGTGTGGATTCCTGTTTGTGTTTGATTTTCTTGTGTTGCGTTTTTTTTAGTGAAAGAAGCAGAGTAACAAAACCCTACTAAGTATAAGAGAGAAGCCAACCTGAAAAGACATAATTACCCCTCATGTTTTGGTCACATGACCAACTTAACGATCAAACAAACAGAAATTTTGGTCAAGGGACCAAAACTGTTATGGGTCGCAACCACATGGACAGGATCCGTTAAAAAAATGACTAAACCCGTTAAACCCGAAAAACCACAAGGACCATTTTTGAAATTAACTCTTTATTTAACAAGTGTGGGCCTAATTTTCACCTCCACCACTTATCCTCTCTTTATTGTTTTTTTTCTAATAATAAAGTTTAATTTTCAACAATTTCTAAAATTATAAATAATTATTTATTTATTTTATAATATATTTTCTCTCTCCTATATCAAATCCAAATCCAAATTCTAATCCAAATCTTAAACCCACTTACAAAATAAACAGGCCCTAAAATTGTATTCAAATTGTGTGTGGGGGGGGGGTGTTCAGGTATTTTCACTTTAAATATTATTTTAAGTTGATAATAAACACGACCGAGCTAATTGTACAATTGGCTGGCCACACATTTTATCATTTTGGCCATGTGTGTGTGGGTCTAGGTCGTCTTAAGGGGGTGGATTAAAATACTCGCATTATAATGGATAGAGTGTGGATGAGTATGCTTAATTTGTTGTAATTCATGGTCGCCACTCACCATTCTTGGCATGTGTTTCTGGTAACCATAGGTGGCAATTCTCAAAATGATCACACAATTTTTGTAGTTAGATAAATGAAGGTTGAAGGAACTGGGAATCTTGCAAAGAATGACTTCAATTTGTTTTTAAAATTTTACTACTAGTTAAAAAAAAAATATAAGCTATTATTACGAGTTGATGATTATTCTACCACTAGTTTTTTTTCTTTTTGTTTTTAAAGATATTCTCGAATATAGTATTCGACCCCTCTCCCCCCTTTCTTAGGACTGAAGCTAGGCTTCATACATACAATTGGATGGTAAAGAGTACCCTCATTATTCATGACCAATCTCAATATGTCTAAATGTGAATCTAAAAGCTTCACGAGCACTTTACGACCATCACTCTTAATCTTGATGGATGTTAGACAATCTAGAATACGTACATTTGAACTATTAGGTGTATGTGTTTACACTCACTATTCTTGAATGCAACCAGTTCATTATTATACATATAGTTTAAGCTAATGTGTATAGGGAAGTGCATCTCTCTTTCATCTTAAAAAGGGCAACTTTTTGAAAACATGCTAAACTATAAATAAATAAATAAATACTTGTTTTTTTTAACTGCAATTGAATTAAAATACTAGCAAGGCGCTAAGGAACATTACAAAGGGTGGATAGAGCGTTACAAGGACCGTTAAAGCACTCTATCCAATTTAAACACGGTTTTTTACATCTACTAGACACCCAAGTGAGAAAAATAATAGCTTATTGTCACTAAAAATGAGATCTTTTCTTGGCCGTTTCATGAAGAAAGTAGAGTCGTTTCTAAACTTCCAAAGGGCCCAGATTGTGGTTTGTACCACGACGTCGAAGAACCTTGAGTGTTTCCAGCGATCGGGGCATAGTCAGCCAAATGGACCACATCGTATAGATTGTTGAGGTGAAAGTTGGTGATATTCCACCATTTAAGGATATCTCTCCAAATATCTGAGGCAATCTTGCAGCGAATGAAGATGTGCTCTTCCTTCTCTATGTCTTCTTTATACAAAGGACATCTTATGGAGTGTAACTCAATGCCTCTTGCATCGAGGTTCCTTATTGTCAGTAGTCTCGAGTTAATGGCTCTCCAAGTGTTGATATTGATTTTCAAAGGAATCGCTTTGTTCCATCTAGTTGGCCGTAAGGACGAGAGGTATAATAGGGAATTGATGTGTGAATTCATACTCTTGACAATGAATTTCCTTGATGCATCCATTGTAAATTCCCAGGAATCCTCTTCTTGTGATAGGTTAATATGTGAAAGAAGTGATGTTATTTCTCTCAGTTCCTCAATTTTGTGTTAAGTATGTAGCACTCTAGATCAAGCCCACTTAAATATGAGTCCGGGTGGTGGGAGGAAACCAGACAAGCCAGAGCCCAATAGCAAGTTTTAGGTACTGGAAGAATGATCAACATGTGCCAAAACTGAAGTTGGTTGTCTAATAATGGGTGGTATTTAAACAAAGCAATTTGGATTAGTCTCAAGGCGATGCATCCTAGGAAATAACACACAAATATTTGTTACGTAGATTACAAAGGATCAGTAACCATTCTTTAGTAGTGTCTGGATCAATGTTCGGTGAACGCATTTTGTAAATGAAAGAAGGCTTTTTTGGGAACTACCTTTGTTTTATGAATGACATCTAGTTTTGAAGTACCTTTTATGGACGAATTTGGTAAAAGAGGTTACATGACTTGTTTATTTATGTCAGAATTTGTGATGAAAATATGTATCATCTATATTACATAATAAAGTATTTGGGACTTTTCATAAAAGGAAGTCTTAAAATTATTAATACAAAAAACACTGCTATTAAGGGAATACTTAAACAATTCAGCCAATATTGTTCATCCGCATTAAAGTTGTGCATATTTTTATTTACAATGTACAAACAATACATCATGCTTTCAATGCAGTCAAATAAAACGTGTGATAGTTAATACATACACATAGAAATTAAATGTTTTTAATTTACTTCTAACAAACTATTTCAATAGCTTCTTGCATACACATGAAATTTAAATGTCTTCACTTGACTTGTAACACACAATCATACGTCGGGTATAAGAACCCCCACCCAACACACAACAACCATTGGAACTTTTGTCTCCATCAAAATAAACTCACAGTCCCAATATCAACTCAGTCAACAAACTACAAGAACCAAACTACAACTCGTCAATCCCATCACACACAAACAATACAAGACTCGAAATGAGAAAAAAAAATATAATATCTCAATTATGTGTTTTAAAGTGATTATCAAAAAGATTTATCCACAAACTCGTCAAAGATCTTGAACTATAAAATGAAAACACACCCGAGACCTTGTTACAAGGTCTTGAAAATATGTCGTATCTCTTCTTTCTAAGTTATGTGCTAAGGTGGTGTTTTGTTCGCGGGTTTGTGTTTCGTGTATGATGTGGTTGCTTGTATTTTGGAGGTGATGCGTTTTCATGTGGAGATATAAGGAAGGTGTTGTGTTCATGTGTTATGGAGTTATAATGTAGGAGGAATAAGAAATGGGAGAATAATAAAGAAAGAGGCTCTCAGTTGTAAGCTTATTATTGATTAAGGTGGTTGCTGGGATTGAAATGAAAGGGAAAATGTATGCTTGACTGCGTTTTGTGTGAAGGAGAAATAAGAAGGAATTTATTTATTTATTTTTTAAGGAGAAAGTGATGCGGTGACTGAGAACAATTAGGGTGAAATGGGGATTAGGGTAAGTTGTGACAAATATATATCCCTTGTGTTTAGGGTGTGTCATAGTGGGCTGGGCTTTTTAGCCAATTGTTTTGTTAAGTGCTGATATCGGATCCACAATTTTGGATTATTACAAGTTGTATTCCGAATTTTTGATTTAATCACTTTAAAACACATAACTTAGATTTTATTTATTTATTTATTTATTTATTTATTTTCATTTCGAGTCTTGTGTTGTTTGTGAGTGATGAAATTGACGAGTTGTAGTTTGGTTCTTGTAGTTTGTTGTTGGGAATTAAGGTAAACTACCTGATTCTAAGAGATTACAAGAAGAATGGATTCTGCTGAAGTTATACTTCAGCAGAAATGCTAAAGCAGATATTGTGTTGCTGCTGAAAGTGCGTACCACGTAGGAGAGATAAGCTCAGGATAGAGTAAAAGTCGCCAGTATTAAAGATAGGTTGGCGCCGTATTATGTAGAGCTTAATCAGAATAAACAAAATGATGAACAAAACAATATGATTAGTTGCATGCTTGTCTAGATGCATGCTTAGTCTATGTTAGTACTAGGAGTGTAAATTGTCAACGCTCATTAGGGTTTCTTGCCTATATAAGAAACCATGCTTAGTTTGTAATATATAGGTTTTTGAAAAAGCTTTTCTAAAGTCTTTCAAGTCTTGTAAAACATCCGAAACATAGAGTTTCTATAATCAAAAGATCCATAGAGGATCAAAGAGTTCTTAGTTATTGTAACTTGTATTTTATTTCCGCTACAAAATACTAGTTGTAGAGATCTTCTATTAGTTTGCTTGTGATTACATAGGCAACACTAACGATCTCCGAGTGCTTAAAGATCTATCAAGGTCTTTGTGTATTCAACAAGTGGTATCGAGCCTCGGAAGTCTCTACGATACTAAGAACATTCATTCACCATGCCGGATCCGATAATGAAACCTAAGTCACCAACACAAACAACACCAACACCACTTCCATGCAAACTTCGGTCTCTCAAACAAGAATGGTAAACTTCCTTATTTGAAAAGGGAAGAATATGAACTTTGGGCTATGAAGATGGAAAACTGGATTTCCAATATTGATTGGAATCTGTGGGAGGTTGTAAAGAAAGGAAACATTTTGAAGAAGATGATCCCCTGTGGGTGGGAAATTTATCATGGCTCCACCAAAAACTGCCAAGAGGTACTAGCTATGCAGAGAGAGCATAAAGTAAAGACCATTCGCTTCAAGCCATTCCGAAGATCATCTGGTGATTTTCATCATATGGATGATGCAAAGGACATTTGGATGGCTCTCAAAGCAAGGTTCGGTGGAAATGAAGAATCAAAGAGAATGAGGAAGTCCATTCTGAGACAACAATTTCGTGACTTCAATATCTCTGAAGAAGAAGGCATTCACAAAGGATACGACATGTTCCATAGGATCTTGAGTCACCGAACCATTTGAATGCAAACCGATAATGATGACGCAACTCAAAGTTCCTTCGATCGTTACCTCCATCATGGTTACATGTAAGTATTGCTCTCAAGGCTAAAGGAGGGCTGGATATGCTTACCTTTGATGAGCTATATAACGACTCAACCCTTGAACCTGATGTCGAAACTCCCTACCGTACATCTTCGTCTAGCCATGCAGCTTTTGTTGGGACATCTCACTCCAACGTGATGGTGCAAGCTCCTAGTTCCAACTATTTTCCATCGTCTCCGAGCTCCAACTACTTTCCATCATCATCTTCATCCCCCCTCCACCACATAACCCTCGTCCCACTCCACCATGTTCTCAAGCTAGGTCTAGTAGTGTGATGGAGGATGTTCTTCATTCATTTGTTGCTGACTATGATACTCAGCAATATCTTGCATATGAAGACTTTGATCAGCTGGACCCACTTGAAATGGAGGAGATGAAACGAAAATGCAGTGGCATTACTGCCGGTGGACATCAAAAGGTTTGAAGAGAAGTCTGGAAGGAAGTTTGCTTTCAAGGGAAAGGAACCAGCCCGCTTTGACAGGAGGAAAGTCAAGTGTTTCACTTGTCACTAGATGGGGCATTTCTCAAGGGAATGCAAAGACAGAAAAGTGGAGATGGAGCTAATTACCTTTCCTATCGCAGAACAAAGCAGAAACTGGAGCTTCAGCAGCTCTCCTCACCATGGATGAACAGTCAACTGGATGCACATGAACCTGTAAATGAAGAAGCTCATGATTCTGATAAGCTTGGATTGCTGGCAAGGTGTACTTCGGATGAAAGGCATGATCAGTTTGCCTTGATGGGACTATCTTAGGTACACAACTGTATATTTGGTTGTAGTCTAAGATACAATGAACTTAAAGAAGAGTATGATGCTATGAAACCTAAGTTTGATGAGTGCTATGTTGAAAATGAAGCTCATAAACTAGCATTAAAAACAGTTGAAAGACAAAAGGTATGGTTTCAAAAGAATCAAATAGCTTATGAAGAAAAGATAAAGGTGTTACTGCTTTGATCTTGAAGTTGCTAATAATTATTTAAAACTGCCCTGAGAAAGCTAAGAATGAAGCTGTGTCTGAGAACCTAGAGCTTAAAGAAAAAATAGCTGAGGAAATAGCTAGGAATAAACAATGGTTAATTTCTGTGATAATCTGCTAGAGAACTCTATAATAGTCAATCTGTAACCTCTGGCTTAGGATTAGGATTTCAAAAGTATGTAGGAGTAGAAGCTAGGTATGATGGTCGTAAATCCACACCTGCAGGGTTAGCTAACTTTATTAAAGAGGGTGATATGCATGCTGTCCCTGGACCTATTAGAGGTGAATTCATGCCCACGACTCCATCACCGTTGACTTTGATGGATCACATCATCTATATGGCAAAAAGTCAAAAGACTTGCCAGACCCCGATACCTCATCTAATGACTTTGTCTCTTGTTCTGACAGTGACAATTCATCGGATCAAGGGTCTACTTCCTATGAAAGCTGTGATTCAAATGAGAAGTCTGACATTTCCAAGCCTGAGCCGCACCCCGTCTACTTACAAGCCTTCTAAGGAAGCTGGCGAGGAATCAACTTCCAAGACAGTTTCTTCTAAAGACTTGTCTTTTAAATCTTTGAATAATCAGTTTGTTAAAAACAATTCCTTGAATGTTTCTAATTTAAGTACTTCTTCATGTAATCAAACATCTCCCTATTTGAATAAATCTTCCAAGAAGAAGACATGTTTTGTATGTGGAAGTAAATTTCATTTGATTAAGGATTGTGATTTTTATGAGCAAAGATTGGGTGCATGTGCTACTCACCTGAAACCCAAATCTAAATGGACCAATGTTGCTAATATTCCACCTTATGTCCCACAAGCAGCTATCTGACTCTCATTGGAGAAAATCACCACCGGACCTTATGTGCAACCAACTAGCCCATACTTTAAACATGGTTATTGGCCTACACATGTTGACTCTATGTATGCTGGGATGGGATATGGGAGCACTGATGTGAAGCCCTCAGGTTGTTCTTGGACTAACAAGGGACCCAATTATCAATGGAGGACCAAGAACAATGGTGGATCCTCTAAATACTCTTGTCCTAAACATGTGATCACAAGGCGTGTTCAAGTCGTAATGACTTGAACCTCCATTGTATACTAACAATTTGTATATATTTTGTGGTTGTTTGTAGGATCATCCCCTTAAGCATAAGAATATTGGTATTGTTGATAGTGGTTGTTCCGAAGCATGTCCGGGAACAGGGATATGATGCACAATTTTGTCCCTATTGAAGGAGGAGGCAATGTAACTTTTGGAGGAAGTGATGGTAGTATCACTAGGAAAGGCACCATAAAGACACCTCATCTAGATTTTGAAAATGTGTACTATGTTAAGGAACTTAAGCATTTCAACTTGTTCTCTGTTTCACAAATCTGTGACACTAAGAACAAAGTCCTCTTCACAGAGAATGAATGTCTTGTGCTGTCTAAAGACTTCAAACTCCCCAAAGAAACTTCAATTCTACTGAAAGTTCCTCGCACTCACAACTTATACACATTCAACCTTAATAAAGTTCAACCTGATGGTGACCTCACATGTTTGGTGGCTAAAGCATCACTTGATGAATCCACAAAATGGCATAGGAGGATGGCGCATGTGAATTTCAAGACCATTAACAAACTCTCTAACATGATTCTTGTTAAAGGTCTTCCCACCAAAGTTTTACCAATGATCATAATTGTGTCGCTTGCAATAAAGGAAAACAACACAGAGCCTCTTACAAAGCTATCAATGCTATGAGCCTCATCACTGAACCTCTTGATTTGCTTCACATGGATCTGTTTGGTCCAACTCAAGTCAGAAGCATTGATCATAAGTACTTCGTTTGGTGATCACGATGGCTATAGCAGATTTTGTTGGGTTTTCTTTCTCGAACCAAAGATGAAACATCTCAAGTCGATGAATTCATCACACTTGTTGAAAATCAGTTGAACAAAAAGGTCAAAGGTATTCGGTGTGATAATGGGACAGAGTTTAAAAATGATGTTCTTATAGAACTCTGTGGGTCAAAAGGCATAAAAAGGGACTATAGTAATCCAAGAACCCCACAACAAAATGGGGTAGCTGAAAGAAAGAATAGGACCTTAATAGAAGCTGCAAGATCCATGCTTGCAGACTCTAAACTGCCCACTATGTTCGATCTGAAGTTGGCACCTGCTTGCTATGTGCTAAACAGGGTGTCCATTACTAGACCACAACTCAAAACCCCATATGAACTTCTCTTTGGGAAAGTTCCTGCCATTCACTACCTAAAACCTTTTGGTTGTCAAGTGACCATTCTGAACACAAGTGATCCATTGGGAAAGTTTGATGAGAAGGCTGATGATGGTTATATTGTGGGCTATTCTACTCATAGTAAGGCATACAGGGTGTACAACTTGCAAGCCAAGAAAATAGAAGAGACGTTGAACCTGAGATTTTTGGAAGATAAGCCTAATGTTCAAGGATAAGGTCATTCATGGTCCTTTGATCTTGACTACTTAACTGATTATCTGGGTTACCACAGACATATGGCTAACCAAAATGCAGGTCCTCAAGTGTCTCCAACTAACAATGCAGGTCCCCTAGATGATGGCTCTAAAAATGAGTTTGAAGATGATGAGCAACCCATACTTGTACCTTCTTTCTCCCCTAACAATATTGCGGTACCACCTCCAAGGATACTGCTGATTCGAGTGATGAAGATGACTCTCATTATGCTGAGGACCTTGCTAGGCTCCAGACTCAAGAATTTGCAGCTAAGCTTGAAGCAGAGAAACTGAATGGAGAGGTTAATAATGAAGGAATCGGTAGAAACCATGTTTCCGCTGAAGTTGATTCTGTCACACCTACCTTCCCCAAATCTGCTGAAGGCTATGCTGTTCCTTCTCAAGTATCTTCAGACTTTGGTGAACCCTATACACGCTTTCCAAAACCTTCAGATCTTGGAAATCATCAACCCAAAGCTGGCATTTTCACCTCACCCTCTTATGATGCTGAATTTGAACCAACCATCACTAATCTTGATTCATCCATTGAAGTCAACCCCACTACTACTCAGAGGATCAACATAGCTCATCCTCAATCCAACATTATAGGTGATCTTCTGGCACCTGTTAGAACTAGAAGGGCTATCACCAGTCCTCAGTTTGGACAGATTGCTTTTCTCTCTTATGTCTCCAACCAGCAAAGAGACAATCACACAGACCTCAAGCATTGTCTGTTTGCTTGCTTTCTCTCTCAAGTGGAACCAACTAGTGTTTCTCAAGCTCTCAACGATCCAAGCTGGATCGAAGCAATGCAAGAAGAAATGCAACAATTTCACAATCAGCAGGTTTGGATTTTGGTTCCACTCCCTGATGGCAAATATGCCATTGGGACAAAATGGGTTTTGAAGAATAAGAGAGATGCTAGGGGTATTGTGATCAAAAACAAAGCAAGGTTGGTAGCTCAAGGCTTCAGACAAGAGGAAGGGATTGATTATGATGAAGTGTTTGCACCTGTTGCCCGAGTTGAAGCAATTCGCATTTTCTTGGCATATGCTTCATACATAGGTTTCATGGTGTATCAAATGGATGTCAAGGGTGCTTTTCTGTATGGTGAGATTGAAGAGGAGGTCTATGTCACTCAACCCAAGGGATTTGAAGACCCTGATCACCCAAATCATGTCTACAAGGTGGTTAAAGCTCTTTATGGCTTACATCATGCACCTAGAGCTTGGTATGCTCGGCTTTCATCGTTCCTGTTGAAGCATGGCTATAGAAGAGGTGCTATTGATAAAACTCTGTTCCTCAAGAAGAATTACTCAGACATCATTTTGGTGCAAGTGTATGTGGACGACATTATTTTTGGTTCGACAAACGAAGCTTGGTGCAGGGAATTCGAGGAACTTATGAAGGGTGAATTTCAAATGAGTGCTATGGGAGAGCTTACATTCTTTTTGGGTCTCCAGGTTCGGCAGAAACCGGATGGCATCTTTATCACCAAGATAAATATGTGAGGGACATTTTGAAGAAGTTTGGTATGGAAGGTGTTAGGACTGCCACAACACCTTATGAAGCTCCAAAGACTAAAGCAAATAATGAACCAGATCTTCCTGTGAATGTTCATCCTGACAGGTCCATGATTGGTTCATTGATGTATTTGCAGCTTCAAGACCGATATTACATTTGCCTGTGAGTGTTTGTTCTCGACATCAAGTCACTCCACTTGCTTCCCATCTCAATATCGTCAAGAAGATCTTTAAGTACCTCAAAGGCCAACCTCTTTTAGGCCTTTGGTACCCAAAAGAATCTCCTTTCAAGTTGGAAGCATATAGTGACAGTGATTATGCTGGTGCAAATCTGGATAGAAGATCCACAACTGGGGGTTGCCAATTTCTTGGCAAGAGGTTGATTTCTTGGCAATGCAAGAAACAAACCATCGTGGCCACCTCAACTACTGAGGCGTTGCTTTGCGCAAATTGCGTGGACAAGTCCTTTGGATTCTAACCAATTCTTTGGACTATGGGTACAACTTTATGAACACTACAATTCATATAGATAATCAAAGTACCATCTGCATAGTCAAAAATCCAGTTTTCACAATCGAGCGAAACACATTGAAATCGTGCACCACTTTATAAGAGATGCTTATGAAAAACATTTGATAAAAGTGGCTAAAATCCATACTGATGATAATGTGGCAGACTTGTTAACAAAAGCGTTTGATGGACCAAGGTTTCAACACCTCGTGGTCAATATTGGAATGTTAAACCCTTGACTGCATAGTTTGAGGGGAGGCATAGGCCTCAGGGGAGGCATATGCCTCAGGGGAGGATTTTGTGCAAACTCTGCATTATTTTTGTATATTAGTTTGTATTCTAACACTAACTACTAATATTTCTCTAGTTTGTTTGTTTTTGTTGTGGTGTATGTTGTTGTGTCTGCTTTTGCAGTTGTCTGTACTGCATTTTGTCTGCATTTCCTTATCTGGATTGCGTGTATATATCCAATGACAAGATCAAAGTCATCAAGTGTGGTTCATTAGTAAATGGTCGATAGTGAAAGGGTGTTACTTGTTTCTTCGATATCAAATCTTTGAAGCATACAATTTGATTCCACTGAAGTTATAATATCAAGAAAAGAAATTGAAGTCAAATTGTTCATTCATTCATTCAAGAAACAGTTTACACTTACGACTTACATAAAGTTAACCTACTACTATGCATCTTCAAGATACGAGCTGTACACTTAAGCTAAGCCTAAACTAGTGTATATCCCTCATTCCGAAATCTAAGTGAATGTTGGATATGCGTTAGATGCTGGCTTTGCTTTCGTAGGTCTTGCGTATCCACCCATTCCACTTAACTGGCTGGTTGGATATGCATGACCAACTCGATGAAGATGCTAAGGACCAAAATGGGAGGATGGATTGATGCAAACGATTGATGATGACGATGACCACGCAGGATGACGTAGAGAACTAACGTGTCCTGTGTGCTTCATCTACTCATTTCAACCAAAATGCAATCGATCCACCCTCCTTAAGCCCTTCTACTATACGATGTGTGTTCATGCTCCAAAAGATGGCGCAGTGAGACCAAGAACCACCTCTCTATCTTTGGGGAGTGGCGGATTCCTGGCACGAGGTCTTTGTGGAGACCAAGGTGCTGGAGGTTGGGAGTAAGACGTTCCCTCCTTATAAGAGTCATCAATCATCACCGATTCACTTGGATTCACTACACTGTCATCTTCTGAAGAAGGGAGAAAGGGCGATTTATTTGGTCGTAGATAGGGTTGAGGGAAGTAATGGAACCATGGGTTTGATTCACCACTTGATGATGAAGAGGTTGATGAAGATGAGGAAGTGAGATCTATGATCTCAGGTTTGGTATTCATGATGCAATTATGTTAATTGGGTTTATTTTGCATCTAGGGTTTATGGTAATTATTTGGGGATCTTGATGAAGAGATGAGTTACATTGGGATCATTTTATAGACGGATTAGAGGTTCAATGAGTTTAATGCAAGTGGGTGGCACAGTAATTCTAGAAACTTACCGAAGATACTCTAATCTTTGATGCATTCTGCTGAAGTTATAACTTCAGCAGATTGATCATATGTTTCTCCCGAAGTGTTATTTTGGGTTGGGACAAAGATGCAATACACGTCAACAAAGGTCAACCAAACGGTCCATTTTTCTTTGACTATAATTTGGGCAAAAACACTTCATCCACCATTACTCGCTTCAGAACAAACCAATTCTCTCTCATTCCACTTTCACAAACACTCACCATTTCAAGAATCATAATCCTAAACACTCATATTCCTCATGGCTCTTGAATTCAAACATGATCACAACAAAGTTGCATTTCTGGGAAACGGCAAGGGATATGAACTGTACGAACCTATGGTGGAATTCCTGAAAAGGTCAAAGATTTGCTATGCTCTATCTCATTCTCCAAATGAGATATATGAGCCACTGATCACTCAATTTTGGGAAACTGCTGAGAAGAGGAGCGAGACAGAGATTAGGGCTGTGATTGATGAAATAGAGTACATTGTGACCGAGGAGCTGATCAGGAGGAAGCTTCACCTGGAAGATGCTGAAGGAGTATTTCACTCTAATCAGGAAGATGTGCTTAATGGGCTAAGGGCTATTGGGTATCGAGGAACAAGAACAGATATGTGGCTAAAGAAGGAACTCTGCCCAAAATGGAGGTTCCTGGTTCACACACTGCTCCAATGCATGAGCAACAAGACTGGAGGATGGGACCAGTTCTCTACACGACTAGGCTATGGTATTGTGTGTCTTTCACAAGGGGTAACTTTCAATTTTTCTAAGTATATTTTTGAAAACTTGGTTGAAAATATTCAAAAGACAAAGGGAAAATTTTTAATGTACCCCAGGTTTCTTCAAATGATTTTAGACACCTCTACCCAGACCCAATCTTTCTATCCCATTGGTACTTTAACTGCTAAACGTTTTGCTACAATGAAAACCCACTTTCAGGGGGAACATCATCCCTTGCTAGCAGCCATGTTGCCCCAAGATAATGAGGCTGCTGATGAGGAGATTGTGGCTCATAATCCTCCTTCCTCACCTGTTTCTACTGATGGTAATCTATTGGTTCACATTGATGAGGGGCCATCTTCTATTATTGAAGCAACTCATGTTGTTCCAGTCCAACCACCATGTCCCAGTCCTCCATCCACTCTAGCTACTCATGATGAGTCAGATCTCAATAGACCACCCACACCAAGTCCTGTGAGGAATCCTCTCGATGAAGATCTTCCTCACATTGAGCATGACCAGGTTACTTCTGGAAGGTCCAATGAGGCTCCCCTTACCACAGAGCAATCTGCTGGTGGAGCTGAGGACCCCATTACACTCTCATCTGTGTATGCTCTTGTCAACAGGTATGCTGCAGAGGTTAATAGTCTGAAAAAGGAGCTTGCAGAGACCAAGTCTTCTCTTGGGGTTAAGATTGAAGAACTGCGAAATCAGGTCAAGGTCTTAGAGCACAAACTAAAAGGGGCCTCCAAAAGGAAACTTGTGGTTTCCTCCGATGAAGAACAAGAAGATCCTCATTTTGAGTCTCTGGACATGTTGGCTGCTGTTTCTCTCAATGATCCTTTATCATTAGCCGCCACTTCCTCAAAGAAGAAGGAGCCTGTCCTTTACAAAAGAAGGAAGAGATCTTATTCTCATAAGGTTTCTTCTGAAGCTTCAAAGGAACCTGGGTTGATAAGGATGCATCTGCTGATGTACTTATGGAGGATGTATCTTCAGATCCTAATCAATCTGCATCAGTTCAAGAACCAACAGACCTTTCCCCTTCAGCAGATCTGCGACATTGCTACTATGACCACTTCAGTTGATGATCAGCATCAACATGTTGACCTAGGTACTACTACATAGGTACCGTCATTGATTTAATTGAAGAAGAGTGTGCCAAGAAGCCTGATGATAAAGGGAAAAATGTCATCACTGAAGATGAGCTTGGTCCGACCGGTGAGTGAGGTGGAAAGACTAGGTCAAGCAAGTAGATTGGCTGAGTTTGAGAAGTCAAAGGAAAGTGTAGCATTGGCTAAACAACTTGAAACAGAGGAATTTTCATCTTTAACTCCTGAGAGAAGAAAAGAACTCGATGACCTGAGGGTTCAGATGACTGCGAACACGGATATTCTAACTCAGCAAGTCACTTCAAGACCTTCTCTAGCTCAAAGCATACTAGGTGGTGATTTCCTTAGTGACAACTATGTGGAGCGAATGATGGCTCAGGGAAGACAAAGGAGGCAAGAAGCAATTGCACAAAAGAAGGCCATCCAAGCTCAGAAGGCCAAAGACAAACCTCCTACTAAAGATGAAATAAGAAGGGTGGTGAAAAACCAATGCTCAATGTACAACTTTGGGTTAACAATGAAACAAGTCAAGGCCTTTCCTGATCATGTCCTGTATCGCAAATATAACCAAATCATGAAGGAAAGATCATCATCCTCAGCACCTTCTACCAACTTCAAAAGGATTTCAGAGAATGAAGATGCTCCGAAGCCAAAAGACTCAAGGCCTGATGATGCTCCAACCAAGGAATCCTCTCGGTCATTCTCTGCTGAAGCAACCAAGTTGCTTCCTCTACTATCAAGGGTCAATCACGAACCATCTTCCATTTCTCTCGAAGCACCTAAGCATCAACTCCCTCTCCCTCAGTGGCACCTTTGTTGTCACTCTGGAAGATTCTCAAGTAAAGGAAGCTGATCTCACTGAAACTAAAACAGAGAGGGCTATAAATATATTCCACAGGATGAATGCACTTCGAGCTCCAACCAAGTCTCAATCTACCGTTCAAGTCCTACTACAAATACACAAGATGAAAATGCTCACTCTAGGGATATCTATCACCTGAGGAGGAAGAATAGAATGTCCAAACGATCTCATTTGGATCTTGAAGCTGATGAATCAACTTTCATTATAGAAGGGTCTGCTGCTGATTTTCCTGATGGAAATTCAGATGAGGTGTTAGAATGGAAGTTAAAGGATGATGAGATGAATGTTCTTCTTCGAAGGGACTCCACTTCAATGGAATTCACCTTTCTAAAGGAGATTCTACACTTGGTAGACAGTATGCAGACTTACTTTCTCTTTTCACTCAAGTTACCACCTATTATTGCAACAAGGAACCACAAGGTTCTGGGATGTTCTTACCAAGAGATCTTCAAGTTCTGTTAAACTCCCACATTCCCAATAGCAAAGCATCTTCCATTTGGGAAAACTCACATCGGTGGAAGCTTACATCCTGGAGATTCTATCCTCTCCCTCGTGTGCATGTGCTTGAGATTAAGGGTGGAATCACTGATGCATGTTGTCTCAAAGAAAGTATCCTTTGCCTAAAAGACTTATGGAAAAGATGCTGAGTCAAAAGTTGGAAATTCCTCCAGATCCTGTGGGAAATGAAAGACAATCTGCTTTAACACTGGTGGGATTGATCAAAACTCAACTCCAACAACTGCAATAGACCTCATCCTCATCCTTATCCCTGCACCGTACTCTCTACACTACTTTGTTCTGTTCATTTAGTCTGCTTTATTTATGTTGTTTGTCTATTTTTCTATTTTTTAAGTAAAAGACTTTCATAAAAAGAAAACTCACAAAAACATCATTTTAAAAATAGTGATAGCGTTTATTTAATAAAATAAATTAAGTTTTAATTTCCCTTTTCAACTTATTATCAATCTTTTTCGCTTTATAAATCGTTTTAGTTAAAAAAACAGTTTTGTTTGTTGTCCAAATCAGATGGTCTTTAACTCACCGGATGTACCTTGTGTATGTCAAAGAGTTGGCTAGTCCAAAGGGTACAGCTTTGGTAAAGACACATCAAATCTGTTGATAGCTTTAATGGTTTGCTCAAAATCATAGGGTATGCAACCACCCATACTTAACTCCTGAGGGTTGTATGGTCATCAATTCACCATGGTCTATTCCTTTTTGGAATCCAAGAATTGGCTAGCCCACATGTATATGGCATGTGGTAAAGGCAACTGACTCCATATTTGGTGCTCAATTCACCAATATTAAGAATTGACTAGTCCGAGCAACGGCTCCGGTAAAGACACATCAAATCCGTTTATATGGTTGCCGGTTTGCCAATAAATCAGATGGTTATCAATGTACCATAGTTTTCGAACTCAAACATGTGGCTACTCCAGTAGTAATGGCTATTGGTAAAGAGACATCAAACCCATTAATTTCAATGATTCACCTCTCACAGGAGTTAACACACCCGGAAGTGATGAGAATAGTATGAAACTTATATGTTTTGATGTACATGATGTCATATGTTGCCGCAAAGATCTGGCGATCACGTCAGTCATCATAGAGATGTTCCTCTTTTTCTTTGTTGCTGATGTTTGAACACAATCCTCAACAATTTTACAAGATCTATCACGGAAACCGAACTTAACCTTGTCAAATTCCAGTTTAGGGAGGATTGTTGGGAATTAAGGTAAACTAATGATTCGCCGAAGAGATTCTGCCGAAGAAGAATGGATTCTGCTGAAGTTATACTTAAAGAAATGCTAAAGCAGATATTGTGTTGTCTGAAAGTGCGCATTACCACGTAGGAGAGATAAGCTCGGTATAGAGTAAAAGTCAGCGCCGTATTAAAGATAGGTTGGCGCCGTATTATGTAGAGCTTAATCGAAATAAACAAAATGATGAACAAAACAATATGATTAGTTGCATGCTTGTCTAGATGCATGCTTAGTCTATGTTAGTACTAGGAGTGTAAATTGTCAACGCTCATTAGGGTTTCTTGCCTATATAAGAAACCATGCTTAGTTTGTAATATATAGGTTTTTGAAAAAGCTTTTCTAAAGTCTTTCAAGTCTTGTAAAACATCTGAAACATAGAGTTTCTATAATCAAAAGATCCATAGAGGATCAAAGAGTTCTTAGTTATTGTAACTTGTATTTTATTTCCGCTACAAAATACTAGTTGTAGAGATCTTCTATTAGTTTGCTTGTGATTACATAGGCAACACTAACGATCTCCGAGTGCTTAAAGATCTATCAAGGTCTTTGTGTTTTCAACATTTGTTGACTGAGATGATATTGGGACTGTGAGTTTATTTTGTGTGGATCTAAGATATCACAGTTAGTCCGTGTATATCTAAATAAAAAACTCACATTCCTCTCACAGCTTGTGAAAAGAATATGATCGAACTAATAATTTATTTTGTTTTAACAACCATTATACATAATGCTAAAAGGCGTTCAAAAACGGTACCATTAGTTTTATGTCGTTTTGATATTGGGTTGCTAGTGGACAACTTTGGAGCTAACACTTTTTGGGCTTCGATTGTTTGGTTCGGTAACATTGAGTAGCAATAAGAATGGACTTTAAAAAGAAAAACACTAAAACGGTACAACTTTTAGCAATAAAAAATATAACAATAAAAATCATCTCAGGATTTAAAAAAACAAATGCATAATAAAATATTATAAAAATTACGAAACAAAAAAGTTACAATAAAAAAAAGAAAACATACGTCGGCTACAAATCAGCTCCGCTGCAACGCGCGGTATAATTGAAAAACATTTGTTCGCTATAAATTAATCACCGAATAACCGTCGCCACATTGCACGGGTACCCTGCTAGTAACTAATGATAGATGTCAGTTGTCAAATCATTATCGTAATAAGTTTGAGTTGTCAAGTCAATACTTAATGTGTTTTGCACAAAAACAATGAAATTACAAGACAATTATGACAACAATAATAAACAGTGACACACAAATGACTTAAAACAACTACGACAATGGCCAACCTTATTTAGACGACATCATAACATAAAACGACTACGATAATGGCACCGTGATTCCTCCTTATTTCATTTTTTGTGCAAAAGACATTAATTATTGATTTGACAACTCAAACTTATCACGCTAATGATTTGACAACTAACATCCATCATTAGTTTATGATATGTATTCTCATTACGAAATCCGATACAAAATAGACAAGTCATGTAAACTCTTTCACCAAATTCTTCTATAAAAGGTAGTTCAAACTAGATGTCATTCATCAAACTTAGGGATAATAACGAATAATATACATTTCTTTTTCCAGAAAAGTCTTATTTAATTTACAAAATACGCTCACCAAACATTGATCCAGACACTACTACAGAAGTATATGGTTATTAATCCTTTGTAATCTACGTAACAAGTATTTGTTGTTTATTTATTACACCCTAATTTCTAAATCCTAATTTTAGGGTGTGTTTGGGTGTGTAAGTGGGTTTAAAATTGGATTTGGATTTGGTGTAGGATTTGAATTTTGTGTAGAGATAAATGAGAGAGAGAGAGAGAGAGAGAGAGAGAGAGAGAGAGATTTATTTTTAATAAAACTAATTACTTTATAAAACAAACTAAAGAGGGAGATACATACAAAAATTAAAGGGCCCACTTAAAATATCTAAACTTGACTTTTTGATGGGGTTGGCTCATGTGGGTGTGAAGACTAAATAGTCTTTTTGGATCACCAACGACAATCACATTCACTACTAAAGTAATCCCCTTCTTCTGAAACCCATCAACCAAACTGACCCTTAAAACTCATATATACAAAACAAATAACAATGAAATTAAATAAGATTAATTTCCCAATGTAATCATGATATGGCCCACCATTCCCCCCCCCCCCCACCCCTTTGACGGATCATGACATGGGGATATGATAGGGGAAAGCTTGTCCTATGTAGGAAAAAGCTTTAAATATTGTCGAGTAATAACAAAAAAAGAGGGCATGTGTGATGCTAGGAACTCACCATGTGCATTCCGTGACTAGTGTATCCTAGGTCACGGATTGCATGGGCAGATAAGAAAAAACTAAAAAGTTGGTCCTCGTTTTATCAAACAAGTCACTGGGCACTCAAGTAATATTCTCCTCTTTAAATCATAGTACTCAAACAGGTTTGGAATAATAATTCCAAATTAACGCACTCATAAGTAAACGGGTCAAAAAAACCACCTTACCCTTCATCGTCTAGTGTGTTCTAAACCTAACATATGATATAATAGTTTGACTGTATAATTTAACTTGGATGGTTGTTATTACATTCAAATTATAACCATTTGTCAAGAAGCAGGAATGTATGCAGCGTGCAAGAACCGGTATGTTATTCTCCCAAGGATTTTGATACAAAACCAAGTGAAGTCCAGTTGTTGGAAGGAGGAGAACAAAAATTGTACTATATCACCCTCGTAGTTGTTAATCTTATTTCTTATGGATGTTATGTATTCTTTGTTTTTGTTAGATGATTTCTCCTTGTAATCTTTGTTTGCATTAGAGTATGACTCTAGAATCATCTTTGTATATCATCTTTGTATCAGTGGGGAACTAGATTATTGATGACGTACCATCCGATCAGGTCGAAGGACCCCCCTTCGGCCTCAGTCGAATTTGTATTACGAAGATCCAAGTCTTTCTTCATAAGTCATTGGTGGCGTAAAACCATTCATCATTGACATGGTTACCAGTTGGGAATTCGCCAGCCGAAGGCCTATGCCCTTCGGTGTCTTCTCTTGAAGATGCCAAGACAAAGAAGAACCTTGACTTGGTCTTCCCCCACGTTCCCACTATTTCCTTAGCTTCCCCGCCAAGTCCGAGATAGTGGGGATGAAGCCCTAGCGGTTACCATAAATCAGGAGACACCCCCATGATCTCCTAAATGTGTGCTAACACTCTCCAAGCTATTTTCATCACCTATAAATAGGTTGGACGAGTCATTTCAATGGTATGTTCACAAAAACACATTATTTCACATACATCATATTATTTACAACACATATCACATACTTACTCTCATGCCGGAGGTGGTTCGCAGGGCCCAACCCCTGCACAATCACTTAACGAAGTGTCTACTATTTCTTTTTGCAGATTGGCTCAAGTTTGGCGCAAGCATATCATCCCTCATACCCTTCGATAACCATCAAAGGCCTGTTCGTATGAATTATTGTACAATCAGTGGTGCCATCCGCGAGACCCGCTACTATTGGTCTCGTTATTCCAAACTTACACCCAGTCAATCACTCTCACTAGTTATACGGCATGAATCAAGGAAGAGAAGATACACCCCCTCCGGGTTTCTCGACCTTGACACCAATCCTAGTCAATGATCATAACAACCTTCCCAATATAACCGCATCCACTTTTACCACACGATCTCACCCTGAAATAACTCCCAACAACCATGCTTTAACCTCGGCTAACCTTGAACCGGTAATTAATCCAACGTTTGTCGAAGCTAACATCGAAGCATTAGAATCTTTGCTGAGGGCTCGAAGGAGGCAAGCTCGGAATGTGGAGATGCGTAGGGAGTTAGAATACTCAAGCGATGAATATGACGAAGAGTTGGAGATGGAGACTAGGCCTTTGGTTCCTGGGGCTACATGCTCAGTGCTAAGGATAGGGTCTCCGAGCAGTCGAAGGCCTAGTGGAAGGTCGGTTGGTTTTGAAGACGTTCCGGAGAGGGCTCCGACTAGACGGGAAGGCACGATAGAAGGCTCTAATGGAAGGAGTCACCGAAGGGATGCCACGGAGGTTAATTTGCCACCACTTTTGGCACTCATCCGGGAAGAGCTGAGGCAGGGGGTTGTTGCAGCCAGTGTTTCACGCATCGGCGTGAAGGCAATCCATCTCAAATGAATGGGGAGGAAATCTTCCTCCGATGGTATGTACCCTCCTTTTCGGCTCAATCTTACCCTCAAGGGTTTATCCCCCCCCTAATGGGCAGCTAGCAACCCCAGTTTACCCAACCATATGGAAGTATGCCCTACGGGCAACCTATGGTATATCCTTCTCGCCTGTTGGAAGTCACCCACCTTATATACCTCGCTGGCTTACCCTCAATATGTTAACCAAAACCCTATTGAAATACCTCCAAATCATAACCCGTACAATGCTGCCCCTACCTACATGCCACCTTATAACTGCCTTTATTAGGAGCCCATGGGCTCCACAACACCCTTCGTAAGATGGATAGAAGACTTGGCTATTTTCGTTGATTCACAACTGGTGGCCAACCAGATAAAAGGCTCCTACGAGGCAAGACAACCTGTGATCAGGCAATACCTGGATAAGGCAAAGGAAATGCTCGAAGGGTTTGCATCCTACAACATAGAGCATGTTCGGAGAAACCAAAACAAGAAGGCGGACGCCCTTAGCAAACTGGCATCAATGGCTTTTGCTCATTTAACTAAAGAAGTTCTAGTCGAAGTGCTGGCAGATAGGTCCATCATCCGAAAGGAGGTGTCTGATGTAATACAGGAGGAAGACTCGAATTGATGACTCGATTAGAGAATATCTAATAAGTGGTATCTTCCGGGAAGATCGGGGTTAGCTCGAAGGTTCGCATCAAGGCACCACAATACAGAATCATGGGAAATTACCTATACAGAAGATCCTTTCTGTCCCCATGGCTTCGTTTTGTAGGACCTAGGCAAGCCACCAACATCATTCAAGAAGTGCACGAAGGATCCTGCGGACTTCACGCAAGACCCCGCTCCGTTGTCTCCAAAATCATGAGGGTCGGATATTATTGGCCTTCGATGCACAGGGACGCTGTCGAAATCATTCGAAATGCGAAGCCCTGTCAAGTTCACTCAAGGGTCCCAAGGCTACCAAAACAAGACATGACTTCCGTGGACGTCCCACATGGCCCTTCAGCCAATAGGGGATAGACATTGTAGGTCCCCTGCCAATTTCTCCTGGAGGAGTAAAATTCTTGGTTGTAGCCATCGACTACTTTACTAAATGGGTAGAAGCGAAGCCTTTGGCATCCATCACAAGCAGGCACATGGAAAAGTTTGTATGGGAGCATATTATCTGTCGGTTCGGAGTACCTCATATTATCATTTCAGATAATGGGAAGCAGTTCGCCGAAGGGGTATTCCCGGTATTCTGCAGAGGTCTGAATATCAAACAATCTTTCACTTCTGTTTACCATCCTCAAGGTAACGGACAAGTGGAAGTTACTAACAGAGATATCATACAAGGAATAGAATGGAGGCTGGGATACACATCCACGGTTGGGTAGATGAACTACCTCAAGTACTTTGGGCTCATAGAACGCATACGAAGTCAAGTCACGGAGAGACACCTTTTAGCTTGACATATGGTACGGAAGCTGTCATCCCTTCGGAAGTGAGCGTCGAAACAGAAAGGGTCATGAACTTCGAAGCAGCAGATAACGAAGGAAGACTCCGTAGTAACCTGGACCTACTTGAAGAACGCGGGAAATATCCTCAATTAGAGAAGCCATCCATAAGCAAAAGATTGAAAGGTACTACAACAAAGTGGTTCGCCTCGACCTTTAAACCAGGGGAATATGTCCTCCGACTCAACAGCGCAAGCAAGGCTGAGTACCAAGGTAAACTAGGACCTACATGGGAAGGCCCCTACGTTATTAAGGAAGCATATGGCAACGGAGCCTACAAGCTGGAAACTTTCAATGGAGACGCTATTGACAGAACCTGGAATGGAACTACCCTTCGTAAGTTCTATGTATGAAACTTACAATGTCCAAGGACATTCTTTATTTTTGCTTTCAATCAATGTATTTGCATTCTTCTCATTTGGGGAAAGAAGCATTAATGGTAGGCGCCTAGTATTCATTTCTTAAAATGATGTAATCCTCCCTACCCACTTAATGATATAAAACATTTCCCTCAAATCTCTTGTTTCGTTCAATACAACAAAGATTTGCCCACCAAGTCGCTTTATAAGTTTCAATGTCGAAGGGATGTACAAAGACTAAACAACATGTCTTGCTCATATGCATAACATCCATCTCAACTTCACATTAACTTTCCTATATGGCCTTAAGGTATTTTAAGCCTTTCGCTGCCCAAAGGATCAAGATGGAGTGGGTCGCGACCCTCTGTCAGCAGTCAAATTATACGATTGCTAATATTCTTGGTGAAGTAACTACACACAATGAGGCTATGCATCTACCATAAGCCTTAGGTTGTAAAAAATATTTTTTACACAAGTAAAAATAAAAAGAGAAGAATCACACATGGAAAAATTCGAGCCCTAGTGGCTTCAATGTAGATTACTGACTAGTCTAACTAGTCTAAAACAGGCTGTAGCCTTAACGATCCAACAAAATAAAATATTGTCTTAGGCCGTAGCCTACATCACACATACCATATGATAATTGTTTCATCAGGCACGAAGCCTGGAAAGGAACACAGACAATTTGTTTTAAACAGGGTACATACCACCCTGGGGATCAAATTACAACCACATGGTTGCCTTCATTAAACTTTGAAATGAGTGCGATTAGCTGAACCTGGAGAGGGAACCGTAGGTGACAGAGTTGTTATTCCCTATTCACTATTGTTAAAAAAGGACAATTAAGTACTTAAAACAATTTAACAGTGAATAATGACTGAAGTTAACATAAGTAAAACACACAGAGTAATTTTCAACATCATATTCTTATTAGAAATTAATCAAAGAATACGTTACCCAAGTACTTGCGGAATAGTACTTGGGATTGAAATGACAAAGTTTGGGTGACTCCTCTCTAAGCTCAGGCTAAGTCTGAGCACAACTCTTAGAACCCACTGAGCTAGCTCAAGGATAAAGTTGTATTTGGAGGAGTGAAAAGTTGGCTTGTGTGTGTGTGTTTTACAATTCACAAGCTTAAACTTTTCACTCATTCTCTTATGCTATTTATACAAGTATGATTATTAACTTTATCCTAGAAGACAAAAACATGGATCACCGCAAACACGAATATTGATATATTCGGTTACTGTTCACCTTTCTATAGTAGGCAGCGAAGCTTCTTTCTTGATAGAGAATCGCCGCTTACTATAAATGGGAAGATATGATCTTGATAGATTGAGATGTGTATAGACGGATAAACACTTAAGGGACTTAGTTTTATCTGGGTAAAACTTTCCCGCCTAATCCAGCTCATTCTTCAGTCTTTAAAGTCTTCAGTCTCTTCTTTTGTTTGTCTTCAGTGTTTAACAGTTGGAGAGGAGTCGAAGGGATTAAGTGAGTTATTGTCATCACTCACTGAATCCACTATCTTCTTCTTGACTTAGTCTTCACCCTTTAAGTTCCGCCTTGCAGAGTGGAGAGGCTCCTTCATTGCCTCATACTAAGTGTCCTGAAGATAGCTCACTGAGAGACTATGCGCTCATTGACCTGATTGTGTTTAACGGATTAAATACTTAGGATATTTTCTATTCAAATCCTAGTTTAAGGGGTTTGGGTATTTTCTGAACCCAACAGTCTCCCCCTATTTGGATATACAAATAGCCTAAGTGTTTGATCAGTGTAAGTGAGCAAAAGGCTTCTTCTTACATTGAATGTACTAATGAATACAATAAGGAACATTTGAGTAATTTGACAAGAACATGCATCTTTTATTGATCAGATTACATATTTCCTATCACTAGTACAAAAGGATAAAATGATGTCAGTCCAGATGGATACCCCGTGCTTCGAGCTTCACTTTCTTGGTGATGAGTGTTTCCCTGTCAGGATGGTCTCTTATATTTGCATTCAGGTCTTTGACAGAACCGATGTTTGCTGGGGATTGGATCCTGAGAGGCCATGGTATATAGTTGATCATTGCAGCTACACGCCGATCAATATCACTCCATCTTTGAAATGTTGGGTTTCCATAAACATCAATGTGGAATAGCCCTCTTCGTGCTCTTCAATCACCAAACAGTTCACAAATTTGACACCCTCAGAGCTCTCATTTGCATTCTAGGCCGGCACTTTGATTTCAGGTTGGAACTCAACTCTTTTCCTTTTCCAGTGGAAGCTTGTGGTTGAGATCCTTGAGGTGCAGCAAGGCAGGTGAATTCCCAGTTGGGCTGGTGCATCCCTCAGTCTTTCATATCTTTTGCTGAGCATTTTCATCAGATCCTTGACCACCTTGTTTTGCTTCTTTTCAATAATTGGACCAAGTTCATCGAGTTCAGTGATCCCAAAGTCAGTGAATTTTAGGGGATCATGAATCTTGAAATGTCTCTTATCATCCCCCCTGTAGACATTCATTGCCAGTGGTTTGGTATTAGGGATGATTTTAACATCGCTGATTCTTTCAGGCTTCCTTGGCTTGTTATTGTCCGGTTGTGATGATCAATCCTTTCTAGCCTGAGCTCTTCGGCTTTCCTTTCTTTGCTTCATCGCGCTTTCTCATTGCAGTCATTTCAGCAGCCTGAGAAGCCTTGAACTTTTGTCCTGCCTGACCCTTTTGAAGCTTGCTCGCATCTAGTCCCATGTTCTCAGCTTTTTCGGCGACAACCTTAGCCGCTGCTTCCTGTTCCTTTTCTCTTCCTCAGCTAGTTTCAATCTTCTTTCTTCTTTAGCAATATGTTTACTTAGCTGTCCGTGTGAGCGGTATTCAGTTCACCGATTTTATAGGGAATCTTCTCGGGCTCAGTTGTCATTATGCCTTTGCCTTTGTTTGTCCTGGCCCTGAGGAAGATGATGCGATCAAAGGAGGTGTAGTTGTCATGATAGGTGGTGTGACTACTATCAGTGTTGTTGTTGTTGTTGATGTTGGTGGTGGGACTGATGAGATTGGTATTGCTGACTTGGTGCAGATGATGTAGGAGCAACTGAGACGGTGGTGTTTGCTCCTCTCAGTCAAGAGGAGTTTCTTCAGCATATTCTCCCCTCAACTGTTGCCGGAGTATCAGTGAGGGCAAGAGTTGGTGTTGGTGCTGAGGGGGACGGAGCAGCTTGACCGCTTGAAGGCTGATGATTTCGATCATCATAGCCTTAATCTCGAGTGTCTGTCTAGAATGCCGTGACCTTTGCATCCAAGTTATCTTGAGAAAGCTCCAAGGCAGTCATCCGGGGACCAAGATTCCAGGCCAGGGAAGAGGATGCCGAGCCATGGTCGCCACTGTGTATTCAGAGAGTCCATTGTAGCTCGAAGAGACTTGACTGATGATGGAAGACCCTGAACATGTGCAATTTGAGCGATCTAACAGTTCAGTAAAGCGTGAAGATTGTTGCAAGTATGCCTCATTAGCCTTTAGCACTTGAGAGTTAAGAGTCGGTCTTCTCACGACAAACTCCTTGATTTCATCGATCTTTGTGCCAGCATCCTGAAGGTGCCTTAAGAAGTTAGCCATATTTTCATCCAGTCGGTGAATTTGGTCATACATCAAGTCCCTGTGCTCATGAAGATTTTCATCGAAGCCACAGATCTCTGTTTTTAAATCTGCATAACTTGCAGCAGCCTCATATTTGTTCCCACAATGTTTTAGTACCCCCGAGTATAGCTTCCTTGAAGCCCTGGTGATCCACTGAGCCAACTGCCTTTCCGTGAGGGGAAGAACATTGTCAAACTCTTTGAATTCATCAGAGCTTGAGGAGGATTCAGAAGCATGATCATCATGTTAGAATGGGGATTCAGTATGCTCCTTTGGATCGGTGAGGTTCTTGTTCAGATTGAACCTCGGCCCATTTCTTCTCCAGCTGATAAAATTTCATTTTCGGTTTATCAAGATCATCCTCGAGAATAGAATACCAAGGACATCAGCAATAGTGAGCAAGGGGTTGGTGATAGGTTCCATATCAGCGGGTGGTATATATCCCTCTGAGTCTTTGTCCCCCTGTGACCCCCGAGACACCGGTGGGTGTTTCCCAGTGCCTTTGGCGAGTCAGTGATTGTTGTATCCCTATCGATTGGGTTGTTTGTTTCCCCGAAGTCTTTGGGATCGATCTGTGCCCTCGACAAAGACTTGGATTTGTTAATGTCATCATCAGCGTGGTGGGAAGGCGCCCCTACCACCGCGGTTGTTTGTTTCCTCCTGGATCTTGGGGAGTAGTAGGTGTGACCAAGGGCATGACTGCGTGATGTATCGTGTCCTTCGTTGTCACGGGGGTGGTTGTTGCACAGTCAATGGGTGTCTGTTTAGTCTTGGGCTTAATGTGCCTCTAGGAACGTGCTCTCGGGCCTCAGGGCCCTGAGACTTTGGTTTAGTCTTAGTCCCACTCGAGACTTCCCCTTTCTCTTTTAGGAGCGAGGGTTTGGGACACTGATCCACTTTGATTGTTTACAAAGAATCATGTGGGCCGTCAATTCAATGGGAGTGACAAGGGATGGGTCCTTTTGAAAATTTGATGGGCTCAGGATGCCACGTAAATTTCCAAATTTTTCATCCTGAGTATAATTTGAACCCAGTAACGATTGCAAAGCACAAGATACAAACCTAGGATACTGGAAACGTGCCGTCCTAGTTTTGCTCTATAGCTTCGTTACAAGATCACTGTAAATGATCTCCCTATGTCGACAGTGACCCCATTCATCAAGCAGTATGCCATCATCAAATGAATAGAGTTAACTTGTTCAGTGGATGAGTGGTTCCCGCCGAGGACCTGAATCACAAAAGTGAAGAGGATCCTCCAAGCCACGGGGAATGAGCTTTTAGTGACCGGGGTCTTGTCCAAAAAAGTTGGATCTAAAACAATTTGTTTTAACCCATCCTTCACGTGGAGGGTTCGGATGGGCGACATAAGTACCTTTGTTATAATCCAACCCCTTTTGAAGTGCAAAATGTTTTGTAATCCGGGTGTATTGTTGCCCCATTAAGATGAATCTGATGAGATATTCCCTGAGTGGTCTAAGGTTATTCTCATCAGTAGAAGGTGTCGGGTAAGAGGCTTTAGCTGTACCCAAAATTCCCCGAGGTAGTTTGGGTACGATCGGAGGACATTTTACAAAGGCCGTTTTGAGTGGGCAGTTGAATAAAAATTTTATAATGTCTTTGTAGGTTGGGACACTTCGAGGGTATTCAAAATTTCCTATGACATTATTTGTTTTAAATTCAACGTTAGTAAGATCCCCTACCCAATGAGAAGCAAAGCGGAGAGATTGTGTTCTAGCCATTTCTATTAAAAAGATTTTAGGGTAAAAAAATGTTTTGACTAGAACAATCAAAGTATTTGGATCTCTCAAGTTTGTGATGAAAAACTTTTGTAAATGTTTACAAGGAGGGTTTTCCAAAAGAGTTTTTGAAGATTTTGAGAACACACAAATTTTTTTTTTGGATTTGAGAAAGGATTTTGACAGAGTTTAGTTGCAGAAAATAATTTGTGTGTGTTTTGTGGTTTTGAAGAGGTATTTATAGAGAAGTGAGAGGGGTGGTTTTTGTATAAATGTGGATATGTAAAGACCATTTTTGAAATCGTTTGATATTCCACATTTAATGCCACCCACCACTTCACGCAGTAAAATCCCGTCTTTCAAGGAAAACAGTTGCAATGCACAATAAAAGTGCACTTTAGCAGTAATAAAATATCCATAGGATATTTTATGTGAGAGAAGGCATTTAATGCCAAGTGGGGTGAGGTAAATGATGATACTCCTGACAGTAAGATATGTATTCCTATATTAAATTGGTGGGATTACCAACCTAGGACATTTAAGTAACTAATACTTGGAGCATTTAGTTACTCATTCAATGCTTTCTGTCAGGGACCCTGAGTGAGTCTTACTCATTCAGTGAGAGGTTTGTTTTGGATGTTCAGGGAGAATGTGTGACACACGGTAAATTTTCACCAAAATTTAACTGATAATTAGTAACTCATTTTACTAAGCCAAATTTATTAAGCATGCATAAGCTTTGCCTGATCATTTGAGTAGCTAACTCGCATACAGTAGGTAACTGCACCACTTTTGCATTCATATCATTTTATGAATATTTTATTTTGTCTTATGATTTAAATTATAAGACGAGAGGTTATCTCGTTCTTCCCAGTGACCGACACCACACGCGTACCGACACTATGATAAGGACTCGCTAAAACAATTAACAAATGTCAGCGACATGGAATATTACAAGGATGAAATAATTCAAACACATAACAATAAAATACCACGGGTAAAAAGTTGTCAAACGATGATACCTCGGTCACAATATGACTGGCTCGGGACACAAAATACTTAAACACATTATCACTTAAACAAAGGCTTGATAAGACTCAAGTGCAAACATGCATAACTATAATGTAAATGCACACATTTTATACAAAAATTATCTCACTTACAAATACTTATACAAAATAAACAAGTATGCAATACATCTACTTTACTTACATTAACATTTTATTAAAAACTCTTACTATACCTTACAAGAAAAGAGTTGATAAAATTTAAAACACCAACCCTTTTGTCTTACCTCCCCACTCACGGCAAGACCAAGAACCAAGAAAAAAGAATCAAATCCATCTTCAACCTCTATCTTGTACTCCCTCCCTAGGCCGAATATTTCCATTTGAAGATAAGCCAACATCTTCATCCAACACACTCACCTCTCTCATACCTAATCCATGATAAACCTTGCTTCTCAAATCTCCCTAGATGCTCCTCTATCTTCGAAGGGATCCAAGGAAGATCAAAACAAATCACAAGGAAGAAGTAAAGATCTTTGCACCACTATATCTTTTATATCCAAAAATTCGGATGTCTTGGAAGTAAGCCATTTTTGGCTTCAAACAAAACTCCAAGATGAAGAGAGATGACCAAGGACTTTCCTCTTAACCTCTTCATAAGAAACATTGAGAGACCAAGGACACCCACAAATCAAAACTCAAACTCACCACAAGAGAGTAATATTCTCAAAGTGACCAAGAAGTTGTTGGGTTTGCTCAAAAATTCGGTATACGGGTTGATTTGTGTGGAGGTCCCTCGACTTGGCTCTCATCAACATACTCACATTTCATTCTTGATAAGGTTCATAGTCTTTTCCTTCCTCATGATTTCTATTTTTTTCGTTGTTATGTAAACATTCATAATAAAGTTGTTTTTGTGATGTCTTGTTTTCATTTAAGTTTGTAAGTATAAGATGTACAACTTTACAAAATGAGTATAGTTTTGTTACTTTAGAGCTTGATCTAGTCATGTTGAGGTTTATGTTGTCATTGGGTTGTGATTATTTCCTGTCGAGAAGCAAGCCAAGAAAATGAGGGCTTGGTCTTATAGGAACTTAGTAATTTGACTATGTAACTAGGTACACTTCAAGTCTTGAAACCTATGTTATACGCCTATATCTAACTTGAGGATACATTTGGCAACAACTTGACAATGTGTAACACTTCAAAACTATTAGTTATCTAATTCAAATGCTACATGTTAGTCTCCTTGTTTTCTCCTTGTTTTTCTTTTTTCCCATTCGTGTAAGCCACAGAAAGAGGCCACAGCCCAAGTCAAACTTAGTCTCATTAAAAGGAATTATTAGCTAGTTTGGGCCCAAAACCCAAACCGGGTACCCAAGCTGCTACTAACGCCGGGCCACAACCACAAAACTTCGAGTGTCCAACGAGTAAAATGAGCTAACACACGAGGAAAGGATCTAAATGTAAAACTATTATTCAACGACGAATAAGTCTTTATACACATACGCGCAATATATCACATAAGTTATAAGCGTCGAAGTTACCAAGTAAACAAGTGCAAAAACTATTTTCTTACATAACTATATAAGACAATAAAGGCTTAAAAACTTGACACTCAATAACCATGATTAACGACAATGGGTAGACATATATATATACGTGTCAAGTAACGATCTCTAGTAGAGAACTATATATATATATATTAAAAACAAACTTTGATGAATAAAACAAGGACTACTATATCATTTTGGTCAACTATTAAACTTGAGAGTTTCCAAAATTTAACTCAAGTACTTTCTAAATTCAATTGGAAAATAGACAAACTAATAATTACTTTTGACAATATCATTTTGTGTCAACTTAAATAAGTATATATACATTTATATACTTATTAATGGAACATTCCAATTATTTATCTTAAATCAAACTTGGATCTTAAAATCCATACCAACGTCAAAATGAAAAGAGTATATATACATTCATATACTTACTAGTAAACCTATTAAATTATTTTCTTTTACAAACTAAAGGTTGATTTTAAAACCATTATATAAGAATAAAATTTATTATACCATTTTAAGTAAGCAATACTTAAGAACGATGAACTAAACATTGCCCTCCTTATCTAGATTAGGTGTGGGTGTGACTTCACAATATTCACTAAGTCCCACATTTGGATTTCACATTTGCTAAGGTGAGTTTCATAGCCCCACTTTTACTTGATAAATTGTTTTATACATCTTGGGGTGAGAAATATGCAAAACATTTTATGGACCAAAACTATTACATGATTACTATTACGTGGTTTAGCCTAAGCCCTTATGTCCCTAGAGAATGCCCTTTTTCATGAACCGTCAATTCCCCATTGGGAAACGTGAATGTTATAAATAGATCTATTGAGGGTGACTCCTCCGTTCGGTTAGCCATGCTTAGGCCAAGGCGAAACGTATACCATGTCGGAATCAAGTGTTGAGGTACAAAACACTTGCTATGGGCCCCTATATTGTATGATATCTTTTTAGCATACGTAAACGTGTCGTGAGTATCTTTTAGCTAACGTAGACATTCATACATATATCATTATAGGGTTCGTGTAATGATTATATGCCTTTGCTTATGGTCCAAGCTTACTATTTTAATATAAACCTATGAACTCACCGCTTTTAGTGACCTTTTAGCATATTTTCTCGTGTCTTTAAGATTTGTTCATGAAGGCAAGGCAAGAAGCGGATGTATGGTCGTAGAAATTTTA
The DNA here is from genome assembly GCA_910596185.1 of Chrysanthemum makinoi. Classification (NCBI taxonomy): domain Eukaryota; kingdom Viridiplantae; phylum Streptophyta; class Magnoliopsida; order Asterales; family Asteraceae; genus Chrysanthemum; species Chrysanthemum makinoi. The sequence goes on along the minus strand of OU343223.1, from coordinate 58,341,005 downwards.
AAGAAGTGTTTTTACACAAAAATGATGTTTTTACTTTGGGACCACTATAACTAATGGGATATACCCATTTGTTTAAACTATGTCAGTAAGATAATATTTTAAAACTATTTTATGAAATCAAATGGAGTATGTATTCCGTTCTTTATTACTTGTGTTATGATCCACCAACTCCGTGGCCCCGAATAACTGCGTATGCTTCCGCTTAACAAATTTGGGGTGTTACAGGAATGAATCATTTGGTGATCTTCACGAGATTGGTTTTGGATACGACTTTCAATGTCAAGCATTCCCAATTAAAACTTTCTCTCACGAAGGTAGGTTCATCCAAGGGTTTTGTGAAGATATCGGCAGTTGATATTCAGAGGGATGAAATGAAGTTCAATGTCTCCTTCATTATGTGATCCACGATGAAGTGATATCGATATCAATGTGTTTGGTTCTTTGGTGGAGGACAGGTTGTTGAGATTGCAATAACGCGGTATTATCACGAAGATGGGCACCATTTTGTAATGGATGTCATAGTCACTGAGTTGACTTTTCATCTATAATACATTGGCACGGACATCCTGCTGCAGACTACATATTCGAGCTTCGGTGAGGACATAGCCACCGATTGTTGCTTTTAGCACTCCAACAAACTAGTTTTCCTCCTAGAAATTGACAGACCCCGAGGTACTTTTGTCCATGTTGCGACCACATAATCGAATCGAGTAACCTTTGAGATCAAACCCTGAGCATCTTGGATAATAGAGTCTAAGGCCAGGGGTTCCCTTCAGTACGAGTATTCTTTTGGCTGCGGTGAGATGGGATTCTTTAGGTTTGGGTGATATCTTGCTATTAGGACGGGTGAGAATTGGATATCCGGTCTAGAAGCGTTAGATACATCGGTGAGCCTACAATCCCTCTGAAATGAGTTTGATTGACTGATTTGCCAGTGAGATCAGGTCCAAGGTTGTTAGGTGGGATCATTGGAGTTTTCACGAGGCACGATCAAGGATATCTCATATTTTTTCAAGAGATTCTGGTATATTTCTCTTGATTGATGGATATTCCTTTGTCGGTTTCGATTTGTAGTCCAAGAAAGTATGTGAGTTCCCCCATCATGCTCATTTCAAACTTTTTAGTCATCAGTTTTCAAACTGTTTGCAAAGTTTGTAGTTTGTTGAGCCAAAGATGATGTCATCAACATACACTTGGACTAGAATCACATCATGTTGAGTTCTATAGACAAACAATTGTGTTGTCTATCTTTCCTCCCGACAAACTTGTTTTGTATCGGGAAGGCTGAGAGAGTTTCATATCATGCCACAGGAGCTTGTTTAAGTCCATAAAGAGCTTTGTCAAGCTTGGACATAGTCGTGAATTCACTACTCAAATCCTCGGAGATTGCTGAACATATACATCTTCCTTGAGATCACCATTTAAGAATGCACTTTTAACATCCATTTGGTAGACCCCGAAGTTCATGTATGTTGCATATGCAAGAAAGATCCTGATGGCTTCCATTCTTGCAATAGGAGAAAATGTTTCATCATAGTCAATGCCTTCTTGTTGACTGTAACCTTTGGCTACAAGTCTGGCTTTGTTTTTAATAACAATGCCGTTTTCATCGATTTGTTTTCAAAACCCACTTCATTCCTATGACTACTACATCCCGAGGACATTTGATCAAGGTCATGACCTTGTTTTTATCAAACTGTTGCAGTTCTTCTTGCATAGCTTTGAACCCGGCTTGGGTATTTTAGAGCCTCGATGACACTTTTGGGTTCTATTTCGATAGGTAATCGTATAGACATTCATTGGTGGCTGCGCAGTTAAGTTAGCGCCATGCTTCTAGTGAGCATTCCCTCGGTGGGTTCACCAATGATGTTTACAAGCTCAATGTCCTGAGATCTTGTCCATTTACTTTGTGGTCTAGGATCTGAGCTTAAAGATGTCCGGGAGTTCAAAGGAAGTTGGTGAACCACAGATCATTTAGATCATCCGTCGAGGTGACTTGTTCGGGTAGAGGTTCTTGAGTTATAGGATCGATCATATGGATCGCTGTTACCTAACCCAGTAAGGACGGCCGATTATCAATGAGTTCACTGATAGTTGGTTGAGACAGGTTGTGAGGTAAGACATAATATGAGATGTCAAAGATCGCTCTTGGTATGAGGAATTGGTTTCGTGTTGTACTCATCAGAAGGATATCTTGATGAGTTATCAATTCCTATTTCTTCCACTGAAGTGTTGGTGAATCCGATGCTTTCTATACTTTCATCAAAGGTGACATGATAGGTTTCCTCAACTTGTTGTCATCTTGTGTTAAATACCTCAAGGATTTGGAGATCGCTGAGTAACCTAGAAAGTATCCATCATCAGCTTTAGCATCGAACTTGCCTAGATGATCCTTGTGGTTATGAATAAACACAGGAAATCCAAACACATGGAAGTAGCCGATGTCGTGAAGTCTACCTTTGAATATCTCATATGGGGTTTTATTATGTCTTTTGACAATGATTGACCTGTTTTTGAGTGTAACAGTCATTTTAAGCTGCTTCGGGGTCGAAATGCTTTGAAAAGTGAGCCATTTAACATGGTTCTTGCGGCCTCAATGAGAGTTTCGTTTTCCTTTCGGCTACCCCATTTTGTTCAGGGTATAAGGAGATGAAAATTTTGGGAGATTCCCTTCTCATCACGTAAACTCTCAAGCTCAAGATTTCTAAATTCAGCACCATTGTCAGTTCGATTTGTTTCATCAGAATGTCATTCCGTTTTCAATGTTCCCGATAAATGACATTATAGTATCACCGCCCGACTCTTTTGGAAAGAAAGTATACCCAAGTGTATCTTGAATACTCATCAACAATGACAAGTGTATACTTCTCATGCTTGATTGATCTAGACTCGACCGGTCCAAAGAGATCCATATGCAAGAGTGAAGGCTGACTTTTGATATAGAAGTTTTGCTTGGTTTTGAAAGATGCTCCTTTATGTTTGCCTTTTTCACAGGCTGAGCATGGTTTATCTTTTGCAAAAACCGGTGATGGTAAGCCAAGGACCTTGTTTTGTTTTGCCAAGTTGTTGATGTTTTTGAAGTTTAAGTGTAAGAGTCTCTTGTGCCTGACCAGGTTGATAGTTTAGGTGGCTTTGGCAAAGAGACAAGTTCCATCTTTAGAGAGAGTTGACATGTCTAAGACATAAACATCGTCTCTCCTAGGAGCAATCAACACAACTTCCTTGTTGGCATTGAAAATGGTACCTTGTTTGTCATTGAATTGTACAATGTACTTAGAATCACATAGTACGTGACAGCGATGAGATTGTATTTGAGACCATTGACATAAGCAATCCTAGAAAACTATTCCATTACAGTTTCTTGAACCATAACCTTAAGTGGGACATGATGAGTTATCACCAAACACTACCTTTGGCCCTGGTTCCTTTACATACTTGTGCAGATATTCCTTCACACCAGTCATACTTCTTGAACATCCATTGTCTAGATGCCAGATAGGTTCCTTGGCATGCCTCTCGCACAAGTAGTAAATTGAATTAGTTTCTCTTCGTAACTTACTTACTAGTGGGTTTGGGTCTCATGGTCTCTTTGAATTGAGCAATCGATTCATGGTCAGTGGTGGAGTGCAATGAGCTACCACAGGTTTTACATCTAGAGACAGAGGATGACTCTGTGGATTTTGGTTGTTTTGAACTTCTTCTTGCATGGATGACATTGTCATACTGAGATGTCTTATGGTACGTGTTACCGCAAATATCACGGCATGTGTTCATAAGACAATCATCGGACGATGATCATTAAAGCCACAGTGTGGGCAAGGAGGAAAAGGCTTTGCTCTCAACTTTTGAGCTTTGGATGAAGAAGCATATTGATGACCAACTTTGGTGTAGTTTTCTTGATTGAGAGAGCTCACATATTGCAAGTGGTCAGCAGTTCTGTGATCATCCTTTTCTGATCATGCAAAAAAGGATTCTATAACAATTGTCGTGGTATCACGGTATAGTGGCATGATCACACCTTCGCTATTTTTTGGTGGTGGCTTTTGACTTTGAGGAACTAGTGGAAGCTGACTTTGTCTCCTTGATTGGTTCAGAGACCTTTTCAATAGATTCCATTTTGTCGGTTAGCTTTCTCACAAGTTCAGCTCGATTCTTGAATTTGATCGCTTCGGGGGTGAGGATGTGGAATTATCAGTGGGGTTGGATTCTTGTTGAGTTGGTTTTGATGGTCTTTTCAAAGTGGTTCTACCAAGTCCAGGACCTTTTTGGGAGAGTGTGGATTGTAATGTAATGGAAGTAAGCTCAGAGCTAGGATCAAGCACCAAGAGGTTCCAAAGGTGGAAGTGGTGCTTGAGATTCATCTTCGGACTTCAGAGATGTGTTGATTGCTACTGGGCACATCACGGGAGTCCAAGCATGCTCTTTAGAGCTTGACTTTCGAGCTCTAGAATTTTCCAGAGTCAAAGTTAGGAAGCTTACTATCGAGATTAAGTCTTTCAATCCAATCACTGGTCTTGGGACGCACAACATATTGGTAATCATGCCACCAGACACAAATGGTTTAGGACTCCGGTCTTTGTTGAGAGAGTCAGTAAGATGATGTTCACCTATGACTCTCTTTTTGCTACTGGGGGCACCCACAACATCAAAGACTCTTGGATTCTTGGTGGTCCAGCTATCAATGATTTCCTTTTCTTTCTTAAGTTCATCTTGAAGAGCTTGATTTCTTTTAACTAATTCAGTGTTTTGAATCAGAAGGTGATAGCCTCAAGCTTGTTTTGTTTTAACACAAGTAACTCATCCCTACACTTATTCAATTCAAAACTTAACTTGTTGTACTTAGAAAAAAGATTTAATCTTTGCTCCTCTACAAACTTAAGATCAACATTGATATAGTTCATATAGGGATGCCAATCGAATCATCATCCATAGAAAGTAGAATATTTACCTTCTTCATTGTGATGTTGACCCATTCTCCATTTCTGGCATGATTCTTTCCACACTAGCTTGTCTTCTTCTCGAGAGGGCCATCGGTCGTTGACATGTACCATTTCATCATCGATGAGACCGGCTCTTCATCCCGGTCGAAGGTTTCGCAACAAGACCTTTGTTTTACCACACGATTGAACACTTTTTGGTTCGAGGGTGGCCTCAAGTAATGCAAGCTTAGCTTTGATCTTCCTATACTTGGCTTCAGAATCTATTGTTTTGTTCAGTGATTTATTCTGAAAGTTTTGATGAGGCTGATAGATTTTAGGTTGAAATTTGCTAAAGCGAGGGCTGATTTGACCCTCGATGGTCGTAAGAAGGTTCTAAATTGTTTTTGAAAAAGTCCTTTGCAAAATGACCCTTTTTGTGACACTTAAAGCATTCAGTGTCCTCGTTAGCTTTAGCAGTTGAAAAACCTTTATTTCTTTTAATAAACCTTTGAGAGTTTGCAAGAGTGCCCTTTCGAAATTCAACGTTCAGGTCATTTAGGTACTCCTCACTTGATCTCTCATCGGCTCATCATCTAATTTTCTTGAAAATCTTGAACCACATTGTTAGAAAAGAAGGCAGTTGATATAGGTGAGGTGATGGTTAGGGACTTCTTGACTTCTTGAGACTTCTTTAAGTTAGGTATCGCCTGCTTGATGAGGTGTTCCTCATAGACAAATTTCCATAAATTTCGGGAAGCTCAAGAGTTTGGATGTGATTTGCATTTCTAAGTCCCTGAGAGAAGTTTAACCATTTCTTCGGGAGACAATTAACAAAACCAACATTTATCTCATGTTTGGATAACTTAACACCATCATTAGCCAGTTCATTTAAAAGAGTTTTGTAACGGGTGTAAGTTTGAGAGAGAGTTTCAGAGTCCTTAGCCCTGAAGGTGTTATACTCAAGTTTCGGGTCCATTATCCTGTTTTCCTTGGTATCGGATGGACCTTCATGGCTATGGACCGTGTCATCCCAGGTTTGTTTAGCCATGTTACTGAGCCTTATAACTGACTCCATAATATCATCGGGAAGACATGATATGATGATACTTTTGAGTCTTTGGTCCTGGTTGACCACTCTCCTTTCATCTGAGTCATCGAGCTTGAGGTTTGGGCAAACCTTCAGCAATCTTTGGGACAAACGGGCCCTCATTAATACACTTGATATAATAAGGTTCCATCCCAATCAAATAGCAAAGCATCGCTTTTTCCATTTGTTGAATTTTCCAACTTCAAGTCTAGGGGCCTTGGTTGAATAAGCTCCACCCTTTTATCGACTAGTTGGGGTACATCAATTTCAGCCATAGGAATCTGATTTAAAAACGCTTTAGAGTGGCTTAAAAGGTTTTATAATCAGCACTCGCTCTGATACCACTTGTTATTCCCTATTCACTATTGTTAAAAAGGACAATTAAGTACTTAAAGCAATTTAACAGTGAATAATGACTGAATTTAACATAAGTAAAAACACGAGTAATTTTCAACATCATATTCTTATTAGAAATAAATCAAAAGAATACGTTACCCAAGTACTTGCGGAATAGTACTTGGGATTGAAATGACAAAGTTTGGGTAACTCTCTCTAAGCTCGGGCTAAGTCGAGCACAACTCTTAGAACCCAATGAGCTAGCTCAAGGATAAAGTTGTATTTGGAGGAGTGAAAAGTTGGCTTGTGTGTGTGTGTTTTACAATTCACAAGCTTAAACTTTTCACTCATTCTCTTATGCTATTTATACAAGTATGATTATTAACTTTATCCTAGAAGACAAAAACATGGATCACAGCAAACACGAATATTGATATATTAGGTTCGTTTCACCTTTCTATAGTAGGCGTGAAGCTTCTTTTCCTTGATAGAGAATCGCCGCTTACTATAAATGGGAAGATATGATCTTGATAGATTGAGATGTGTATAGACGGATAAACACTTGAGGGACTTAGTTTTATCGGGTAAAACTTTCCCGCCTAATCCGGCAAATTTCATTCTTCGTCTTTAAAGTCTTGATCTCTTCTTTCGTTTGTCTTGATGTTTATGCTGGAGAGGAGTCGAAGGGATTAAGTGAGTTATTGTCATCACTCACTGAATCCACTATCTTCTTCTTGACTTAGTCTTCACCCTTTAAGTTCCGCCTTGCAGAGTGGAGAGGCTCCTTCATTGCCTCATACTAAGTGTCCTGAAGATAGCTCACTGAGAGACTATGCGCTCAGTGACCTGATTGTGTTTAACAGATTAAATACTTAGGATATTGATGAGTGTGTAAATACTCATCATTTTTAGTCAAATCTGAACTGCAAAACGTTTAAAAATGCTCAGAAATGCATCAAAATACTGAAAATATCTTAAAAATGCATTTTATATGTTTCAGATGCAAAATGTTCAAAATCAGATGAAAAATGAGCAAAGTTTGCATAATCGGCAGTTTCAGTCCCCCATGTTTCTAAAATTGTCAAAAATAGTCCCTGAGTCAAGTTTCAAAAGAAAAATCACCAAAGGTCCTTTTTTAAATCATAAGTTGTCAAATTTAGTCCTTTGGTGAAAAATTTAAAAGTTTGAGAAAATTACAAAAGTGGTCCTTCAACTTTGAAATTTGGCAAAATTGGCCCTTGAAAAATTGGAAAATGGCAACTTTGGTCCTTATACTTTTGAAGGTTGTCACTTTTAGTCCTTGGAAGATACTTTGCAAGAGTGGCAGCTTAGGCCCCTCAATTTTCAGATTTTACACATAAGACCCTTGGATTATTAAACCCTTTCACCCATTTTTGCACCTTGGTCCCTTGTCAAAACCAATTTTGGACCCCTGCCCTATCTTTGGACCCCTGTCAATATGCAATTGTGACCCCCCCTTGGATTATTATATCTGGTCATATCACAGGTCAAACAAACACCTCATTGGCGCCCTTTTCTTCACCTTCCCCACTTGCTCCCCTGCAAACACCTGCACACTCAACCCCCCCTCCTCACCTTATCCCTTCCCATGTTCCCCCTCCTCCAACTAACTTCCAAGGATCAATTAATGCACCCCTTTCCCACCATATCAACCCCAACTGTTAAAAGAGATTTGGCGCCAAAATACCATTCAAAGGCCAAGATTATTTTCAAGCCATCCAATGGCTAGGAAAGAGTTGGGAAGCTGCTCGTAGATGAAAGAGAAAGGCCTTGGGTTATAAAAGACAGCATTTGGAAGCAAGTTGGATAGTTTTTTAGTTTTTATTTTACTTTTAATGTCATTTTTTATGTAAAAGCTTTAGTTTAGTATCAAGTTTGTAATCTTTTGTTAAATTTTGTTAACTTAAAGTATTTAAGTGTTTTAAAACTCAATTCAAGTATCAATTTTCAGTTATTTTTACAATTCTCATTTTGTATCCACTGTTGAAAATCTCAGTTTTTATCTCTTACAACCAAGCTTCAATAAGTTTATTTCTCAGTTCTAATAAGCTTACACAAGCTTATCATAGCTTTTTGTAAGCTTTAGTTCAAGTTTTTAGCAAGTTTGGAAAATAGTCAACAAAAGTCAATTGGGTGCTAAAATGGTCATGGAATTGGAATTAGGGTGATGCAGCAATGGAAATGGGTTGATTCAGGTTTATTGGGTTAATATTTAGGATAGTGGTTCTCTGGTTACTTGAATTCAAGCTATAGTAGCTAAGGACTTTTGTAAGTTATTTTTAAGGTTTTATTGCATAATCTCAATTTGTAGTTTTAACTAGTTCAAAGTTGTTTCAATAGCTGTATTTAGGATAATCATACTTAGTTTGATCATTGAAACAAGATTGCTCAGTTGTTATCTCATTTTAATTACATATCAGTTGGATAAAAGGTTGTTTGGATCAAGCACTAAAACTGCATTAGAGGGTAGTTCAGTGGGTAGAACTTGTTGGTTTGAGTTTGTGTAGCATATTTGAGCTTATATCTGTCTTCATTTGGTGCCTGCACTCCATCAAAGTCAAAATTACATTTAATCCATCTCTACTGCTGATCTGTTGTGTTTTTGAAGATCAAATCTCTTGTTTTGTGTTCAAAGGTCATAGATATAGGTTGCTTAAGTCTCATTTCAATCATTAACATCAATATCAGTCCTTAAATCAAGTTCAAAACTCATATAAGTCAACTGTCCATGTTTCTTCAAAAGTCAAAAGTAACAAAAAACCTGTTTTGGGGCCAACTGCATGGATTTTTCATGTCTTCATTTGTGAGCCATTTTTAGTGAGACTTGGCATTTTAGAAACTTCAGTTGGTTGTCTTGCTTATCACCATTTTAGCATAATTTTACAAATTTCTTAAAAGCTCCAAACTAGCTTATCTTTTTAGGACGGTACGCCCTCAAGCTCCTCAGTCTCAGACACCTCAGAGTTTTCTCAGATTTTGTGCAAGGTGCACAGAGCTCATAAGAGCTGGTCAAGGTCTAATTTTTGGTTTGCTAACTCTGGACCAGGTCTAGTTTAGGTATTCATAATTGGTTTTTGGTTTGTAGCTTATTTGAGTACTTATTCTTGGGCTTATAGTAGGCACATCAAACCTGTTTTTAGCTTATCATCATAAACATCAAATCTGATCTAGCTTGTGATTCAGAGGGTTTAGCTTGTTGAAACTCATTGCATTATAGTTAAATTAGCTTATCTAGGCTTGTGTATCAGTTTGGTAGCTTTTGGTGAGCTTTTGGCTTATTTAAGTGCTTATTATTAAGATCATTCCACATCAGTTTTATAATCTTGTACACAAGCACTTGTTTTTATATTTTTCTCAGATTTAGAATATAATTTTAGAGTTTTCCTGAATTTTTCATATTTTTCTAAGTCATTTTGCTATTTTTCTTGATTTTTATTAGTTTTTAGCACTTTTTAAATAGCATTTAATACAAAAAATTCAGAAAAGGTCCAAAAATATAAGTTTTCATTTTTCTTAGGTTTAGATAAATATAAAAAGTAGAAAAAGTAATTTTCCAGATTTTTCATAGTTTATTTGGTAATTTTTAGTAATTAAATTAGTTTTTAATAGTTTAAAATTCATAGAAAATAGAAAAATAATCAGAAAAATACCAAAATAGTTTTGAAAATTCTAGTTTGATATTTTAGACTTTTCCATTTCATAATTTTATTTTTCTAGCTTTATTTCCTATTTTCTTTCATTTTAGGTTATTATTAATTAGTTAAAAATAGTTTTAAAGTAGATAATTAGTTATAAGATTAATTTTCTTTCTCCATAAATTTTCTCTTATCATTAGGATTGTAAAAACATCATTTTCATATTTTTAGGTTTAATATTGATTTAGTTTCCGCTTTTTAGTTTACGTCATGTAGATTTTAATTTCAGTTTTATGAAAACATAAAAACAAAAACATCATTTTAATTATAGTGATAGCGTTTATTTAATAGATTTTATCTTTTTAATTTCCTCTAATTTGCATTTTTAGCCTTTGTGTTTGTTTGATATTTACGAAGTTATAATCATAATCACAATTCCCTTTATCGTTCAAATTTCTCGATCACTAGACGTTGATTGATCCATTGCATAGCTCGTTGGGACATAACGACCCGGGGAGACTCTATACTCCTCTGATCTTCATTGATTTCGTGCTTAAGCAGTTTTAAGTTTTCTTACGCTTGCGTGAGAGAACTTGACGGTTTTGCGCGCATCAGATATTTTCTATTCAAATCCTAGTTTAAGGGGTTTGGGTATTTACTGAACCCAACAAGAGTCCTCTTGGAGGAAGATGGAGGCTGGACTGTCCTTGGCTTCTTGGCTAGCAGGTCCTCAACTGAGGCCGTTGGGTCTTTCGTCACATCTGCAAGGAAAGGGAACTCTAGAGCAGTTAATTGATTACATGCATCATCATACTCTTTCTCATGAGTAGCCCTATAGTAAGCAACTTTCTCCAGCTCCACCGGTTCGCCAGTCTTAGCTGTCTCCTCCAAAGTGGTACACTTGCCATGGAAAATGGCCGCATTCACCACATTCCCAATTGCAATTCCCACATCATCGCTATGGTAAAGTTCCATAGCAATGTAGGGGATCACCATGGTTACCAAGTCCACCATGTCCTTCTTCAGCACTTTCAGACGAAGGTTTAAACCATCTACCTTTTCTCTGAGCTTGATCTCTTGGTCCAGCAACTTCGTTCTCTCTTGTTCAAGGCCTCCACACTTGGATGAAAGAACAGATATATGCTCTTTATAGCCTACGACCATGGAGCCTTCGACATCACTCTTGCATTCAGCTTCACTCGTTGCCATTGACCTTTGAGCTTTTCATTCTCGACTCGGAGATCTTGCACCAAGGGTTTCTTGTCAAAATCTTCCAAGGCATCTTCACACTTCTTCTCCAAGTCTACATACTCTCGATCCCTAGCCTTCTCCTTCCTCGAGCATAACATCCATCTCTTCTCGAAGCTTTGGTGACAAAGAGCAGGCAGTTAGCCCTTGTCCTAGCATTGAGTTGGTTATCTAGCATGCACTGTCGAACATAAATTTTGTCATGAAGGTCGCAGAGCCTTTCTATGGACATGTTATCCATCACCCCTTCCACTTGGGTGGGATTACATGGCTCACAAGCTGGTGACAAGTTAGGGAGAGGAAGTTCTTTCGTATCGGGAAGTCCTCGCAACATATGTAAACTTGTTAATATATTATTATTGGTACCTAATTATTTTTCACAGGCAAGTAACATTACCATGGATATCATCGCCCTGGGCCCTTGATGGTGGAAATTCCACAGCTCCTTACCCTCGGGCACTCTTTTTCCGGGTAGTTCGAGAGGAGGAGTAGGTAGGATGAGCTTCCTTTTCGAATCGACTTCACAGCTTTAGCTTGGCACCTTTCTGCCCGGACCATCTCACCTATGTGGAGGGTCCTACGATGGCCAACCATCCTCGGGAGACCTGGTTCGTCGAGTCGACAATATTTTCCACAAGTTGATCTTCCACATCTATGGGTTCCTTTGATGGAGGAGCGTGACTGAGCTTTACAAACGATGGGTTGGGCTTCCACATCATTGTTATTTATGGACACTGATGGGGAGCCCACACCATAACTTGTTTCTTGGGGATTCTTTGGGAGGAAGCTTACCTCCTTTGCACCACCAGCTACCACAAAGTTCCGAATGACATCTCGCACAAAGGAGCAAATAAGATAAATATCAGAAAGATAAGTTTTTATTTCTTATTTTAATAAAAAAAAAGTACATACTTTCTCCATCACAAATAATCTTAGGTACTAAAGGAGACCCCTCCCATCTTTCAGCAATGCCAGCCATGAACAGAATTGGCTCATGGAATGTTTGGCAATCAGCGATGACGAGCCAACGTTGATACAAAGGGTTTCTTCTCACAGTATAGGGCAATGGATCGTTGAACCTTTTTCATCATATTGAAATTCGGGTTTAACAATGCGAGTATGCCGGAGGATAATGGTGTTTGGATATAAAAAATTTGCCTTTCCAGTTCCTTATGTTCGTAAAAGGCCTATCTATCAGAATGGGCACATCCCTTTCACCCCTCTTGGCCAAGGTCAACAATCTCCTCGGTATAGATTCAAGAAAACCCTAAGCACAGTCAAGGATGGTTCGAACCCATAAGCTTTGCACATTACGATGAATGTTGTAAGCTTGGCTAGGCCAAAAGGGTTGAACCTAGATATGTGTACCTCATAATACCGGAGGAATTCTAAGATCATAGGATGCAAAGGTATCCTAAGGTTGGAAGTAGTGAAAGCATGGGTATCTGAGCCTACATAATTTTCAGGGGCATCAAGTATCCCTTGATTTCTACTTGGTAGCATGATTTTATGTTCCTTTGACCGGGGTAATCACGAGGAAGCTTTAAGCTCCTCCCTTGTTAATGTGCAACCTTGTTGCTTGATTATAAATTTTTTATTGGTCGACATTGAGCCTTCTAAAATCCACAATAATATATTTGAAATACGTAGGTAGGAGCACTTTACCTTGTTTGATCGAAGCTTGATCGGAAGAGGTTTAGTAGGTGAAAAACTTGGGTGAGATAAAATTTGTTAGGGTTTTACTGTTTTTACATTTTATATACCCTACAAACGAAAAATCTCGACCCTCACGTGATACTTATCCCATTACCACGGATTTCAAAACTCTTTTAAATTTTGAAAAGATGTTCTCTTTACCAGGAAAATGGGTGGTTAGGATAATTATTTGCATTAATACGGTCAATATGTGCAAGACTTTTCAACCGTTCGTTTTGTGATGAAGGGGAAGTTTCGTTCTTATTTAAGTCGTAAGCAATATTTCTTGTTATTACATATCACTTTTACTTGGGGGCGATGACGTACCCTCCGATCAGGTCGAAGGACCCCCCCTTCGGCCTCAATCGAATTTGTATTACGAAGACCCAAGTCTTTCTTCATAAGTCATTGGTGGCGTAAAACCATTTATCATTGACATGGTTACCGTTGGAATTCATCAGAAGGCTAGCCCTTCGATGTCTTCTCTTGAAGATGCCAAGACAAAGAAGAACCTTGACTTGGTCTTCCCCACGTTCCCACTATTTCCTTAGCTTCCTCGCCAGTCCGAGATAATGGGGATGAAGCCTAGCGTTACCATAAATGGGGGACACCCCCTGATCTCCCTAAACGTGTGCTAACACTCTCCAAGCTATTTTCATCACCTATAAATAGGTTGGACGAGTCATTTCAATGGTATGTTCACAAAAACACAGTATTTCACATACATCATATTATTTACAACACATATCACATACTTACTCTTACGTCGGAGGTGGTTCGTAGGGCCCAACCCTTGCGCAATCACTTAACGAAGTGTCTACTATTTTTTATTGCAGATTGGCTACAAGTTTGGCGCAAGCATATCATCTCTACACCCGATCACCATGAAGGGAGGCACGTGCATCTATTGTACAATCAATTATGAAACGAGTTAAAGGTGGTATAGTGGTAAGAAAATTGTGATTATCATCATGGCTAAGAGGTTTGAAGTTTAAATCATGCACGAAAAACAACTCTTGTAACACCCCCAAAATATCGCAGCGGAAGATTGTGTCGTTGGGGTGCTACTTCATAATACAAAGTACAAGTTATAGATAACGACCTCTAAATGAGACGTTTTGAAAAGTTACCATTCGATTAATGAAATCAGAGTTACAAACAATGAGGTCCCAAAGTATAATATATAATGTTTACAAAATGTTTCGAATGGTAAATGATAAAAGCATAAGTCTTCAAAATATGTGCGTCGACTCTCTAAGTTCCATGCAATAGCTATCACCATGACCGAGATAAACATGCTAAAAGTGTCAACATAATGGTTGGTGAGTTCATAGAGTTTGTTTTGAATAAGTCGAAAAGCCAAAGAATGTTTACCACAGCAAAGGCATTGTAAATCACTTCAGTTCCAAGTTCCACCAAGAACTTGCAACTTGTGTGTTCACAACATTGCTAAAATATAGTACATTTTATAGTTAAGCACACATAGAGACATAATAGTTCACATTATTGCACTTAGTGTTGCTCCGTCTATATTGGGAGACTTTCAAGTTTACTAGTGGACACTCCGAACAATGGAGACTTACCATCGTCTATCAAGTTTCCTAGTGGACTACATAGAACAATGGGACTTACCATCGTCTTAAGTATAACACAATCAAGTATAAGCAAATCCATGTCACAAATCAAGTATATGGCAATCAAGTATAATGCTTTGAGTATTTGTATTTGTAAAAGCAAGTAGTTGAGCATGTATCTCCCCTAAAGAGTTTGTAAAACAATTAAGCGAGTAAAAGTGGGGCTACGAACTCACGATAATCGATAAAAGTTTAGAGTACTTAAAGAAAGTAAGAAAATAGTTGAGCATGTATCTCCCCAAAGAGTTTGTAAAACAAGCATTAAAAGAGTAGGGGCTATGACTCACTGATAATAACGATGAATGATACTAGAAAATTGGTAGCGCTTAGCATCTAAATTCAAAAATCCATTTCCTAAACTATAAAAACCTCTAAATCACCTCATATACCCATAACTATCAATAGCAAAAACAACAAAAATCTTTAATATTGCGTCTATTCTTGCAAAAGTTTTGAGAATTTCCACAGGACCCACAGCTCCAACCCAGTTGTGGCTCTTAATCCAACCGCGAAAATACAAAATAAACTAAATTTTCATTAGAGATACTAATGCCTTCAACTTATGTGTATAACTTCGGGCCGAAATCAAGTATGGAGGGTGTATGGAGGTGGCGACATCAAGGAGGAGAAATGTGTGTGTTTTTTACGTGAAATAAAATGAACTAGTTTTCTTTTTATTTATAGGGAAAATATCTGAAAATATTTAGATATTTTGATGAATAGTGTTTAGATATTTTTGATGAATAGTGTTTAGATATTTTTGAAAATATCTAGATATTTATAAATAGTAACTATATATTTATATATTATTAAAGTACAAGTACATTGTTTATGCATGAAAATTGTGTAAAAGTATTTACTTTGTTCATATTTAAGTGAAATCAGATAAATAATAAAATTACGGTGAATAGTAACTCGTGAATAGTAATTTGTGAATAGTAATTTTCGGAAAAAAGTTTGAGTTTAAATAATGACCCAAAATATGATGAATAGTAAAATGAATAGTAACAGTGAATAGTAAAAAAATGAATAGTGACCGAAAATGCGAATGTTCAGTCTCTACCCTTATGGGAACTTCGTAAGTTCTGTTGATGTCAACTACATAGCGTGTCTAAGAAAAGTGTGGTCTCAAAACGTGGGATTCTCTCTTATTCACAGAATAGTGTATGGGTTACGTTGTAATACACCCATAATGTGGTTATGGAATCATATCGGATGAAAATAAGCCCACTTATTTATAATTCATTACTTACATAAAGAAGCGTCCAAATTTATGTAATTAATGTATTATAAACTTATGGTTCGGTGGTTTATAACTTCTTTATTTGAATAAAGAGGCGTCCCAATCCATTCAAATAAAGAGATTATAAATCATCCTACTTAAGAATTCCCGACACAAAATTCTCTTTCTCAGACAGATAATAAGATAACCAAGTCATCAAATGTCTAAAGCTAAGTAATAATATTATTTAACTCAAATCTCATGTCTCATCAAACAAGAACTGTCACAAGATCAAGTTAAATAATTAGTTATTACTAAGCTCCATATTTTTAATGACTCGATTAAATTATGTGGTTTCTTATTATTACTAAAAATCATATCACCCAACAACGTGGATCTAAACAAATAACTAACAAGAAGCATATCGCACAAAGTGTGTTGTGTAAGGCAATCATAGTGGAGATTCTTAACGGATAAAGCAGTTATAGTCTAGGCTCTTAAATGCAACCTAGTTCTCTATAACCAATGCTCTGATACCAATCTGTAACACCCCCAAAATATCGCAGCGGAAGATTGTGTCGTTGGGGTGCTACTTCATAATACAAAGTACAAGTTATAGAAAACGACCTCTAAATGAGGCGTTTTGAAAAGTTACCATTCGATTAATGAAATCAGAGTTACAAACAATGAGATCCCAAAGTATAATACATAATGTTTACAAAATGTTTCAAATGGTAAATAATAAAAACGTAAGTCTTCAAAATATGTCGTGCGACTCTAAGTTCCATGCAATAGCTATCACCTTATGACCTGAGATAAACATGCTAAAAAGTGTCAACACAATGGTTGGTGAGTTCATAGAGTTTGTTTTGAATAAGTCGAAAACCTTTAAGAATGTTTACACACAAAGGCATTGTAAATCCACTCAGTTCAAGTTCGCCATAAAGAACTTGCAACTTTGTGTGTTCACAACCACTTGCTAAAATATAGTACATTTTATAGTTAAGCACACATCTGAGACATAATAGTTCATTATTGCACTTAGTGTTGCTCGTCTATATTGGGAGACTTTCAAGTTTACTAGTGGATTTTCCGAACAATGGAGACTTACCATCGTCTTATCAAGTTTCCTGGGCTGCTCCGAACAATGGAGACTTACCATCGTCTTAAGTATAACAATCAAGTATCGCATAATCGATTATGCAAATCAAGTATATGGCAATCAAGTATAATGCTTTGAGTATTTGTATTTGTAAAAGCAAGTAGTTGAGCATGTATCTCCCCCAAAAAGTTTGTAAAACAATTAAGCGAGTAAAAGTGGGACTCTGAACTCACGATAATCAGTAAAAGTTTAGAGTACTTATGAAAGTAAATGAAAATAGTTGAGCATGTATCTCCCCAAAGAGTTTGTAAAACAAGCATTAAAGAGTAGGGGCTATGACTCACCTGATAATAACTGATGAATGATACTAGAAAATTGGGCAGAGCTTCCGCATCTAAATTCAAAAATCCATTTCCTAAACTATAAAAACCTCTAAATCACCTCATATCTACCCCATAACTATCCCGATAGCTTCAAAAACAAAAACCCATCTTTAATATTGCCCGATCTATTCTTGCAAAAGGTTTGAGAATTTCCTGGGACCCACAGCTCCAACCCACCATTGTGTAGCTCTTAATCCAACCGCGGAAATACAAAATAAACTAAATTTTTATTAGAGAATACTAATGCCTTCAACTTATGTGTATAACTCGAGAGCCGAAAATTAAGTATGGAGGGTGTATGGAGGGTGGCATCAAGGAGGAGAAATGTGTGTGTTTTTCTGTGAAATAAAATGAACTAGTTTTCTTTCTATTTATAGGGAAAATATCTGAAAATATCTAGATAATTTGATGAATAGTGTTAGAATATTTTGATGAATAGTGTTTAGATATTTTTGAAAATATCTAGATATTTATAAATAGTAACTATATATTTATATATTATAGTCACAAGTACATTGTTTATGCATGAAAATTGTAAAAAGTATTTACTTGTTCAATTTGGCGAAATCATAAATAATAAAATTACGATGAATAGTAACTCGTGAATAGTATTTCGTGAATAGTAATTTTCGGGAAAAAGTTTGAGTTTAAATAATGACCCAAAATATGATGAATAGTAAAAATGAATAGTAACAGTGAATAGTAAAAATGAATAGTGACCCGAAAATGCGAATTTTTACAACTCTCAATAACTACACTAACCTTTTTGAAAGGGAAGGATATTACCCGGTTTTGGTTTATGTGGTGATGGACTCAAACTCATGAATTAGAAGACCAAAAACTCCAAACACCATGTTACTCAAAAAGAAAAAAAAATGATTATGATCGTCTTAGGTGAACCCTTAGAAAATAAGCTAAAAGCAGTGTGCCCGGCGGTGCCCCGTATTATGTGTGAAAGTTCTTTAACCAAATGGTTGTAGGTTCGAGTCATGTCTAAAGCATGTAGGATCGATGTACGGTGTGTATATCATGAGATATGTAAAATAACAAAGATATATCTTATAAATTGTGTCATCAACTGAGATTACAATAGCCTATTTTTATAGGCTAACATAATCTTGATGAACCAGAAACATAATCCTATTAGGAAACTACATAAACATAATAATGATAAATAACCTTATACATATTTTATCATCTAAAACTCCCCTGTAGTTTGAACGGGATGCTTCCAAATGAAAAAACTAACACGAATGTTAAAGCCACTTATTTTTTTTCTTTTCTTCTTCTCTTCCTTGTTGCTAGTTTACACGAATATAGACTTGTATTCGACGACAAAGCCGTATACTGACGGTTTCCCTTTTTTCGTGACGTATGCAATGTTTTTACGTCATGGTTTGCTTGCCTTTAGAAGTGAGTGGCAATTTGGTGGTCAAATTTTGTCGTTGACAAGAATGATATCCGGTGACGAAGAAGATAATATTAACATGGAAAACAAATTCAGTTTATTGGTGGCTAGTGGCTACTCAACATACTGTGGGTGTATTATGATGGCTAGGGTTTTATGTGATAAGGTTTACATGTTGGATATTAAAAAAATATATATATAAAAAAAATAATAATAATAAACTATTTAAACAATAACATTATAGCGAAGAATAAATAAATTGGGATCCCTCCGGATCACCGACGAGTAGCCGATGACCGGAGGATAGCAAATTATTGGTCGTGACTTGAACTTAAAACTCTGATACCATGCGAAATAGCAAAAGAGTAATAATATTGAATTGTATTTTTGTGTGTCTACATAATGCCTATGTATTTATAATAAATACATAACTCAATGAACAAGCAATACAAACCCTAACCCTAATGAACAGGTTTGGGCCAACCTAGTCATCTAACACTCCTTTGAAATTTGACCGGGAGGCTTACGAACGAACAAACTGAAATATATGTTGAAAGCCACTTCTTCTTCTTTTCTCCTATCATATTCTTTTTTGTTTGCTTTAACGGAGGCATAATTATATTTGGCGACATAGTTGTTTATCGCTTGCGGCTTCCACACTTGCAATTTTTTACGTCATAGCTTGCTTTGTCTTTAAGTAGGAGCGGCATTTTTGCAACGAACTATATTCGAGAAACAACAATGATCTCAGATCTTAGATGGTAAAACAAATAGTAATGTTGAAGAGACAAATTTTGTTCATAGATGGCTATATCAACATAATATGGGATGTGTTATGAGTTATGATGGCTAGATTTTTTTTATGTTCTACGGTAATGATTGGGATTAGATAAAAAGACTAAAAAAACGAAAATATAAAGCGAGAAGAAGTAAATAAACCAGGATCCCTCTTAATCATCGGTGAATGGTCGATGATCGGAGGACAACTATTTTGTGTTAGGTTGGACCAAATTTTTTGATATCATGTAAATAGAAAAAGAGTAATAATATTGAATTGTGTTTTTGTGTGACTATATAATCAAGATTGCCTATGTACTTATAATAAACACATAGCTTAATGAACAAGCAAGACAAACTCTAACCCTTATAGCTCAAAACTCACAATTAAGTTTAGGCCAACCTAGTCATCTAACAGGATTGTCTAATTTTTTTTTGGAAAAATTGGGTGGCCTTAAGTCATTTATCGTTACATGATCTTATACTATTTTATTTTAGAGAACTGGTTCATTTTGGTTACAAAGTAGTGTTAATATAGTAAAAGAAAATGTCAATTTAAAAGTATTTTAGAAACAATATTCTATATAAAAAAAAGTTTGATAAATGAGAAACTAAGGACCTGTTTGGTATCCACTAACCGGTTTAGATTGATAAAACCTTTAAAATATTTGTTTGGTACATTTTCGTACCTCTGACATGCTCCTGACAAAGACTTTTGAAACCAACTTTTTAATCCACCATATTTTGCTTGGTTTTGAGTGGGTGTCAATAAATGGACCAATCAAAATTCTTTTTTATTTGATGTTTTTTATTTTAGCCGCAAGTTATTATATTTCTTTTTTTATTTTTTAATTTTAATTTTTTAGAAAATATAAAAATACACTTCTTAATCATTTATTTTCTCTCTCTTCGTTTAATTCAAAATCCAAATCCAAATCTTAAACCAATCTACAAACCAAATGGCTAGTTAATTGTGTCACCTAATAGAATGAAACATTTTTAATAATTAATAAAAGTCAACGTTAGCTTTTCATTTGGTCAAAATTATTTATGTACAAAACATTTTCAAAAAATACTTATGCACTTGTAAAATTTTTCCCCTTCAAACTTAAGAGTAAAATTGCATTATACTTTGATGGATCAAAAGTTCTATCAAGTTCAAAACTTCAAAAATAGGCTAATATTAAATTCACATTTACGGACTCAGCGTGTAAAATTGTTAGTTACCATAATCAATAATTAAGTTTATAAATTTAACATGTGTCCTCTGTAATTTTTACAACAACAACAGCTAAAAAAATTCAAATGCTCCGCTTTGTTTACAAACGATAATATACTGCATTTAATTTCTCAATCTAACAACTTAACCGAACACACTGTCACGCAGTTCTTCATTTTAACATCTTAACCAAACACATTCACGGATTAAGAGAAGCAAATTCGACTGAGGTGAGGATGTTCGGGAAGCTTATTATACGTTGTTTAGTTATCATCATCGATACCAGAGGTGAGACCTTTCGAGAAACCTATTATACTTTGTTTAGCTCGAATCTTCGATACCGGAGGTTTTTGTTACCGTAGACAACTCAGGTGCATATTCTACTATTGATTGCTGTCAAAATTTTAGTTTGTGATTGTGTAATTATGTTTGTGAAGAGTTATTCTTTATTTGTTTACGTTTATGAAATGTGCCATTTAGATATGTTAGATTTAAGATTTGTATGTGTAACATATTGGATTTCATAAACACATACACAATCACAATAAGGGGCGTATAGTTTAGAGGTTTTAGAGAGAGAAAGTAGAATGGGAGCCTTTCTAGAGAGAGAAAGTAAACAAAAGAAAGAAGGTTAGATTGAGTGAAGGTCCAACCCTACCTTGGGAGGTAGAGGGTATTTATAGTTACATACTACACGTCCTCCTTCGGACTGTGGATCAGGCATACAGTGGGTAAAGACCGTCCTTCCTCCGGTGTTACACTAAACTAAACTATACAAAACTAACTAATTGACTACTAAATAACGTAACTAATGATATGTCTACGAGCTAACTTATGCTAAATAATATTTGGGGTGACCGATACTTCACTATGGAATTTCTAATTCCTAACAATCTCCCCCTAAGGGAGGTCACCCCATGTTTTACATTTCGAATCCTAGCATTCTATTTAATCTTCAGTCATGAGCTCGTAGACTTCAATTCTTCACTGTCCGCATTCTTTGTGCTTTTGTAGTGACTCTTCATAGTCCGATTATTTTGTACTTTCAGTGGAGGTCTTTGAACTGATCCACATCTTGATGATCTTCGAGCTTTCTTCGAGATCATCAACCACAGTAAATCTCTGGATCACCCTTTTATTGTTGCCATCATGTGTGTTGTGACTTTTGGGCCGACATGCTTTCACACTCGGATCATGACATCTTTTCCAGAGTAGCGGAAGCTTTTACTGGTTCAAGATATTTGCGGCGTGCAGAAGCATGTATAAAAATATCAGAGCCCGGTTCTGTAGATATGCACAAGTCATGATTTCTTCAATTAAGTGTGGATGTTGTGAGCATGTGGCTTTGCATTGACTTCTCAATTCGGTCAGTACAACCGTCAAATGTACCTGCGCAAACAAGTTAGCAATAAAACCAAGAAAGTGTCTTTGATCACTTTCGTTGAATTGAGGTACACGGCCCACGGTTCCCCGTTGATCAGTACAAGTACTGCCTGTGATCACGTATAATTCCTAAGAATCTCCTTGACAGGGTTTCGCAGCTGCTCTAGCTGTTCTCAAACCGGAACGTCTCAAAGAAGACAACACGGAGTGAGTGAACCAGCAAATTGAGATTTACTGATTGATTCAAAATGATTTGAAAACAATCGCGTATTGCATGAAGAAAGATTTTTGCAATACGACGAAGGTTTTATAAGAAAAATCAATTTTCAATCATAAATACCCTTTAATTTTGAAAGATTAATACACAGTCGATGTGCTAGAGAAAAGAATCGTTGAGCACAACGACCGGTTTTTCAACGGTATCCGTCAATCCATTTCCTGGACCAAGGTTGATTCACGAGTGAATCGCCCCATCGTTTCTGTCCAGTTGTCACAAGCTTAATCTTTAGAAAAGATCTCACATGCCACCCACCAAGAGCTTGTTTGATGTTGGCTCTAGAAGGATTTCCATCTTCATCGTGAATATTTTTACATATCACTTGGATGTTCTGGCAATACCACACGGATAATGTGTAGGACTCTTAATATATTCTTACTTTCAACATTGTGTGAAACAGCAAGTCTTCATTAATTTTTGTGTCCTAATGAGATATTGTGGATGATCTCTTGGCTCTAGAATCAATTGTGCATTTTTGGTTCCTATGTCGGAGATTAGGGAGAGGCTCTCCTTCTTCAATATCAACAATCTCTAAGAGAAAGTCGATAGATTATGTAGGTTCCCTGTGAGAATGAAACAAGCCCTTTTAAGAGGAACTTGAGTAGCTTGGGAAGTTTAGTGCAGTGCGTCACTGGGTCCATGACGTCTTGTCTTCAATACCAGTGTTACCTTGGTAACAACCAGTAGCATATGTATTGAACCCGGTTTCTGCCCTAAGGTTGAATTATAGGATGATTATTTCTTTTCACCCTTTTCTCATTTAATTCTTTTTCATTCTTCAGTACTAGCTCTGTCTCAGTCCGCACTCTTCCCATATCTCACTTTTCTCCTTTTTTCATCATACCTAAGGACTCTACACTATCTAGTGGATTGTCCCTGGGTAGATCCCTCCGGCTCTGGCGGGATCGTGGGAACTAATACCTAACCTAACCATCCTTATAACACCATGCATAAAGTAAAATGGTCAGTCTTTTGGTATTGTTCTTTCCTTCTCGAAACCAATTGAAAAATCATTTGGAAAATCAATCAAGGTACTTGTGACATAATATCAAAACATTTTGTACCTTAATTGTTTTGATCTTTCAGAAATGCTCCCCCTCAACATGTGCATATGATTTGAAATTGTTTTATCACATAGAGGAAAGAGTTCTTTTGAAGCACATACACGATCACAAAAACCATTAAGAAAACCATTTGAAAACTCAATCAAGGTACTTTATGTTAAAACGTAAAAGCTTTTGTACCTCAATAGTTTATTTTCTTTTGAGATGCTCCCCCTCAATATGTGCTTCGAGATTCGAAAGCGTTTAGCACATATGGAGGAAGCTGCACAATTGAATCAAACGATCACCTTTTATCAAATTTCATTATTAAATCACAAATTCTCCCCCGATCAAAAATATCAAACCCTTTGAGATTTTGGATCCCAAGTAATTTAATAAGGTTTAGAAAACATGGGAGAAAATGTTCCTGGTTTAAAATCTCATCTTGTTTTTGGATAAATGCTCCTCCTCAACATGTGCATTGTATATTTGAAATCGTTTGGCACATGGAGGTAGGAGTGCCTTTAAAGGACTAAAACCAATTCCATTTAAACAGATTTGAGATTTAAATCACGATCTCTGCCCCGATCAAAAATTTCAAAACTTTTGAGATTTGTGATCTCAACTGATTTAAATCATTTAGAAAAGTTTGGGGAAAGACGTGGCAAGATTTAATTATGAAATTGACAGATAAGGAACAATTTAAGACATTAAAGATTGTTAGTGTCAGGTATGATAGTTTTTAAGAGATCTTTAAGTAAAATAAAACAATTTCACAATCAAACAAGAACAGAAAAAATTTCATTTTGTAAGATCTTTGAGTTTTAAAGAAAATCATACCATGACATAACATTAAATCTTTAGATCACCACTTTGTTATTGTACAACCCGGAATTTTTGAAGATATATTGTTTGAAAATATATATTTATAAATCACACTCCCCCTCAATCGATGACCGTAGTCGTAGATTGAGTGACTTAGGTTTTGATAGAATGAGGTCCGGTGATTTTCAAAATTAAGTCCGATATATTTTCAAGACAATATTTTTCCCATTTTCAAAATAATAATTTCAAAATTTTTGAAAAATGGTATTATTCACTACTTTTCATGCACACAGATACGTTAGGTGGTTGAGATGCTTTTGGTGTTGTTGCTGAGGGTTGGAAGAAAACCGTCTGCAAATGCAGTGAGACTTCTGACGTTGCATTTGTCATGCCAACTCTTCATAGAGGTCCAATTA
Source organism: Chrysanthemum makinoi (assembly GCA_910596185.1). NCBI lineage: Eukaryota > Viridiplantae > Streptophyta > Magnoliopsida > Asterales > Asteraceae > Chrysanthemum > Chrysanthemum makinoi. Next base: position 58,316,375 of record OU343223.1, on the reverse strand, counting down.
AGCTCCGTTTCTTCATTTGATGATGAAGAAAAACCATCTGCTGATGCAGTGAGACCTCTTACGTTGCATTTCATGCCAACTTTCCATAGAAGTCAAATTAAACTCCGTTTCTTCGTTTGTCGATCCAAGATATAGTTGCCCTTTCCTTTTGGCATCCAATCATCAATTTTGGGATCCGGATCGGGAACATTCTTATAATCCATGATATCTGCATACGTTAGTAGACATACAAACAGATATATGGTGGTCGACAACACCCAAACATCAATCAAATAATAAAAGTCAATTCAACATATCAATCATTTCATATAAGGCATAGGATTTATGTGTTCGTCAAACTCTAATCATCTAATCCTAACAATCATATCCTAGACACCTAGTCCTTCAACGTAGGTTAACATCATTTTTCAGTTAAGCATATAGGATAATTAGATAAGCTCGTTTAGATGATATAAATTTGAAAACATTCTCCCCCTCAATCAATGACTCATTTTCTGAAAAGTTTAAAAGCGCTGAAGTCATTGATTGAGTTTGCAAATTTAATAAAAACTCTGATTCTGATTGATTTTTCAAGCAACTCATTTTCCACCATTTTGAAATACACCAAATATTTTTCTGAAGAATTTTAGACGGAAAAATATTTGAGTAGGAACAGCAGTCCTTCGACATACTTTCCTCATTTTGTTTTAGGATAAGTGCACGAAATATTTGAAAATTTGTTTAGCGCAACACTTTCCTTTCTTGAAGAGCGGGTTGCTATCAGAAATAATAGCAAAGCATAGTTTTAAGCATGGGTTACAGTCTGAAGTAACTGCAATCCATCATTTTTGAAGCGCGGGTTACAGTCTGAAATAATTGTAAGCCATATTTAGAGACATGATTTGGAAAAGAATATTTACACCTTCTGCTCGAACTTCATCTATGGTCCCGTGCCATTATTGAATGACATTTCTAAGACCGTAGATGTTATCGATACCAGAAGACATGTCTCTAGAAAACAATATTTTTGGTATTTTTCAAATTTTCTGATTTTTATGGGTTTTTGTTGATTTTTTATTTTTCTATTTTCTTTTTGTTGGTTTTATATTTTTGTATTTTGTTTTTGATAAATAGATAGAGTAGATGATATAGTTTAAGAAGATGATGATACGAGTACCAAGATAAAGATATCGAACAGCCCCGTTGTAGAAGATAGAAGTCATCATCTCTTAAACTTTCACCACCAAAGCATTTGAGGCTCTTGAATCGTCGCAAGAACTTGAGCCTTCTGAAAGTGAGACTTTGGTAGCTTCCTCCCAAACCGAAAAACTATAAAGACCATTTCCCCAAGAAGTAGAAATGAATAAGAACGGTCTCATTGAATGAAGCTCAGCACCCCGAAGAATCACGAGAACAACGAAGTAACAAGTTGAAACATTGATCGTCTCAGTGGTTATCAAATCCGGAATAACTGATTAAGCTCTATCATGTGAATATGTTGTGCGACCTTGATGTACACATATCTCTCCCCTGATGGTTGCGATCTTATTGGAATCATCATTACATTGTGTACATAAAGCACTAACCGGAAGCACTTTATCATAAATCATATAGAATATGTCGATAAGCAATATCATCTCACGTACCAAATATTCTTCTCACATTTCTTCCAACTGAACGCTGAAGTAACACATACCAAAAGTCTCAGAGACCATTTCCCCCAAATAGTTGGAATAATACATCCTTCCCTAAATAGTTGGAATAATATATCCTTCCCCCAAATAGTTGGAATAATACACCAAAGGCTACGAGTTAAACATTGAGTTTCTCTACGGTTATGACCATTGTCTTTCCGGGATAACTTCAATCAGGTAGAAGTGTTAAGTTCATCATGTGTACTCGTTGTGATTTTAGATATATGTCTCTTTCCCCCTTGCTGGTTTTGATACCTCAGAATCAGCAAAACATAATATACCCATAAACTTGAAATCTTGTGAGAAGAACTCAAATAGCCCAAATGAATCCTGTGAGAATCAACTGCTACAGAAACTCTCTCTGACTATCTTTATCAACCCATATGTAGACAATTTAAAGTGACCACTGTTGAAGAAAACCCGATATACCAAACTTGAAACTGAAGTCGAATTCCCCGCATTTGTATCTTAAGCTTGCACTTAATGATGGAAGAACGGTGTCGATAATCTATGCTTTAAGAAAATATCTAAGTACTCACTACTCAAACAAAGTATGAGACATTAACACCTCTTGTGATTATCCACATCGTCATGCATGTATGACTGAGTAAAACAACGTAACTCATAATAGTGATAGTTAACCAGTCTTCAACCCAACCACCTGGTAACTAGATAAACCAAGTCTTCAACTCAAAATCTTAAGCCCGAGCAAGTTATCAAATAAGAAAACGCCTTTGTTGAAAGTCAACTTCAATCTCAAATAAGTGATAAATGATTAACTCCGAAGTCATCAACTTGTGTCAAATGCCCAACACGTGAAGACAACATACAATCGGATGTACATTGACCTTGAATGAACCGCAACAAATGACTCCTCAACATCAATGCATTCTTCCTAAAGGTATACATGTAGAGACTGATCTGAAGATTCACCAATAATTTCTTGACGGATATGGGAGTGATCATTTTCCTTAATGTTCATGTGGTTGATTTATAGCGTGCACAATGAAAGGAACAATAATCCGTGAAGATTTGGCAAAGGAATACCAAAGAGCGGATCATTATTCAGACAATGTCAAAATTGAAGATTTGGCAAAGGAATACCAAAGAGCGGATCATTATTCAATAGTGCATCTACAATATCATGATAGTCAGTATCAACGCCTTGTGAAATAACTGGAGGTAATGTTTCTTGAGGATTCCGATAAGTACTTCTTAGATGGTGAACCAGTTGAGTCAGTACGAGGCCTGAACTGATGTGAACAGACGTCATAGCCGAATGAACATCAAGATTGAGTTACTTGAACCCCGTGAGTTATGAGATATCAATCCATTTGTAATCCATACTTTAAGCTAGTCCATGTAGTGAAGGATCGAAGTATCTGCAACTGAGTAAGGACTACCTGCACTAATATTACAAACTTGATTGCATATATTTTGGTTAGTGACATTAGTATCCAAACCCTTTAGGGTTTCACAGTTAACCTTGATTTTGTCATCGGTAAACAGCTTTCTGGTAGGCATCCACCTAATTCCAACATCCTTAAACATTTTACCAGACGGAATCTACTTATGGCAAGGTCTAGGATTGGTGACATTCTTATGCACAGTGGAAGACTTATCGTTATTCCTAGACTCCAAATATTTAGCAGTTGGGATCCATCTAGGCAAAGTTTTGGGTTTGTTTTGATTCATAACATGTTGAACCTTAGCCATGAAGGTAGTCTTAGTGGATTGTACCTTAGCATGTGAATTAGGAAAATGTTTCTTATTCGGAAAAGACTCAGAATTTCTAGTTTCATTTTCTACATGCTTAGCATTCTTCTTCATATAACTACTCTTAGATGCAAGCCAACCCCTAGTCTTTTGAGAGTTCCTAGGTAATGGTTTACTACTACTAGCAGTGCCTTGAAATCTCGTGGAATGCATCACCCTAGGTCTTGCACCTAAAAATCCGTCTTTTCGAATCTGTGCCTTTTTCCTAGCTTCTTCTAGATAATAGTTCTTCCACAAGTCATTCATATCATATGTATTATGGGTTTTAATGCTTGGTTTTGACACTGTTTTCGAACTATTCCTACAGGTGCTGGGAGTAGAAGTAGCTACTTGTTGAGGGTTAACGGAGCTAGAAGCATTATTCTTAGGTAACTTAGGTGAAGTGACTGGTTTTGACAAAACTTGTATCGCATCAACTTGGGAGTCAAGCCTTGTCTTCAAAGATTTTGTTCTTTCAGATATAAATGCATTAGGCTGCCTAACAATGGACCGGTCTCTAGTGAGATGAGAAACTGGCTTCCCCAATTTTGATGGTTTTGTAAACTTAGTGTGCACACTTTTCCCTACAGTTTTCCTAAGCTCATTTTTTAAGGCAACAATAGCGAAACTCTTTTCTTGAAGTTGAGCTTTGAGTTCATCAATTTTTGCTATCAAAGAATTTGTTTCCATTTACTTAGTTCTAGCTTCTTTGACAGAGTCACTTAGTTCTATGTGATGCTTTCTCAAATACTCATTTTGCTTTAGTAATTTGGCCACACAAACTGCTAATTCATCATTTCTCATTTGAATATCATAAATAGCATTAACATCAGAATTAGTTGTAATCAAATTACTTTTCACATGCATACCAGAAATATGTTTCTTCAAATTATTGATAGTCGAGTTTTTGGCTTGAATTTGAGCTTTCAAATCATTTATTTCAAAAAATTCACGAAATTCAGGAAATTCCAAATTTTTACATGGTTTCTTAGTTTGAAAACTTTCCTCCTTTCTTTGTATTGCAATTTCAAGAGAAATGCAATGTTTTTCAAGTTTTGAGAATTTGTTTGAAAGTTCATCAAAAGCCTTTTTATCAACCATATCATTTGTTTTGAATTTATTAGTCTCACCCTCAACCAAGGAACATTTATCAGAATCATGTTCAGTATTAAGATTCATTTGTTTAGGTACATTAGCAGATGCACTATGTTGAACAGTTAAGGGTACCTCATCACATGATATTTGTTCATTTATCGGTCGATATCGCATTCACATCATGTGTAACAAGAGTCACTGAACTCTTGCTGTTTCAAGCTTAACTGTCTCGAGCCTCTGTCTTCATGTCAAATGATCCATCATCTGATGCCTTACTTGTCTCAACTACAATCTATTGATTGTACCCGACATTCATTCACCTTTCTGATCACAGCATCCACTTCTTGTGTGCCAGGACTTACTGAGCAGCTGGTTACATCATTCTTTGTTGTCTCTGATATTGTGCATTCAGCAACACCCGATCTTTCGACTGATACATTACCCGACTCATCACAACTATCTCTCAACTGCACCTGACTCTCATCCACTTTTTCATCTTTCTGTGAAACTTCCTCAATGTACTTCTCCACATTATCCATGAGTTGGATAAATGTCTCAATGAACACGTTAATTTCCATTCCAGTGTGTCTCTTAAAAGACATTTCAGTCATGTCTTGATCATAATCTGATGTAAATTCCCCACTGATGAATGACTGAAATTGGTTGTGGATCACTTGAAGTGCAGCATTTGAACTATCCTTTTGAACCTTTTCTTTATTAAGTTGTTGTTCCAATTGTTCTAAGTTCAATAGTAATGTTCCCGTTAATGTGGATAAGTCTTGACGGAAAAGGGCAATACATGTTCGTTCCGTTGTTGTGGGTAGAAGTAACATGAGGTGAGAGTGAAGTTGTTGATAGGGTATAATACAACATTCCTTTTGCATGGCATTCTGTAGCATTAGCAGGTGTAAATCCTTTTCATTGGACTCAGAGCATGAAGAACTCAAATCATCATTGATTGAATCCATCATCTGTAACCGTTCAGTATAGCTAATATTCTCATGGTTTTCTCTGACATCATACAGTTTGAGTACTTCTGAAATCACTAAATCAGGAGTGTAAGACATGATGTTGATGTATACACAGGATTTTACAAGTCTGTGATTTAAACCGAGAAATAGAATCTTTCACGGGATTTTACTAGAATCAAGACCAAACCGTTAAGCAATGACCAATGGAATGTGTTAAGATGACTGATGGATCAACAAAGTGATAGACAATTGTGTGTTAGGGCATATGATTGTTTGTAGGATTAGCAGAGATGTTGTTTGGTTGAGATTTGGATTGGTTAATGCCCGATTATACGAAGAAATTTAGGTCAAAAAGCATAAAAACCTCAATAAATTATGTTCGGAGCGGATTTAGGCCTCAAAGGTTAGTTTATTCGGCGTGCCATTCTCCTCGTTCTCACGGTCGTTTTGATGGGTAGAACGCTGAAAATGGAGTTACGGTTCAAAAGTTATAGCCGTTTGAAGTTTTGTCGGGAAAAGTCAACAAAACGCACTGATGGAATGGTCAAACCGCTTCTAACTATGAATACTAGTCGCTTAGCACCAAGTTGCTAAGTAACAACTCGCTAAAGGCTCAACTCGCAATGAACCAAGTCGCTAAGCACAAGTTGCTATGAACCAAGTCGCTAACCACAATTCGCTAAAGCACCAAATCGCTAAGCTGATAAGTCGCTAAAGAGCAACTCGCTAAGTGGGCAAGTCGCTAAGGAACAACTCGCTAAGAGATCAAGTCGCTAAAGAGCAACTCGCTAATCACAACAAAGACAAGTCGCTAGAAATAATAAAGACAATTCGCTACGTCAACCAAGTCGCTAGCCGAAGTGGTGTCTCCACTTTTGTGTTGTTTGTCGTCTTGTCTCAATAGACAAGTCCTACGTCAACCAAGTAAGCTAGCTAGAGTGGTTACCACTTCAACTCAATCTCTACAAATAACAAGCGGTAAGCTCTGAAGAATATTTATCCGAACCAAGTCGCTAGGTAAGAAAACTTAAAAAAACAACCCTTTTCGATCCAAAACAAGCCTAACAAGGATTGATTCACTTTCCAACTCAAAACCCAAGCACATACAATGATTCTAAACACAAAAGTACAATCAAAATTCAACCTTTAACACAAGAAATGATCCAAATGATGCAAAACCACTAAACTTTTTCAAACCCAAAAACCATATAAAACCACTAGAAATCCAAGGACAAGTAAGAGAGGTGATCAAACCATGGCTCTTGATACCAATTGTAACATATTGGATTTTATAAACACATACACAATCACAATAAGGGGCGTATAGTTTAGAGGTTTTAGAGAGAGAAAGTAGAATGGGAGCCTTTCTAGAGAGATAAAGTAAACAAAAGAAAGAAGGTTAGATTGAGTGAAAGGTCCAACCCTCTACCTTGTGAGGTAGAGGGTATTTATAGTTATATACTACACGTCCTCCTTCGGACTGTGGATCAGGCATGCAGTGGGTAAAGATCCGTCCTTCCTCCACGGTGTTACACTAAACTAAACTACGCTACAAACTAACTAATTGACTACAAAATAACGTAACTAACGATATGTCTACGAGCTAACTTATGCTAGATAATATTTGGGGTGACCGATACTTCACTATGGAATTTCTAATTCCTAACAGTATGTGTATTTTTGAAATGTGCGAAGTTTATTAGCTTGAATGCGTTTTAACGTTGCAAATTTGAATATGTAGTTGAACAGTAATTTGTTCGGTGAATACTTAGTTTAAATCAGCACAATCCGAAATTCATTAACGAGTATGCGATTCGGATTTGAGTGTGTAATTGATAGTTATTTTGTTATGTGACTTACTTAGCTAACTACAATAGTGTAAAATTAGCATAATACGAAGTTCGTTGACGTATATGCGGTTTTGCGATCCGTCGATCATTAATTTGTTCATTGAATACTTAGTTTAATGTATAATCGGCATAATCCGAATGTCATTGACGAGTATGCGGTTTTGTGTTTAGCTTAGTGTATAATAAACACAATCCAAAGTTTTTTTTCAATGTTTAATTGTTAAATAAATTTTTAAAGTTACTATTTGTCACATATTGTTTTCCATCAGATTATATCGCTAAATAGTTATCTCATATGGTGATGGATCGAGATTTACTAATTATGTTCAATATGCAATATTGGAGAACTTTTCATCTCATAGGCCACACTATCCATTGGTTGGGTATATTTACTAAGGTAAATTTGAAGATATGAATGTTGCGATATATGTATGTTAATACAAATAAGCCGTAAAAACGTTTATTTATATTTTACGATCTTCTAATGTTTTGTCGATAACAAACGTAAAATCATATTAACGAAACAAATAAAATACGTAAATGGTTTGAACTAATAGTTTCTAACATATTCACATTTTCACATAAAACGCTAAAACAAGTATAAGTGATTTTATGATTTAGTAATACATATGTACAACAACTAGTATTTACATATTTGGATAAAATATACACATAACTAGTATGTAGTATATTGGGTAATATAAATGGGTAGAAACTTAAGTATCACAACCTATTGGGCAAATACATTGAATGTAGTTGGGTACAACCCAAAGCCCATAACCCATGGATCTTGACCCATAACCCATTGCATGACATCATGCTTATATCGCATATGGATAATACCCATAACCCATGGATCAATCCATACCCAAGTGATAAGTGCATTGCACTAAAGATACATTGTATCTAGCCAAAGATCCATGGTTCAACCTATGACCCATGACCCATAACCAAAATACCCATGGGTAAGAGGCGTTCCACGGATCCCCAGCTTTGTACTAGCGGGATCCCAAGTGGAAGGGATCCGTGGGATCGAGGAACATTAGGATTTTTCCTCTAAAAATAGTGAGCCATTTCTTCATTATTCATCACTCTTTTTCTAACACACTTTCCCCCCTGAGTTAAATCTCACTAACCTTAGATCCACGAGATCTATGTTTGTAGTTTTGTTTTGTGTGATCTTTAGGTTCCTCTTAAAGGCAAGATCACCACCTTTGAAGTCGAGCAAGTTCAAGTCCATGAGTTGCCATGCTTCCTCATCATCAAGGCTACTGAAGTCTTCTTGTTGATGATCCTTTCTTTCTTCAAAGAAGTGTAGTGTTGAAGACATTAGTGAAAGATGTCTCAAGTGTCAAGACAAAGAAGCATTAGTGAAAGGTGCTTAGAAGTCAAAGACAAAGAAGCATTAGTGAAAGGTGCTTAGAAGTGAAGACACAAGACATTAGTGAAAGGTGTCTTGTAGATCTAGTCAAAGGCATTAGTGAAAGGTGCCTTAGATGTACATTTGATATGGTGTGTTTCGATGTACAAGATAGACTAGTATTAGATCCAAGGATATTGATATCCTTGATGATGTTGTAAAGGAGTAGATCTCCTTTGGGATTAGTCGTTGGTGTAGTGTGGTAGTAGTTCTTCCATTGCAATGGAACTAGGTGCTTAGCCTAGTACCTAATAAAGGGTAGGCGACGTTGTGAAGGTGTAGTTCACCTTGGAGTGAAAGAACTAGTACTTAGCTAGTACCTTATAAGGGTAGGCGTTGTGAAGGTGTGGTTCACCTTGGAGTGAAAGAACCCGGTGGTTAGCCTAGCACCGGAAAAGGGGTAGGCGGCGTTGTGAAGCTTCTCCGTAAGGAGATTGGTGTATGATTCTGAAACTCAGTAGGTGACTCGGGGTGGAGTAGGCAAGAAGGTGTCCTTGTAGCGGAACCACTATAAATACTCGTGTTGTGGTTTTGTGCTTCTTACTCTTATCTTTTCATTACTTACCTTTATATGCTTGTTTATCAACATCCAACACACACATCCAAATAGATTGACATAAGTCGATCTAAATAGATTAAAGGAAGTTTTAATTGGCAAAACTATTCAACCCCCCCCCTTCTAGTTTTCCACAATTGGCATCGAGCCGTTACCAAGTTTGTTGGTATATTGTACTTTAAAAACTTGATCGATCCATGGTTAATGAAAACTACAAAGAAGGTCTTTCATAAAAACAAACACCATGTCTTTAAAACTATATGTTTGGATGTTGATTTGATAACAACATTTTTTTTCTTATTTTTTTTAATTGCACTAATCTTCTTTGTCATGTTGATTAGTCAAAGCTCATACCCACAAGCTTTAGGAGTCGCTTGGTAACAAGAATACCTTCCTTAAGAAGGTATCTTAGCATAAGGAGAGAATCGTCTAAGTGACATTTGTTGTGTCATTTGTAAAGACATTCTAAGTCGCTAGAGGTATGATTTTCCTTTTACTTTACTTGATAATTAAGTATACCTATTTAGGTATTTATATGATTATCTTTTGTGCTTATACATGTTTACATGAAGCTTCATTAGGAAGCCTTTTTCTCACATACGTGTTTTATTTCTCGTCTAAAGTTGTGGTATATAAAACTTATGTTTATTTCTTTAAATCAATAATAAAACAAAACCAATTTCAAAAATTCCTCCTTTCCTATAAATAATCCCATCGTCGACCACTCTACCAAACCCTCACTTTTTCAAATCATCCAATTTCAAAAATTTTCTCTTATTCAAAAACTTCATCTTCCTCCTCATTTCATCTCAACCAAGAAGATCCGTCATCAACATGGTTTACATCGCACTTTCGTGCTCATCGTCTAACACTCATCGCACTTGTGTTCCTATGATGAAGTTCACACGGAGACATTTACTTTGTGTTGTTAATCTATATTGGGATCATATACCCAATCCTTTGTATCATCCTTAGTATTGAAATGCAATATTATTAATAATCTAGTTTATCTAGGTTATTTTTATCATAATGTGTTTGTCACTTATTTTGATTTATATGTTTTATATTCTTTCTTGATACATTAGAAGTCATGTATGCATGCTAAAGAAAATGTAGGATAAAACATATTTCGTGGTATAAAAATTGTAAAACCTATGTTTTATCAAATCATTTCTTTACTCTGATCCACGGATCCGGAAGATATACTAGCGGATCCCTCTTATAAAAGAAGGATCCGTCCTCTTTGGAAAACAGTTTTTCATGCAAATTAAAAACCACTATCTTTCTAAATGTAATAATCCACTAGAAAGTCAAAACATTGAGTGAGTTAAAGTGTTAAATACCATTGTTAATATAAATCTAGTAAAAACATTAGATAATCATAGGTTGATCACAAACATCTCTTTTTATTAACTTATCATTTCTATAGGTCAACTATGGCCATGAATATGAGTTTGATTTTTCACTCACTAAGCGTCTACACTCGAACATCTCTCTCGAACCCAACACACCAGCAATCATGGGTTTTAATAATCTCGAAAGTCACTTCCACGAAGGAAGTATTGAAACCTCTCTACAATTGAAGAAGGTATCAATACCTCCTTCAGAGCCATAGGACTAGAATGTCTTCTTGAAATCAACGAGAAGATATGTCCAAGGTTCATAATGGAATTCTTCAGTCAAGTCGAACTCGTTCGTAACGAGGATCGCTCTCTATCTCTTTGGTTTTATATCAAAAACCAAAATTTTACTCTAACCCTTGGGCATTTTGCTCACATCCTCCGGATTCAAATCATGGACAATGTGCCTTCACCGAAGATTGGTCTGATTCTCTCTTCAACTTTCGTGAAGAAAATAGTCCATATTGTTCACACATACCCTCTCCGGAAGATTTAAATAGCATAATATGCAAACTTCGACCATATTACTCGATCCAACATTATCTTTACAAGGATATCGAGAAGAGTACAAGCCTCTTGCACTCATCCTCGTGAAAATGTTTGGAGTCTTAGGGAAATCCTTCTTCCCGCTTGTTATGCTCACATGTTGTCTTTGTTTGCTAACACAACAACCATACAATCTCGCCTACTTCTTAGCAAGGCGAATTGCAAATCTTCAAGGCTCCCAGAATAAACTCATCCCTTATGGAATGTTCTTGACACGCCTCTATCATAATGTTATGCACTTCCATCCTCAATTTCAAAGTCCGTTGTGCGTACTTGTGAACAAGATGATGGAACCGCTAAACATATCTCTCATGAAGACTTTCTTCATTCTTGATTCCACCAACACTCATCAATCACATAATGATCCTCCTAGCGAAAACACTCAAGGAAACTAATAGTATTCCAAAATAGGATCAAATCTCTTGTACTTGTGCTTTATCAATGTAATCCAATTTCCTTCATGAAATAAAACATCTTACACTTGATATCTTAGTATTAGAACTCTTTTTAGATTATCCTTGAGATATAATGCATTGTCAAGATCATTGCATTCCTTTAGTAAAGGTCTGTGGCGAATGGTAGGATCCCATTAGATGCTAGGCGGATCCTACTCTTAGGGAACCGTGGGATCCGACAAGCGAAAATGCAAGCATTATATTTCAAACATATCCTTAGAACACCTCACACACTAAGCTAAACATAGTGTCTTAAGGCAAAATTAAGTCCTTATCAAGATAGGTTGATCTTTCCTATTCATACATAACTCACCTAGATCACACTCTAAGACGATTGTAGATCTACCATTTTAGTCCTTAATCCATTACTCTTCCGCTCTTAAACTCACACTTCATTTTTTAACTTGATCTCTCCCATCTAGCCTTAGAGATCTTTTGATTATGCCAAATTGATCATTAATCATCCTCACCTCAAAATTGATCAAAGTTGATCAAAATCTAGTTTTTCCCATCTCAAAGCTTCTAGGATATTTTCCAAAACACTATCCTAAACACAACACGATCTCTAGGATCATTTAGCTTCAATTGACACTCTATCTTTAGTGTCATCCTTGCTCATCCATTGGTACTCTTGAAAGTTCCAAATCCTTCCATAAATGACAATCATTAGCTACATCATTCATTACCTTCAAGTACTCAAGCACCCCATCATTTAAAACACTTAGGAGGCTGAAACACTCAAGATGATATAGGTCTTAGATCTTAGAAACATCATTTCTACTTTTTCATAACTGCTGACCGGGATCCCTAGGATTAGCCTAGGCGGATCCCTAGAGGAAGAACCGTGGGATCGGATGACAGATTTATGTCAAATCTTGCTAAAACAATCATTTCAACTCATCTTCCTAATTCAAACACTCCATCTCATCTTAAATGAGTTCCTAGATCAGTGCAAACTCGGAAGTTGACTCTTGTGCATGTTAATCATCACATTCCAATGAATTCTAGTGGCTTAAGGCTTAAATGCACTTGCCAAATCTCTTGGTTTATAAACTACCTTGTTAGGACCTCCATAGTCATCACATCCTAACTTTTCATTTCTTTTGCAACCTCTTGAAATCATCTCATCATGAGGAAAACCTCAAGCAATAACTTATCCACCAAAGAACCACCCATGAAAAAGGCTCGTGTTATACCGAAATCTCTTCAACGAATCATCTCTGTCAAGCCAACAAATGATAGAATTCTTCATCATCCAATCAAACCAAGTCCTAAAAGGATAGTACCACATAAAAATACCTCCTAGGCCAAAACAATATCATCTCCACTAAACCATCACCATTGGTTCCTAGAGCTATTTCATTTACATCCCACTATCATCACCACACCTCTACAATTTAGAGGACTTGCCTCCTAGGCGTCTCATCCGCTTCCGCCGACAACATTCTCCTCATTAGGAGGAATAATGGTTCAACATCAAGGTGTTGAGTCAACTTGCTCCGCTTCCTTTTGGCCGTTTCATCATATAATCCCATTTGTTAGTTATCAGTCCCACCATATGGATTGACTCTCTACCACCACTCATTCTTGGTCATTCTCAAATACCTCCACCAATATATTGGCTCTCAAGCCGCTTCACTTAATCCCGCTTGTTCATTCTTCCACCAGCAAGATTTATCATTGTCATGTTGAGTTTGATACATGAAGACCAGCGTTTCATGTTCTATCATCTCCTCGAGCGTTTGGCGAGATCAAACCTAAACAAAACTTGAGCTAGAAGATTTTAGTGGTGTCCTAGCATCAAGCGATAGTTGGTTTAGAAATTCCTAGTCATGTATTTTCTTATTTTTTAGAGTCATGTATATCATAACTCTAGTTTTATTAAATGGAATTACATGCTACTTGCTATTTTTCTGAGAATATGATCACTTTGTATTCATATCTCATTTTTGTGATAACATTACGTGTTATATCACCTTTCTTTGAAATTAATCATAGATACGGATCCTAATTGCCTAGGCGGATCCTACTAGGAGGAACCGTGGGATCCGTGAGACAACTCTTTCTACTAACTTGAATCACATTTGCAGGAAATTGTGAATTATACTTTCTTTCTAACCTTTGTTTTGTAGTTATTCAATTTACATATGAAGACTTTGACATCCTAAAGCTAAGAGGAGCTTTATGTCAAGCAATACATACAAATTACTTGCAATACTAGGTTTACATTTCGTGACATCCCTTTGCAAAAAATGCAATCATCAAGGGGAACACATTAGTCCTTAGGCGATATCTTTTGCAAATTTATTTTTGCAAACAAACTAGATTAGTATCATTTACTTGGCATACACATAGGGATGGACTCGTCAAGGGGTAGGCGAATCCTTTCGTTATTTGCTCTCTTTTCTTTTACTTTAATTCTTTCATGTTTTTCTTAAAAACAATGTGTTTCCTTCCTTCAAACACTTTTGTTTTCACAAAAGGGAGAAAAGTAAAACCACAAATTCAAACTTTTATGAATTTTAGCTTTCCTTAAAATAATTTTATGTTTTGTCTCAACAACAAGGGAGATTGTTAATACAAATAAGCCGTAAACGTTTATTTATATTTTCACGATCTTCTAATGTTTTGTCGATAACAAACGTAAAATCATATTAACGAAACAAATAAAATACGTAAATGGTTTGAACTAATAGTTTCTAACATATTCACATTTTCACATAAAACACTAAAACAAGTATAAGTGATTTTATGATTTAGTAATACATATGTACAACAACTAGTGTTTATATATTTGGATAAAATATACACATAACTAGTATGTAGTATATTGGGTAATATAAATGGGTAGAAACTTAAGTATCACAACCTATTGGGCAAATACATTGAATGTAGTTGGGTACAACCCAAAGCCCATAACCCATGGATCTTGACCCATAACCCATTGCATGACATCATGCTTATATCACATATGGATAATACCCATAACCCATGGATCAACCATACCCAAGTAACTAAGTGCATTGCATAAAGATTTTGTGTATCTAGCCAAAGATCCATTGTTCAACCCATGACCCATGACCCACAACCAAAATACCCATGGGTAAAGAGGAGCGTTCCACGGATCCCTAGCTTTGTGCTAAATTTGGATCCCAAGTGGAAGGATCCGTGGGATCGAGGAAGCGATAGTGAAAGGTGTCTTGTGAATCTAGTCAAAGGCATTAGTGAAAGGTGCCTTAGATGTACATTCAATATGGTGTGTTTTGATGTACAAGATAGACTAGTATTAGATCAAGGATATTGATATCCTTGATGATGTTGTAAAGGAGTAGATCTCCTTTGGGATTAGTCGTTGGTGTAGTGTGGTAGTAGTTCTTCCATTGCAATGGAACTAGGTGCTTAGCCTAGTACCTAATAAAGGTGGCGGCGTTGTGAAGGTGTAGTTCACCTTGGAGTGAAAGAACTAGGTACTTAGCCTAGTACCTTATAAAGGGTGGCGGCGTTGTAGGTGTGGTTCACCTTGGAGTGAAAGAACCCGATGGTTAGCCTAGCACGGAAAAGGGTGAAGCGTTGTGAAGGCTTCTCGCCATAAGGAGATTGGTGTAGTGATTCGAACTCGGTAGGTGACTCGGGGAGTGAGTAGGGCAAGGAAGGTGTCCTTGTAGCCGAACCACTATAAATACTTGTGTTGTGGTTTTGTGCTTCTTACTCTTATCTTTTCATTAATTACCTTTATATGCTTGTTTATCAACATCCAACACACACATCCAAATAGATTGACATAAGTCTATCTAAATAGATTAAAAGGAAGTTTTAATTGGCAAAACTATTCAACCCCCTTTTAGTTTTCCACAATTGGCATGAGCTTAGTTACCAAGTTTGTTGAAGTATATTGTACTTTAAAACTTGATACGATCCATGGTTAATTGAAAACTACAAAGAAGGTCTTTCATA
The DNA here is from genome assembly GCA_910596185.1 of Chrysanthemum makinoi. NCBI lineage: Eukaryota > Viridiplantae > Streptophyta > Magnoliopsida > Asterales > Asteraceae > Chrysanthemum > Chrysanthemum makinoi. The sequence goes on along the minus strand of OU343223.1, from coordinate 58,300,700 downwards.
AAAACAAACACCATGTCTTTAAAACTATATGTTTGGATGTTGATTTGATAACAACATTTTTCTTATTTATTTTTTAATTGCACTAATCTTCTTTGTCATGTTGATTAGTCAAAGCTCACACCCACCAAGCTTTAGAATTAAACTTGGTAACAAGAATACCTTCCTTAAGAAGGTATCTTAAACGCAAAGGAGAGGGAATCGTCTAAGTGACATTTGCTGTGTCATTTGTAAAGACATTCCTAAGTTAGCTAGAGTATGATTTTCTTTTTACTTTACTTGATAATTAAGTATACCTATTTAGGTATTTATATGATTATCTTTTGTGCTTATACATGTTTTACATGAAGCTTCATTAGGAAGCCTTTTTTTCACATACGTGTTTTATTTCTCGTCTAAAGTCGTGGTATATAAAACTTATGTTTTATTTCTTTTAAATCCAATAATAAAACAAAACACGAATTTCAAAAATTCCTCCTTTCCTATAAATAATCCCATCGTCGACCACTCTACCAAACCCTCACTTTTTCAAATCATCCAATTTCAAAAATTTTCTCTTATTCAAAAACTTCATCTTCCTCCTCATTTCATCTCAACGAAACCAGAAGATCCGTCATCAACATGGTTTACATCGCTTTTCGTGCTCATCGTCCTAACACTCATCGCACTTGTGTTCCTATGATGAAGTTCACATATGGAGACATTTACTTTGTGTTGTTAATCTATATTGGGATCATATACCCAATCCTTTGTATCATCCTTAGTATTGAAATGCAATATTATTAATAATCTAGTTTATCTAGGTGATTTTATCATAATGTGTTTGTCACTTATTTTGATTTATATGTTTTATATTCTTTCGTGATACATTAGAAGTCATGTATGCATGCTAAAAGAAAATGTAGGATAAAACATATTTCGTGGTATAAAATTTGTAAAACCTATGTTTATCAATCATTTTCTTTTACTCTGAATCCACGGATCGGAAGATATACTAGGATCCTCTTATAAAGAAGCGTGGGATCCGTCCTCTTTGAAAACAGTTTTTCATGCAAATTAAAAACCACTATCTTTCTAAATGTAATAATCCACTAGAAAGTCAAAACATTGAGTGAGTTAAAGTGTTAAATACCATTGTTAATATAAATCTAGTAAAAACATTAGATAATCATAGGTTGATCACAAACATCTCTCTTTATTAACTTATCATTTCTATAGGTTCAACTATGACGCATGAATATGAGTTTGATTTTTCACTCACTAGCGTCTACTCCGAACATCTCTCAGAACCCAACACACACGGCAATCATGTCCGTGGGTTTAATAATCTCGAAAACCGTCACTTCCACGAAGGAAGTATTGTAGAAACCTCTCTACCGAGAAGAAGGTATCAATACCTCCTTCCGAGCCATAGGACTTGAATGTCTTCTTGAAATCAACGAGAAGATATGTCCAAGGTTCATAATGGAATTATTTCGTCAAGTCGAACTCGTTCGTAACGAGGATCGCTCTCTATCTCTTTGGTTTTATATCAAAAACCAAAATTTTACTCTAACCCTTGGGCATTTTGCTCACATCCTCCGGATTCCAAATCATGGACAATGTGCCTTCACCGAAGATTGGTCTCTTGATTCTCTCTTCAATTTTCGTGAAGAAAACAGTCCATATTGTTCACATACATACCTAGAAGATTTAAATCGCATAATATGCAAACCTCGACCATATTACTCCGATCCAAACATTATCTTTAAAGGGATATCCGAGAGTACAAGCCTGCACTCATCCTCGTGAAAATGTTTGGAGTCTTAGGGGAAATCGAGAAATTCTTCCCGCTTGTTATGCTCACATGTTGTATTGTTTGCTAACACAACAACCATACAATCTCGCCTACTTCTTCATAAAAGCAATGCAAATCTTCAAGGCTCCAAGAATAAACTCATCCCTTATGGAATGTTCTTGACACGACTCTATCATAATGTTATGCACTTCCATCCTCAATTTCAAAGTCCGTTGTGCGTACTTGTGAACAAGATGATGGAACCGCTAAACATATCTCTCATGAAGACTTTCTTCACTCTTGATTCCACCAACACTCATCAATCACATAATGATCCTTCTAGCGAAAACACTCAAGGAAACCAATAGTATTCCAAAATAGGATCAAATCTCTTGTACTTGTGCTTTATCAATGTAATCCAATTTCCTTCATGAAATAAAACATTTTACAATTGATATCTTAGTATTAGAACTCTTTTTAGATTGTCCTTGAGATATAATGCATTGTCAAGATCATTGCATTCCTTTAGTAAAGGTCTGTGGCAGATAGGCGGATCCCAAAGATTGTACTAGACGGATCCCTACTCTTAGGGAACCGTGGGATCCGACAAACAGAAAATGCAATTGCAAGCATTATATTTCAAACATATCCTTAGAACACCTCACACACTAAGCTAAACATAGTGTCTTAAGGCAAAATTAAGTCCTTATCAAGATAGGTTGATCTTTCCTATTCATACATAACTCACCTAGATCACACTCTAAGACGATTGTAGATCTACCATTTCGCCCTTAATCCATTACTCTTCGCTTCACACTTCATTCTTTTAACTTGATCTCTCCCATCTAGCCTTAGAGATCTTTTGATTATGCCAAAATTGATCATTAATCATCCTCACCTCAAAATTGATCAAAGTTGATCAAAATCTAGTTTTCCCATCTCAAAAGCTTCTAGGATATTTTCCAAAACACTATCCTAAAACACAACCTGATCTCTAGGATCATTTAGCTTCAATTGACACTCTAAATCTTTAGTGTCATCCTTGCTCATCCATTGGTACTCTTGAAAGTTCCAAATCCTTCCATAAATGACAATCATTAGCTACATCATTCATTACCTTCAAGTACTCAAGCACCCCTTCATTTAAAACACTTAGGACTGAAACACTCAAGATGATATAGGTCTTAGATCTTAGAAAAATCATTTCCACCCTTTCATAGCTGAAAGCGGATCCCTAGGATTAGCCTAGACGGATCCCTCTGAGGAAGGAAGTGGGATCCGGATGACGTTTATGTCAAATCTTGCTAAAACAATCATTTCAACTCATCTTCCTAACTCAAACACTCCATCTCATCTTAAATGAGTTCCTAGATCAGTGTAAACTCTGAAGTTGACTCTTGTGCATGTTAATCATCACATTCCAATGAATCCTAGTGGCTTAAGGTTTAAATGCACTTGCCAAGGTTTATAAACTACTTTGTTAGGACCTCCATAGTCATCACTCTCATCCTAACTTTCAGCTCTTGCAACCTCTTGAAATCATCTCATCATGAGGAAAACCTCAAGCAATAACTTATCCACCAAAGAACCACCCATGAAAAAGGCTCGTGTTATACACGAAATCTCTTCAACCGAATCATCTCCTGTCAAGCCAACAAATGATAGAATCCTTCATCATCCAATCAAACCAATTCCTAAAAGGATAGTACCCACAAAAATACCTCCTAGGCCAAACAATATCATCTCCACTAAACCATCACCATTGGTTCCTAGAGCTATTTCATTTACATCCCCACTATCATCACCACACCTCTACAATTTAGAAGACTTGCCTCCTAGGCCGT
>OU343223.1:58263997-58291538 GCA_910596185.1 Chrysanthemum makinoi | reverse complement strand
AACCATGTTTGCAGCCAAAGACAACAACTTTCTCAACTATATTTACTGGCTGATATGCTCAAGGTCAATGTTTTTTTTTAACTCCAAAAAGGGTTGAAAACATTTATTATCATTGTCCTTACAAAGTATCAGTCATGTTTCTTTGCATTGGTAAGATTCTCCTAATCAACCAAAGTCTAAAACATTTCATTGAATCATATGTTGAGTCAAATGTAGTTATTTCCTTGACCACTGATCGTTATTTCAGGGTCCTTTTTTTGTCTCACTTGTACTAATCTCCCTTTTTAGGTACTGAATGCTGCATGGGATGCTGATATACTAGTTGCAAGCGAAAATGCTGTTCCTTGCTATGGCAGACAAGGATACAACAAGATATTGGAACTTTCTAAGCCAAGGAATGATCCAGATGGTAGACATTTATCTGCTTTTACCTATCTTAGGCTCAATCAAGCTCTCCTTGAAGAACATAACTTAGGGGAGTTTCACCTGTTTGTCAAGAGAATGCACGGTACATATCATCCCCTCCCAGTTATTAACTTCCAATTGATACTTGTTACTTGTGGATTTCGCATATTCAAATCTAAGTACGATTTTGGTTTAATTTTGGACAGAAGTTTATGAGTAAGCAAGTTTACAATGTATTTCGCATATTCAAATCTAAGTACGATTTAAGTTTAATAGGTCATGTGTTGCTTGGGCCACCCACACTTTTTTGCCTTTCTTTAAAGTTACGATTACTTAGCGGTTTCAAGATGATCAAGTACTTATAGTAATACAGTATATATTGCTTTTATTTTATTTTTTTAAACTTTTTTATACTTGTATGCATTTGACTTTTTGCTTGTTCAACTCATATGACTTGTTTGCCTTTTTGCTAATTTTTCAAGTTTACCTGCTTGACCCCTTTACCATTAGAGATATCACATAAAGCGATTATAGAATGCAATGCGAATTAACAGTTTTATATACCTTTATGCATGATAGTCTAATTTTGTTAAATTCTAATCAGTGAGATGCATCAGTTATTACATTTTCACTTAAATGTTACAGCTCAAATGTGTTGCTGATCTTAATTTCGAAATTCATTTGTTTCCTCAAACAGGTGAAAGCCGTGGAGGGCCATTCTCATTGGATCTGAATCAACAAATGATGTTTTTAACTTAGACTTATCAAGTTTAAGTCGACAAAAATACGGTGAAATAAGTAAATAAGTTTTATGTTTAGAGGTACTAGTTTTTGTTGTGTATATCATCTTTAACTTTTGAATTATATCGTCGAATATTAATCCCGTTGAATACTTTTGATTTGGATTCATACCTGCATCCCTTGCCCCGGACAAGCCCAGCTCTTTTTAGTTGTTTCCAGAAGAAAGAATTGATTGACGAATCTCCGGGGAAACTAATTAGCTACTGACATAATTAACAAAAAAATCAATGATGCAACAATCATAATAAACCGTAAACTAACTCCTTGAACTTAGTGTCACCACCATCTTAATGCAGTTTTCTTGTTCAACCATATCAGAATGGCAATACTGAAATGCATTTGGCCTTTGAGGCCTTCTAGTGTGCAACTTTTATAAAAACACAACTTAATTTATCACAGGAATCTTTCTTAGTCTAATGTCATCAAAAAACATGGCCTTGGTTATATCTAATGACATCATAATCTTGGAAGCCGAATGTTATATTTGAATAAACTTTGCGGTAGAGGTACAACCATTTAAACGATCAGATGAAATTTTATTAAATAACTACTAGTATCAAATTATACATATATACATTTACGATAGTTAGAGGGATAAAAAAAATAGTATTCCCTCCCTTCGTGAGAGGAACCGGCTGAGTGGTTACTGTCCATTAGCCGTGTTATGAGTGGAACCGTTTCTTTTAAGCTGAGCCGATGGTTTTCCCGATGCCACCACCCCATTATCTATCTCACTTTTCTAGCCACATACAGTATTTCTCAAACATTCCTCTCACAGATTTCTTCTATCGTCTTCTCAAACTTTCCTTCCACATATTTTTCTTTTTTCTTGGAAGTTACGAGATTAAAATGAATCTTCATCTCCATACAACTTATGGTATATATGTTACACTTAGGGTGTGTTTATTTTTAGGGTGTGTTTATTTTTTTCCTCGGTCCAATAACTTATTTAATATTATTATTTTTTTAAATGGGACTTATCATTTTTCTTAGTTGGTCTATATCCTTAGAGCATAAGTCTTATAGACTTGAGGCATTTAATGCATTTAATGCAAAATGTATTTAATGACTAAAAGTTGGATGAAAGACTTCAGCTCTACCAAGTCTTTGGAGAAAAGCTCTTCAAAAAGCTTTTATTGCAATGCAAAAAAACCCTTTTAAAGACTTTTTAGAATAGTAAAAAGTCATTCACCACTTTTACCATTGTGGATGCTCTTAAAGCATGAATTTTAATGTCTTCCCCATTAAGTAGCTTATGTAGATGTAAGAGGCCGTTTATTTTTTCTCTTCACTAAAGGATATATGGGTCCCACATCTCTTGTTTCCTCTTAATGGGGAGGAGTTCATATTTTACACCCACTATGAGATGTATTTAATGGAAATGAGTAGGCCCTAATGCAAAAAGAAATATTAAATTATGTTTTGTGAGTCCAATCCCTTCACTAACACAAAAAAGAAACAATACCTCACATGGTCCATTAGCTAACAAAAAAAAGAAACACGCCTTTAACCACCAAAGCCTTTCTCCATTGTTTTTCTTCATCTAGGCCGGCCCCTTATGACTAATATGAGCTTCTCATATTAGTTTTTGTCTAGTCCAATTAATTGAGTCCATTAAACATTAAATAGAAGCCTTTAGTTAATTAATGCGTTTAACGGATTAATTAAAGACCGTTAAATGATTTGTGAAATATTTACTAATATAAATACATTAAATACATTATAAATGATGGTACCTTGGTATATACGCGCGTGACCCCATAGACTCACGTATTTTTAGCCGTATAATTATTTAATATTATATGAGCACTTCCCAATAGCTTCCACTTACGAATGTCATAATCACAAATAATTATACACAAAGGTTAGTGTCTAGCAACACGCCAATGCTCCCAGAAATACCTAGTGCGGTTTCGTAAAACGGCTCGGTGTAAATTATTTATCATTAATCATCCTTTTGTTTCAGATACCGTGTTAAACTACAGACATGGATCGAACTCATTCCAGATGTTTAACTATTATGTTTCTCGATATAGATATTGAACTAAATTACCAAATTAATCAAGATTCATATCAATTACATTTGGGTATGGCCATACACACATCTGATCAATTTATCGAGGGGCCCAGTAGTATCTAACTCTAGTAACACGTGGAGGAACAAATTCTATTTTGACTGCATGTGTCATTCATGTGCTTCACATCACTTCTGAAAATAGCATTTATAACTATATTATTTAGGACAACGTTTAACTATATCAAAGAAATGATATTCCACACATGCAAGACCTACTTGCATCTCAAGTCTGAGGACGAGTAAAATACAACCACTTGCGAGATTTCACTATTGGCGTCGATCAATGAAGTGAATTCTCATAGGTCGAAATATTCATAGCCAGTGAATAAAATATGAGTTTGGCGGAAACGTCCTTTAATATTTATCCATGACAAATATTAACAATCGCTTACATTTATCTTAATTCAACAATACTCCCGTATTGTCAACCGACAATTGACAATTTAGAATAAAGAAGTTTATTCAAGGATTTAAACATGCAAATATAGAACACAGTAGTATAAATGAAAATGATCATACTAGGTATATCAATTCATTATTTAATACAACTGACTTACAGTTCCATTATCCAAATACTAAATACAGATATACATGAGACTACTAGTAAGTCTAAAATGAATGTTCCTAACATGCTTGACTTGTTTGGTACAAGACAACTAAGTAGTCATTTGAGTAAAACTTCGAGAATACTTGTTTCAAAAACTCACATAATGTGAAGGTTTTGAATAATACGATGATTGTCATTTTGTACGTGTGCACTCAAGTACAAGTATTACAATATGAGTATTGCCACAGTACATTCCATAGGGTGCTTGAAGCCAGCACAACACCTATTTAAGATAGTAATCTCAACAACATCTCAAACTATAAAGTATTCTTATTCTTTCAATGTACAAAGGCAACAATGCTCTTAGTCGAGTACGTCTAGTCAAAGAACGTCATCATTCATGATGAAATCCTACCACGACTAGGATTGAGTATCATCTCAATCAAACTAGAATCAGTGTACACAGACAACATTATGCTCTTTATCTAAAATCCTAAAATCTTTATCTAAAATCCATAAAAGATGAACATTTCTTTGGTAATGTTTGGCACCCTGCTGAACTCCAGGTTCGTTGGCTGTGATAGTTTGCGTCAAAATTGTCGCAATATATATCCATAGGTTCTTCATTACTAGGGACGACTCCAAGCCCAACGATGAATTTCCTAATCCAAACAGCTTCCATTGGAATGTTTGTTTTAATAGTTATCTAATGACTTTTACTTAGATACTATTGTTGTTGGCTCATCTTGCACTCATGCAAATGTTACAACTAGACCCATACACAATGTGACATACATAATTAATCCTTCAGTTAGACTTAAGGTTTCCATCCATGTGTTCAATCTCACCAGGCGAGATAGATCATTTGAAATTTACTCAATGATATGTCATATTGTGTTATAGTTATTGATCACACATGTTTATTCTAATAAACATATATTAGAAGGTTGTATGTTTTATTTCCTAAATTCTCTCAAGTGAAGTTTCATTCCAAGCTAAGGATTAACATCTAGCTTAGATGAAATGATGCTTCCAATATGTTATGTAACATATGTGATTTAAGAAAAACAAACATATTGCTCCCACTAGCTCTCAGGTGTACTCAGATTTATCTTAGTTCTAATTAAAATCAAATCATTGATTTAATAATTAAACTTAAGATTCAGCTCCTAGATGAATGCTTTAATCCATACTTGGATTATTGCGTTTTGTACACTTTCTAAAGATTGTATGGATTCATAAACCCTTTTGATTACACATCGTCCTCTCAAAGGTAATCATACAAGAAAGAGTTTTGACATCCAATTTCCATATTTCATATTTATGAAAATAAGTATGACAATTAATCATCTTTATATATTTAATGCTCGTAAACAAAAGAAGTTTTGGTCAAAGTCAATTGCTTGAGTATGAGTAAAAACTCTTGTCACAAAGCATGTATTAAATGTGTGTACAAGTTTGTCCTTTTGAGTATTCTTTTTAAGAAACTCATTTTAACCTCACAGTCTAACCGATTGGTGAAAGTTTAATCAAGCTCCAAAAGTAATTATCTTTCAAGGACTGGATCTTAACATTCATAGTTTGAGTCATGCATCAAATTCAGGATCTGATAATGCATCTATGTAGTTAGCAGGCTCACTATGATCCTCTAACTTATATTCCTCAGTATTCCTATAAAACATATCACTCAGGTGCTTGAGGTATCCTTGTGGATATATGAATGGTGGTTACATCATTCTTTGGTTCAACATTTACATGTTCAAGGATGACATTCGCTAGTGTATTTAGAAAGTTGTGTATTTTGTTATTGAATTTCTTCTAGATCTATGGATGCTCCAACTTACGTCTTGTAAAAAGAGACTATTCTTCAAATACTCATCATTTTGAGGAATAAAAAATTGTTCTATTATGGGACATACAAAATACATTGAGAGTTGACTCAAGTTTGTTAAAAACACGCTCCAAGAGATTTTAAACAAATTTAGAACTTCAATCAAGACTTAATGGGATTCATCCCATTCCATAATTGATGGTGTCCTAGTTGCCTTCTAGGTTGGAACCATATTGAGTATATGCATGACAAACTCAATTTTCTAACCTTGATAGCTTTGGATGTAAAGCAGTTAAAGTCATCAAGGATCAAACAATATCAATAGAATGGTGCACATACCACAAAGTTGTGGTATTCCATGAGGATTGATATTGTGAGACAATCCTACAATTCTTTAGATGAACTTATAATCTTTGGCTCACTTGCCAACTAAGTCAAACCAAATGACATAAATAGTATTACCATGCCAATTGCATGCTTTATATTATAAGTGTTTGATCAAGTCAATGATTTCATGTATATGTCCTGACTAGAAGACATAAACATTTAATTTCTTACTATATGTTTTATGTCTTTGATCAACTCAAGGACTTCATGTACATGTCTTAACAAGAAGACATAACAAGTTAAGGACTTACTTTACGTTATAAGTCTTTCAACAATTAAAGGACTTCATGTTTGTGTCCTTACAAAAACACCTAAACATATCTAAGTAAAGTAATTATGAGCGCCTACTCCTGGCTTCAATAGTAATTTCAAGTTAATTGCATACTTCATGTTTTGTAACCTACAAAAAAACATAATCATACTAAGTAATTCATTTAGTGAATATGTTGAAGTAGTTTTTATTATATCTTGACACTTGTTCTAAATAGGGCAATATACATTTTATTATATTTTATAGAATTTTATACTTCATATCTTTACAAGTTGGATTTTATTATGTTTTTTAACAATGTTCACGTTTTCGTTATCTAATAACAAATCATGTTTAATCTGCGAAAACCAATCTAACATATACGAATCCTTACTAAATACAATAATAATGTTACAACTCAACACTTATCGAATATTATTATGTGTTTTTCTTTAGCAATGTTTATGTTTTCGTTATCTAATAACGAATCACATTTAATCTGCGAAAACCAATCTAACATGTACAAATTCTAACTAAACAATACAATAATAACATTACAATTCAACACTTATCGAACATGTAAAAACAACAAGCAAAAACCTATCCCAAAACCCAATGCGTGCAAAAAAAATGAACTTAAAACTATTGTCTGCTTATGGTGTAGCAGGCTTGAGACTTTCAGAGTGTTTCGGTATATCTTATATGAGCATTTGGGATTTGCGCGTGGAAAATAACGAGGTTTGAAACCTTGAGAGCGTTTTGAGATTGCTTCAAAGATAAAATTCATTTATATGGAGACATGAGTTTACATGGTAATTTGTTTGACTATGAAAAGACAAACATGTGGAAACAGTGAGTGATTTTTCATCTTAACCTCAATCCCATGAGAATTTCCATATTAAAACACTTGTGTAAATATACATAAAATTCCCATATAAGTACCGTGATTTTCATCTTATAATTACATGAGAATTTTATAAATAAATACAAACATATATATTTAAGATTTCTTATTTTTAATCCAACGAGTAAAAATACATAGATACTTTAATGGGAAGAGATCCGGTGAGAAGAAAAACTAAAATAAGAAGAATGAGAATGATTGATAGCCACACATTTCAAAAAAATGGTGAATTTTAAGGGAAGATGCATTTACTTTTGTAGGTGCATTTAAAATGTGTAGTTGTGGTTTTTTCTCATCCTTTTCATATAGGACTAGGATCCTCTAATGTTCAAAATGAACATGATAGATCATGTTAAGTTTCTTGTGAGTGAATATTAGATTTAAAATAATGCAAATGTCGTATAATAATATTTCAATTTTTCTTTTTCACTCACAACAAACTTATCATGACCTATCATATTCATTTTGAACATTAGATGATCCTAGTCCTTTCATATTAATTTTTCTTTTCATTTAATTCTAATTAATACTTTAATTTTTTTATATTTTTCTTGGTAAGAACATATAATTAAAAAAATTAGTAAACATGTGCATGCACAGTAGTGTTACATAAAAAGATAAACTTGTTAGGTTGCAATTTGTAGGTTTGTGGTAGAAATGAAAATAAAATTTTCGTAGAATACAATGCTCAAACATACTTGGAACACGCAATAACTACGAATGTTCGATTGCAAGACATCGCATCCACTCTCACGCTGTGTTCTCGAGTCGGATTAAGGAGGAAAAGAAAATGAAATGGAAGTAAACCGAAAAGGTTTACTCCCACATTGTGTTCTTGAGTTTTACTTAAGGAGGAAAAGAAAATGAAATGAAAGTAAAGTTAGTATAATTTGTGTGATTTTGGAAGAAAGTGTTTCTCCCAAAAGTAGAAAAATGAAGTAAAGTTGCTTACCCACTTTACTTTTCTTTAACAAAAACTCGAGAACACAGTGTAAGTGTTTTAAAACATAGGAACATTAATATAAGGGAGGTGATACTCACACAACACTTTTTGATTAATACACCACAAACTGGAGATTACAGTATTGTACGATACAAACTGTAATGCACAGTTTGTGGTGTATTAATCAAAGAGTGTGGTGTGAGTATCAATTCCCTTAATATAAGTGCTCATGAGAGCTGATAATTAACCCGATGAGTGACTCAATGGATCAATAAAAAGGTTCACATTAGCTACGAGTGTTGAGAATTACCGATGGGTGCTCGTTGTCTTGATGGGAATATGCACAATAAGTGTTTGTTGAAATGCCCAAAAGTAGACAACTAGTGTAATCTTATGGAACGTTGCGCTGGTGTTTTTTTTATTTAAGGATTAACCTAATCATTCAAAGCTTATCTTAACGTTACCGGATTTTGGTGCTAATTAGATCATCTATTTTATGTTGGATTAGCCTAGGATTTAATGTGAGAAGATCACACCAAAAGGATGAATCTTCTTCGAATATGAGTTCCACGGCTCTTTTTCGGCTAATTCGAAAAAAGAGGTAATGGGTTTCATGCCTATTCTTGGGTTTACTATAAATTCTGGAAATATATCAGTTTGAGTAGTGTATATATACAAACAATATAAATTGGGTTGGTTAAGGGGATGAGCACCCATGAGTTTATGAGTTTATGTTGTATGTAGAGTCGTAGAGACCATAAGAGTATATATACTTTACTCATTTGCAAAGTTTTGCATATTTACTTTGCTTGGTAATGTTTACTTTTATTTATTCTAAAGAAAGAGACTATTGGTTACTTTGATAAAAGGATTTGTTGGGAACAATATGAGCCATTACATGCACTTCATCTCTCTCTTTAAAATAAATCAAAGTTAAAATCACCAAGCAAGATTTAATATGCTAAACTTGGCAAATAAGAAAAGAACATCAACTCGGTTTTTATATGTCACGAGGTGAATGCACGTTTCTAAGTAGCATAATGGGAAATGCATTCACGACACTAGATAAAATTACAACAAAGGTGGTTGAACACGATCATCCACTCTATCTCATTGAATTGAAATCATGTTATGAAGAAGAAAACGATGACGATGATGATGACATATATATAAATTAATCTGTTGATTTTATCTAACATATTTTACCATCCATCTAAGCAAATTTAAATGACACATAAGGAACCAAAATACATTAACATACCAACATCTGCAGGCTCTTTCTTCCCCTCCCTTTTCTTTTCACTGCTAAATAGGTGTGACAACTCGCAATTTCAGGTCATTTCTCGAAACAATTCATGCCTTACAATTTCAACATTTATCGTAAACTAGGTTTGCGTGTTCCAAATTCGCGTAACCTTAAAGGTTTAGCGGCGAATTCATGATCATGTCATCACGAACATTTCATATGGACTAAGATTAGTCTACATTTCATTAACATCATTTGCATCATATTAGTTCATTTATGACATTTCATTTCACCTTAACCGCGTAAATTTTATATTAAATAACGTTATCGCGTGAGTTATTATTTTGAATATTTAATCCGATACTTCCAAAAATTATCCCGACATATTTTATACTTACTTTTAGTTTGTAAAAATAATATTTTGAGTTTACCTAGTGTTTTAAATTTATTTTGTATATAAATCGTTAAAATTATATTATTACGACGCTTTTTCTTAAAAACTACACGATAATTATTATATCACTCAAATTTTTCAAGAAACATATTTTTACAATTTTTATAACTACAATATATTTTACTTTGGCCTATTAAAAAATTTCTTTTAGCTAAAACTACTTTAAATACTCAAATGTATATACAATGTATTACAATTAGACCTTTATTCATACATAAAATTTTGGTCTACATAGTTTTAGTGCATTGACATATTTACAAGGCTCATTTTATCGCTAACAAATTTTATTTCATTACAATTACATGTGCATATCTATTTCTTTAATTTAATTAAATAAATAAAAGTTTTCATAATTCATATGCATGAACAATGTGCCCAATACTCCAACTAATAATTTTATTTATACTTTTACACATCTTAGAGTGATACAAAATTTAAGAAATATTTTATCTCACCCTTTGATATTTATTTTATATTAAGTAATTAAATGATACATAATTACTTTAAATAAATTTATTACTAAACAATACATCTTAAATGCTCAATGGCCACTGAAAATACATATGTACAAATTTCTTTTCTTTTTATATATCTACACTCTATTTTGATTTGCCTACATGCATTTTAGTCATACTTTTACAAACTAGCACTTAAAAAGAAGAAGTAACCAATATATTTTGATTGGAACTAGCTTAGTTGGAGACATGAAATGACCACAAGCATAGTCACTCCATGCCTCCCCCTCATTTCAGCCGAATTTCACACCAACACACAAGTAACAATTATTTTTTTGGTCAAATGGTACTAATATGTATTATTTAATTAAAATATCTAATGAACTTTGCTATAAAAGTCCCAACTAGCTACTACACTCATGTATACTTAGAAAAAAAATATATATACATCTCCTCTCCATCAAAAGTTTCGGCCAAGAGTGAAAGAAAAAAAATTATATATATATAATAATAGTAGATTGCTTATTGGTGCTTATTTGGATGCATAAAAATATATATTGGGTAATTTGGAGTACTACTTGGGTTCACATTTCCTTGCTACTACCTTAAGTACATCATAATCAAGTAAGCATATCATTTTCATTTTACATCTTTCATTATCATTTCATATGTATTTCATCATTTTTGAGCAAAGCATGCAAGACTTGTGGATATTTATACCATTTGTATCATTGTTTTTAGAGTTATATATATATATAAGTCATCCTATAATTTATCCCTTGTTATATATTAGTCTTGATGATGTTTAGGAACCCATGACACCCTAAGAAGGTGTATGGTAGGATTAGAATAGCTTTGGAGTTGATTTGAAGGGATTGGAATAGGTTTAGTACGAGAAAAACTATTTTCGACAAATATATATAGTGGTCTGATCTCGTTTTGTTTTCTGGAAAATCCGACAGTAGGCACGAATTTTTGGCCTTGATATTTAGAAAATATACTTTAAAACGAATCCGTGGCCGCTTGAACGGATTAAAACGGAGTTATAACGAAGAAGTTATGAATTTTTCAAGTTTGACGACGATATATACATTTTCTGAAAATTTCAGCATACTATTTTTATTTTGTACGAGTCAAAAACGAGCCTTAAGCTTCATAAATTATTTCAACTTATCAAAAATATATTAGTATACTTTGATACGAAGCTAAGGACATATAATATGTAGAAAACGGATTTGAAACGACCAAGATATACACGTTTTCATAAACTTGCCGTAACTATTATTTTCAGAAAAACTATATTATTTTTACGAGACAAGTGTTACGGTAACTAAAGCGACCATGTTTAAGGCTGTTTTTATCGATGATGTGGAACTTTTGGAACGAGATGTCTTCTAATAAAATCGAGATCACCAAGCATATTTTTCAAAAGACCAACCTTGTATAGCGGAGTTGTAATAAATTATTTACTCCGCTTAAACTTTGCCGAAACTCACTTTTTACACAACAATTGTACAAAATCACCATCTTTAACCCTTATTATCTTTATGTTCGAGACCTTTATGGCGAAAACTCCTGAACTGAAACTTCTAGATTTCGATACAAACTTTCCAAAACCGTCGATTTCGTTTCCTAACGTTCGACGTACATTAACCATTTACGACTAGTTTTCCAAAGCCATTTTTGTCACTTTTATGAAAATTCCGACGACATTGTTTTACGACAAAAAGTGAAAATTTCACCATAAATCATTACGAAACCATTGTAGGATGACATTTTGACGAAAATACTTGTAAAGTGATTTTTGAATGGTCAAGACGTCAAAAGAGTATTTTTCGACGATAAGTATTATTTTCAAAACTCGCAAATGGTATAAATAACATACGAAATGCATGCATAACATTACATTGCAACTCATTACATATCATATCATTCATAATAGGTCATTTTCGAGATTCACGCTATATTTCAGTGTACCCACTTTTGTCATCGTAATCATTGCAACAGGTGAGTTTTCATAGCCCCACTTTTACTCTTTAACTGCTGTTTTACAAACTCTTGGGGGAGATACATGCTACATTTTTAACCGAACACAAATGCTTTGAACTGTATGCTATATCCGAATGTTTTATTGTCACTAAGTATTTGCCATGTTCGAAGTCCCTACATCATGAACCATTAGTCACTTGCGAGTGAGCGCGAATATTGTGAATAGACCTATTGGAATTAACACTCCCGTTCTTATTGACCCAGTTAGGGAAATCGGCGCACTATATTGAACCAAGTAAGGTAATTTGGCAAGTTACCTATTAGGGCGGCGATGAAACGATGATTACCAATTTTTATTGGTGCGATGTTACGCTTTGGTGTCATGAACTTAGTGAAATAAATACGATTTTGTTTTCAACGATGAGTGTGAACCATTTAACTCACACTACGATGATTGTGTTCAAACGAATTAATTAAACCTATGGATTTCACTCAACCTTTGTGTTGACCTTTTTAAGCATGTTTTATCTCCGGTATCTAAGGCATTCACTTCATGGCATGCATTTGGACACATCATGGAGTCGCAGTGACGACGCGTCTCACTTGGGTTTTATGAACTTTAAAAACATCGGTTGACTTGTACTAAACTTATTTTCCGTGCATAGTAACTTTCATTTGGGACCTATACTTTGTAAACTCTGATGTTTTTATTAAATCAAGCGATGTATTTTCCAAACGACACTTTAGGTCGTTCAATATAACTGTGATTGTGATGCTATGACAGTTAATCCCCAGGAATTCCATTCCGCTGCAAAACAGGTAATTTGGGGGTGTGACAGATTGGCATCAGAGCTTCGGTTATAGAGAACTAGGTTGCATCATTGACCCTAGACTATAACTACATCATCATAGCATCTCATCATTTCATCACAAGTGCATGTTCACTTTGCATGCGATTTATACGCATATTTTCGAGTTATTTACTTTTATTTCACATCGATTGTCACATGGATGCCTTTAAATTCCCATCCCATTATTATTTCCTTATACTCTAATGTGGAGAATGCCTTGTTATTTCCTATCATGATTTTAACATCAGCTGATTCATCACCGATAACGTCGAATGCCGAGATAAACCTTTAAATAGGGCGAAGTCACTCTCACTCCTTTGTTGCACCACTAACATGTCGAGTTACACGCTATTCACACACTAAGTCACTAAACCACCATACATTTGAAGTACTTACAACACCTCATAACTCATTTCTTAGGAAACCGTCGATCGTTTTGAAAAATAACCTCAAACTTATCATTTCTTATCACATTTCTTTGGAGCGTTTATTATTAACATCGGATTTTGCTACGTCTCATATTTCCACTTGTTTTGAAGAAGATATGGCACCGAAGAAAGCTACACCTGAAATGACCCAAGCGGCTATTCAAAAGTTGGTAAGGGATAGTGTAGCAGAGGCATTAAGGATTGAAAGGGAAACGGTGGCTGCTGCTACTGCTGAGGCCGCGGCTTGGCTTTGAAGCCGCTTTGTTGCTGCTGCTGCGGCCACAAGGAAATGCAGGAGGTCGGGAGTTAAAAGCTGTTCGTATAAGGATTTCAAAAGTGGAGATCCCACTAAGTTTAGAGGGACTGAAGGAGCTACTGCCATGGTGCGATGGTTCGAGAAATTGGAGTCCGTGTTTTTGCTGTGTTGTTTGCCCGGATGATAGTAAGGTCAAGTTTGCTACGAGTACACTACTTGATGGAGCGTTGTCATGGTGGAACTCATATGCTCAACCGATGGGAATGGAGAATGCTTTCAAGCTCAATTGGGAGCAATTCAAAGGTTTGGTAACAAAGAAGTTTTGTCCGCGTACGGAGGTGAAGAAATTGGAGACCGAATTTTATGAGTTGGTAACTATTGGGTATGACATTGATACTTACATTCGAAGGTTTCAAGAATTGGCCGTGTTATGCCCATCTATGGTTTCGGATAATGAGAAGCTACTGGAGGCTTTCATTGAAGGACTTCCCGAGATTATTCAAGGCGATGTGACTTCTTTTGACCCGCAAACGATTGAGGAAGCTATTCGATTGTCTCAAAAGCTCATGGCACAAGTAGTAAAGAGGGGCAACATCACCCACACCAACCGTAACAACAACACCAACAACTGCACCAACTACTACAATAACCAAAACAACAACAACAACGATGATAACCAAACCAACAACAACAAAAGGAAATGGGAAGACGACCAAGGAGGTTATAACAACAACAACCAAAACCGCAATACTAACCGTCATCAACAACAAAATAGAAGGCAAGAAGCGGGAATGGTTTATGTCGCTGCACCAATGAGAGGTAGAGGGTATGCTGGAACACACCCATTATGTAATCGATGTAATTTTCATCACTCGGGTCCTTGCCCTGCCAAGTGCTACAAATGCCAAACACCGGACACATCTAGCCAGGATTGTAAAGGTAAAGCCGTAGTCACATGCTTCGGATGTGGGGAACAAGGACACTATAGGAATCAATGTCCTCAAAACCAAGGTCAACAAGTTGAAGGTGCTCATGGGAATGCATACATTTTAGGAGGAGGAGAAGCTCGTCAAGGTATCAACGATAAGACTGAAGAAGTTCTGAACTAACATGTCTTAATTTCCCTTATGTACTATGTCGTATTAAGTTTATGTTTTCCATCGTATCCGAATCCTTATAACTTAAGATGTACTACTTTTGCTAAAACCACTCGTTGTAAAAAAAAATTCTCATCTATCGTACTTATTTTCTTTCCGATTTGTTATTACTTACGAGAATTTTACTTCTTTTTACTTTATCGACCATTTTAACGACACGGTTTAAATCCTTGTAAGCATCGAGAGTTATAACAACTAAACCGAACGTCACATCATCGTTCCTTAATTATACATAGCCTAGCTAACTATGTCTAATTCTGGAGGGATCATGTTATGTTGGGAGCTGTTATTTATAAATCTTAGTGCAAGCAAAATGTTCACATGTTCCAATTCAAAGTGTTACTTATGAGAGATTCATCCGATAATTTCCTTACTACGATGTTTTGTACGCTCTCAATCATCGACAACCGTAACGACACTTTTCCATGTCTTCTCTCCTCGATGTTCATTATAAACTCAAAAATTCGATAGACCAACACGAACTGAATTCAGGGAGAATTCCAATTTTGGATGGGCGAATGTGACAACTCGCAATTTCAGGTCATTTCTCGAAACAATTCATGCCTTACAATTTCAACATTTATCGTAAACTAGGTTTGCGTGTTCCAAATTCGCGTAACCTTAAAGGTTTAGCGGCGAATTCATGATCATGTCATCACGAACATTTCATATGGACTAAGATTAGTCTACATTTCATTAACATCATTTGCATCATATTAGTTCATTTATGACATTTCATTTCACCTTAACCGCGTAAATTTTATATTAAATAAACGTTATCGCGTGAGTTATTATTTTGAATATTTAATCCGATACTTCCAAAAATTATCCCGACATATTTTATACTTACTTTTAGTTTGTAAAAATAATATTTTGAGTTTACCTAGTGTTTTAAATTTATTTTGTATATAAATCGTTAAAATTATATTATTACGACGCTTTTTCTTAAAAACTACACGATAATTATTATATCACTCAAATTTTTCAAGAAACATATTTTTACAATTTTTATAACTACAATATATTTTACTTTGGCCTATTAAAAATTTCTTTTAGCTAAAACTACTTTAAATACTCAAATGTATATACAATGTATTACAATTAGACCTTTATTCATACATAAAATTTTGGTCTACATAGTTTTAGTGCATTGACATATTTACAAGGCTCATTTTATCGCTAACGCAAATTTTTACAATTACATGTGCATATCTATTTCTTTAATTTAATTAAATAAATAAAAGTTTTCATAATTCATATGCATGAACAATGTGCCCAATACTCCAACTAATAATTTTATTTATACTTTTACACATCTTAGAGTGATACAAAATTTAAGAAATATTTTATCTCACCCTTTGATATTTATTTTATATTAAGTAATTAAATGATACATAATTACTTTAAATAAATTTATTACTAAACAATACATCTTAAATGCTCAATGGCCACTGAAAATACATATGTACAAATTTCTTTTCTTTTTATATATCTACACTCTATTTTGATTTGCCTACATGCATTTTAGTCATACTTTTACAAACTAGCACTTAAAAAGAAGAAGTAACCAATATATTTTGATTGGAACTAGCTTAGTTGGAGACATGAAATGACCACAAGCATAGTCACTCCATGCCTCCCCCTCATTTCAGCCGAATTTCACACCAACACACAAGTAACAATTATTTTTTTTGGTCAAATGGTACTAATATGTATTATTTAATTAAAATATCTAATGAACTTTGCTATAAAGGTCCCAACTAGCTACTACACTCATGTATACTTAGAAAAAAAATATATATACATCTCCTCTCCATCAAAAGTTTCAGCCAAGAGTGAAAGAAAAAAAATTATATATATATAATAATAGTAGATTGCTTATTGGTGCTTATTTGGATGCATAAAAATATATATTGGGTAATTTGGAGTACTACTTGGGTTCACATTTCCTTGCTACTACCTTAAGTACATCATAATCAAGTAAGCATATCATTTTCATTTTACATCTTTCATTATCATTTCATATGTATTTCATCATTTTTGAGCAAAGCATGCAAGACTTGTGGATATTTATACCATTTTTATCATTGTTTTTAGAGTTATATATATATATAAGTCATCCTATAATTTATCCCTTGTTATATATTAGTCTTGATGATGTTTAGGAACCCATGACACCCTAAGAAGGTGTATGGTAGGATTAGAATAGCTTTGGAGTTGATTTGAAGGGATTGGAATAGGTTTAGTACGAGAAAAACTATTTTCGACAAATATATATAGTGGTCTGATCTCGTTTTGTTTTTCTGGAAAATCCGACAGTAGGCACGAATTTTTGGCCTTGATATTTAGAAAATATACTTTAAAACGAATCCGTGGCCGCTTGAACGGATTAAAACGGAGTTATAACGAAGAAGTTATGAATTTTTCAAGTTTGACGACGATATATACATTTTCTGAAAATTTCAGCATACTATTTTTATTTTGTACGAGTCAAAAACGAGCCTTAAGCTTCATAAATTATTTCAACTTATCAAAAATATATTAGTATACTTTGATACGAAGCTAAGGACATATAATACGTAGAAAACGGATTTGAAACGACCAAGATATACACGTTTTCATAAACTTGCCGTAACTATTATTTTCTGAAAAACTATATTATTTTTACGAGACAAGTGTTACGGTAACTAAAGCGACCATGTTTAAGGCTGTTTTTATCGATGATGTGGAACTTTTGGAACGAGATGTCTTCTAATAAAATCGAGATCACCAAGCATATTTTTCAAAAAGACCAACCGTTTGTATAGCGGAGTTGTAATAAATTATTTACGTCGCTAAACTTTGCGAAACTCACTTTTTACACAACAATTGTACAAAATCACCATCTTTAACCCTTATTATCTTTATGTTCGAGACCTTTATGGCGAAAACTCCTGAACTGAAACTTCTAGATTTCGATACAAACTTTCCAAAACCGTCGATTTCGTTTCCTAACGTTCGACGTACACCATTTTACGACTAGTTTTCCAAAGCCATTTTTGTCACTTTTATGAAAATTCGACGACATTGTTTAACGACAAAAGTGAAAATTTCACCATAAATCATTACTTAAACCATTGTAGGATGACATTTTGACGAAAATACTTGTAAAGTGATTTTTGAATGGTCAAGACGTCAAAAGAGTATTTTTCGACGATAAGTATTATTTTCAAAACTCTCAAATGGTATAAATAACATACGAAATGCATGCATAACATTACATTGCAACTCATTACATATCATATCATTCATAATAGGTCATTTTCGAGATTCACGCTATATTTCAGTGTACCCACTTTTATCATCGTAATCATTGCAACGGTGAGTTCATAGCCCCACTTTTACTCTTTTAACTGTTTTACAAACTCTTGGGGGAGATACATGCTACATTTTTAACCGAACACAAATGCTTTGAACTGTATGCTATATCCGAATGTTTTATTGTCACTAAGTATTTGCCATGTTCGAAGTCCCTACATCATGAACCATTAGTCACTTGCGAGTGAGTGCGAATATTGTGAATAGGCCTATTGGAATTAACACTCCCGCTCCTATTGACCCAGTTAGGGAAATCGGCGCACTATATTTGAACCAGGAAGGTAATTTGGCAAGTTACCTATTAGGGCGGCGATGAAACGATGATTACCAATTTTTATTGGTGCGATGTTACGCTTTGGTGTCATGAACTTAGTGAAATAAATACGATTTTGTTTTCAACGATGAGTGTGAACCATTTAACTCACACTACGATGATTGTGTTCAAACGAATTAATTAAACCTATGGATTTCACTCAACCTTTGTGTTGACCTTTTTTAAGCATGTTTTATCTCAGGTATCTAAGGCATTCAATTCATGGCATGCATTTGGACACATCATAGAGTCGCGGTGACGACGCGTCTCACTTGGGTTTTATGAACTTTAAAAACATCGTTTGACTTGTACTAAACTTATTTTCCGTGCATAGTAACTTTCATTTGGGACCTATCTTTGTAACTCTGAATGTTTTTATTAAATCAAGCGATGTATTTTTCAAACGACACTTTAGGTCGTTCAATATAACTGTGATTGTGATGCTATGACAGTCAATCCCCAGGAATTCCATTCCGCTGCAAAACAGGTAATTTGGGGGTGTGACAATAGGCCTTCCCCTCTTCCTTTTTGTTGTCATTGTACTCGGATTAAGTACTGGACCATATTTTCTAGGTCTCCCCTCCCGATTTTTGTCCTTAAAACAAGGTCATTCCCGCTTCCATTCCCACTTCTAGGGGTTAGAAACCGCACCACTACCACCCATAGGCACTTCGTTGTAAGCTTTTTTCCTCGGCCATTCAAGAATATCATCTATCATCTCTTTTCCTATATTCTTATATGAACCATATTTAATTAGCAATAACTTCATCACCAAATGTAGCAAGAATGTCCTCAAAGACTTCATCATTTAAAACCACTTTCGACCAATCATCAACCTCAGTAATGACAACCTTGACCTTATAATTTTCTCTTATAGTTGGTGATGTTGTGTTATGGTGTGTTGCGAAAAGAGAGTTAGGGTTATTGGGTTTTGGTTTTGGGGATTGAATTTTGGGTTACGTTTGGTTTTAATGCAGGTTAAAGGAAAATTGGGGTGGGTTTGTTTTCATTCGGGTTTTATTCGATTAGTTTCACGCTATAACAAGTGTATTGGGTTAGGAACGGGGTCACGGGTTCAGTTAGTGTTAAAGTGTTAACTTGAGTTGAAGACAGAAAAAAGAAATGTCTATTATGCCCTCACACCAATACGGATGTTAATCAAATAACGGCAGTTGACTTAGTCATAATGGTCAACGGGACCTTAGGTGATCAAAAAACATGGAATAGGGATCTCTGGTGATGATCACACACAAGTTTGTACTCTGCATGTTGATTTTGTACAAATTCAGGGATAAACGTTGTATTTTAATCTAAATAAAAATATACATATATACTTAAGATCTCCTATTTTTAATCCAACGAGTAAAAATACGTAGGCACTTTAATTTGTTTATATTTTATAATTAAAAGATTTAGAAAAAACCCGTGCATGCACGGTAGTGTTACATAAAACGATAAAGTTGTTAGGTTGCAATTTGTAGGTTTGCGGTAGATATGAAAATAATTTTTTCGTAGAATACAACGTTCATACATACTTGAAACACGCAATAACTACAAATGTTCGACCGCAAAACATCCAAGTGTTCTAAAACACAGGAACATTAATATAAGTGCTCAAAAGAGCCAATAATTAACCCGAGGAGTGACTCAATGGATCAATAAAAAGGTTCACATTAGCTAAGAGTGTTGAAGCATAATCTGGCGCGGGCAGGATTCAACGACTCTCCTTGGCCGTTAGTCGTCTTCTCGAGCCCTAGTAGACCTGTCAACAAAGAGAACCCGTTAGGAGTGGACCCGAGGCCGTAGCCCCGGGGTCCACCTCCGACGGTCAAGTTAGTATGCGATGTAGCATATCAAAGTTAGGGTTTTGATCATTTAGAGATAACCTGGCATCCGTGTATATATAGGCATGGATTAGGGTTTAGGCGTAGAGTGGGCCGCTGATGCCGGGCCTGACCCATTCCTGGCCCAGTCCGGACCATACGTCAACAAGCCCCCCAAGTTTAGTATGCGCAGTGCGTGACTGCGGATGCTAGACTTAAGTTCTGATGGCCGCTACAGTGAAAGTGGAACCCGTATGCTGCATCCTGGTTAAGAGCGTACCTTTTGTACCAGTAGGCTTATTACGCACAGCATGGTGCGACGTAAGACGTGCTTCTGCAGCAGAAGTGCAGTGGCGCTACCGCGTGCGCGACAAAGAGGTGCGACACAAGACGTGCTTCTGCGCATAAGTGTGCGCTGTGCGCAACAAAGAGGTGCGACAGAAGACGTGCTTCTGCGCATAAGTGCGACAAACACTGATCAGTGCGCGACAAAGTGTGCGCTGTGCGCGAGTCTTTACAACCAACAGAGGACGTCTCCCCTGCGGCAAGCTGGTGCGAACATTTAAACCCGTCTTCGATCTGCTTCCAAATATACCTGCGTACGGAAACAGTAGTAGGATGTACCCTGGTAGCCCCCCAAGTTTGATGGTGCTACTCGTGTAGGAGCATTAAACTTATTTATGCCTGCGTAAAACACTTAATGCAAACATTAAAAGTATATGCCGCGAATCGCAGCATATAAAACTTAATAAATTGAAACAAGAAACAGCACATAGCATGAATAATATAGTGCGCATAGCATAAAAAAATTGGCAGTGCGCACCCGTCGTGGGATGCGTACCGACGAAATAATTAATTGTATGTTTGTTTTGTCATACTCATGTATGTGATGATATGCAGCGTACTGTAAATATCATTTAAGGAATCAAGTGTCTCGGTTCCTAAGTTGTTAAACGTGCACGTATGCGTTTCTGCGCATCCATCGTGGGATGCGCACATATCTTATTCCAACGTCTTGAGAACAAGGTGTTTAACAAGGATACGTGATCCGGTGTTGATGGGTTTGCAACCCTCTTACTCAACAAGTTGTTTAGTAGGTTAACTTATCCTTTTACCATCGTGGGTTTATTTTAGTGCATGCACGCCACGTAGGCAAGAGAGAAAAATAGGTCCGATCGTGCGGATATATTTTTTAAAATAGGTCCGATCGTGCGGGCTTTTCTTAGATCCGATCGTGCGGATTAAAAGATAAAATAGATCTGATCATGCGGATGTTTTAAAATAGGTCCGATCGTGCGGACTTAGTGCGTTATAGGTAAAAGAAATATCATCTTCGTATTACATTAAAGCATGCATGTAAAAAAGGTGCAAATATTTATTGCGAATGATATTTTAAATGAATTGCGAATCACAGTTGCGAATATTTAATAATAATGTATACCATAAACTTGTCGTCCAAGTTAATAAAATATTTACTCATCTAGAGTGATATTAAATTGTACGCATCTAATATTGTTAGATAAAATATTTACGCATCTTTATCAAACAGCGCATATATCAATCACAAATTCAAAGGTTTTATCAAACAGCGCATATATCTTTATTAGATCGTAAGCGCATATATTTATTATATTAAAGTTTAAAATATACGCTGTAACAAATACGCATATGGGGAATCACATGGCCTGATCCCAGTTTCGTTTTCTTTGCAAAATCAGGCATAAAGTCACGCCGTTTGTTTATTGACGACATGTTTATTACGTATTTAATTTATCATGTCAATGGAATATTAAATGCACATGATGGTAAAGCAAATCTTACACATGGTAGAATGCAAAAGTTTTAGAGTTACCGACGTTAGAAATTGATTTCTGCTTTTCGGTAATACGAGAACACGAAACATTGTTTATTCGTGGTCCCACGGATGGCGCCAACTTGTTGATGCATAATCTGGCGCGGGCAGGATTCAACGACTCTCCTTGGCCGTTAGTCGCCTTCTCGGCCCTAGTAGACTGTCAACAAAGAGAACCCGTTAGGAGTGGACCCGAGGCCGTAGCCCCGGGGTCCACCTCCGACGGTCAAGTTAGTATGCGATGTAGCATATCAAAGTTAGGGTTTTGATCATTTAGAGATAACCTGGCATCCGTGTATATATAGGCATGGATTAGGGTTTAGGCGTAGAGTGGGCCGCTGATGCCGGGCCTGACCCATTCCTGGCCCAGTCCGGACCATACGTCAACAAAGAGTGTTGAGGAATTACCATGGTCGTTGTCTTGATGGGAATATGCACAATAAGTGTTTGTAGAACTGCCCAAAAGTAGACAAGTAGTGTAATCTTATGGTACGTTACGTTGGTGTTTTTTATATTAAGAATTAACCTAATCATTCAAAGCATATCTTAATATTACCGAATTTTGGTGCTAATTAGATCATCTATTTTATTTTGGATTAGCTCAGGATTTAATGTGAGAAGATCACACCAAAAGGATGAAACTTCTTCGAATCTGAGTTCCATGGCTCCTTTCGGCTAATTCAAAAAAAGAAGTAATGGGTTTCATGCTTATTCTTGGGTTTGATCTAAATGCCGGATATATAATCAGTTTGACTAGTGTATATATACAAACTATATAAATTGGGCTGGTTAACGGGATGAGCACCCCTGAGTTTACTCATTTGCAAAGTTTTGCATATTTGCTTTGCTTGGTGATTTTTACTTTTATTTATTCTAAAGAAAGAGATTA
This sequence comes from Chrysanthemum makinoi, assembly GCA_910596185.1. Classification (NCBI taxonomy): domain Eukaryota; kingdom Viridiplantae; phylum Streptophyta; class Magnoliopsida; order Asterales; family Asteraceae; genus Chrysanthemum; species Chrysanthemum makinoi. Next base: position 58,268,323 of record OU343223.1, on the reverse strand, counting down.
TTTGGTTACTTTGGTAAAAGGATTTGATGGCGAATAATATGAACCATTACATGCACTTCATCTCTTTAATTTCTTTAAAATAAAGAAAAGTTAAAATCACCAAGCAAGATTTAATATGCAAAGCTTGGCAAATAAGAAAAGAACATCAACTCGGTCTTTATATGCCACAGGGAGAATCCACGTTACTAAGTAGCATAATGGGAAATACATTCACAACAACAGAGGTGCTTGAACACGAGCATCCACTCCGTCTCATTGATTTGCAACCAGACTATCCTCATTATGAAGAAGAATACGATGACGATGACGATGACAGTGAAGACGATGATGACGGTGTAGTTAAACGACAAAACTTTCAATGTCGTCGATGTGATCGGTGTAGCCAAGAAATCACTCGGTTTCACAGATATTACTATAAGTGTGCTCATTCATGTGACTACTCGCTCCATAAATTTTGTGGAGAGCTTCCTTTGACGTTAAACCACTCATCACACCCTGATCATACTCTTACTCTTTCTCTTACTAGCGCAGATTCTGCACCTGATGTGTCACGGTGGCAGTGTGTTTTATGTGATAGATACGATAATCTTGGCCTTGGTTACGTCTGTTTAAAGTGTGATTTTCGAATTCATTATAATTGTGCTATGGAATCTGTAGATGACAGGATGATTTATCACCCTAGCCATCGTCACCCATTAGCACGAATTCTTAAACCACTTTTGTCAGAATGTAGCGCTTGCGGGAAGGAACACAAGGGTATTTTTTATGTGTGTACAACGTGTTTTGGCACTTTCATCCACAGTGACTGTGCTTTCCTACCAAAAAAGTTCATGATTCAAAATGCTACACATGATGTTTTCTCTCATCCTCATCCGCTCATCCTTCACTACTCCTTCCCAAACAACGATCAAATTACTAAATTTCATCCTAGGTGCAGGGTATGCAATGAATCTGATTATGGTGAAAAAACCTGGATCTTTGCATGTGAGAAATGCAGATACTATGCACATATTCATTGTGCAACAACAAGAGGTACACCAGTTTAATGTGCATATATAGTTTTATGATTATTTATACTTTGTTATTATCTGACTATTTAATTTATTATTGTAACCACATTTTCTGTTTACTAGGTCCCAGAAAGAGATTGGTCATCAAAAATTATGAAGATTCTGATTATCCAGATCTCCTCCATCTTCCATTTGCTGATGAAAGTCATAACATACAAAAACACCTGTTTTCTAAACTAGTTGAACATCGAACATTTGGAGCAGATGAGGGGAACGTAAAACACAACTTTCATCCGCACCCCCTTATTCTGGTCCGTACAGAAGGCAATGATACTACAAGCACGCCAACTTCCTCAAAAACAAATGTTTTATCTTGTCATAACCCAATGCAGAAGGTTCAACTATTATGCAATGCATGTGTCAGACCAGTCACAAGTGTTCCATTTTACAGGTGCGTCAATGACAAGTGTAACTTTCTTTTGCATGAGTGGTGCACCCAGCTTCCTACTAAAGTAGAAAAATACCCAGGTCACCCACAACATACACTCATTCTCCATTCAAAGGCCGCTAAAAAGTTTTTATCCGTGTTTGAATGCAATATTTGTCGGTTAGACTGTAATGGGTTTGTCTACAGTTGTGTTCAATGTGATTATCATATTGATGTTACTTGTAGTTTCATACCTCAAAACATCACACACGAGGCTCATTCAGGTCACCTCCTTTCCTGTTCTTTTGAAACAGATCCCACTACGCCGTGTCTTATGTGTCGAGGTTTCACTTTTTTTGACAAATGTTCATTTGTTTGTCACACTTGTAAAGTTCATCTACATGTCAAGTGTGCTTTGTTATTGCCTCGTGAAATTAGGCATAAGTATGACAAGCACCCTATGAGCTTGAGTTACCTCCCAATTGAAAATCAAAAAAGTGATTACTTTTGTGAAATTTGCGAGGACGAATTAAATCCGGAAGGGTGTTTCTACCACTGTTATCAGTGTTCCTGGTCAATCCATACTTCTTGTGCACCACACATACTAAAATCTGAAACATCACCCGCATCTTTTATTTACTACACTGATGGACCTTATACTTATGTGAATATAAAGTTTGGGGGTATTCACAAGTTTAAACGTCACCCACATCCTCTCTCGTTTGTTCAAGGGATTGAGAGCGATCCTCCATGCATCCGTTGTAGATCTACAGTGAAATACAAACTGATTTTAAAATGTCTGAAATGCAAGTTTTTAATTGATTTAGGTTGTTGTCGCCGCAAGTGAAGCAATGATGAAACTGTTGACATCTCATTCCATCCGTTGGTTTAATATAAAAGAGGAGGCCACATGAGTGTCAGCAATACATTATGTAAAAAAATAACTCTGTATTCAATGCAGTCGTTGCTTGTAATATTATATTTTTAGTATTTGTAATAAATATTACCGATTAAGGTTCCGCGAACTCCTCAATTTATGGTTTCTGAATTTGTGGGTAGAGGTGTTATTGGGTTTATTGAGTCGAGTTGATTCGGGTTTTGGACTATAAAAAAGTGACCAGTAACCCGACCCTATAAGGAATCGGGTTATCGGGTGCGTGTGGTTATCAGGTCGGGTTATATCGGGTCGGGTGATTCGGGTTATCAGGTGGCTTTGTTAATTTTAAATGTTGAAGTGTTAAAATTACCATCTGTGTGGCCAAATATGGTGGTTGTATATTTATTTTAGTATAATATTGTAAGATGAGAGAACTTAAAGTCTTGTAATTTGATATTGTAGAACAGTATATATTTGATGCTACAGACTTGAGGCTTATTTTAAGAGGTTTGAAGTTAGCATACAATAACAAACGCATAGTGTGTAACAATGTACAAATGATGTACATGTGAATAAGAGATATATGTATATAGCATGTTAACTAATCAGTTAACTATAAAGTAATGGATAATAACACTAGTAGTATGATTGTATGAAGTTGGTGGTGGTCAATGGTGATGTGTGGATGGTCAAGGGTGGCTATAAGCAATAATGTATAAGACATTAGAATGTTACATAAAAAGATAAACTTGTAAGGTTGCAATTTGTAGGTTTGCAGTATATATGAAAATAAACTTTGAGTATATATGAGAAGGAACGTGTTTTGAGAGGCCGCACCGCTGTTGAGGTATTAACTCTGGTTATTAGTTGATGGTGTATGGATACATTGTTCAATGTGACATTTAACAAGACAAATGTTGTACTGTGCATACTATCTGCAGGTGTACTTTGAGTATATGAGAAGCTTCAGGGTTGAATTTGATGAATTCTTCGAGGATGGAAGCATAACCGAGATAGAAATTGGTTTAGGTGCTTGTGGTGAGTTGCATTACCCATCTTACCCTGCAAAACATGGTTGGAAATATCCTGGTATCGGCGAATTTCGGGTACTTATCTATAGAAAAATATTTCACTACTAGGTAGTCTGATATGACCTGATTATGAACTCAGGTTAGTGGTGGAAATTTCATCTGATTTACTCTTAAATGGATCAGTGTGGGTTATGTGTGAGTGTGATCTCTAACGGGTGGTTAAAGTTAGCTCAAAAGGAAACATGTGAAACAAATCCAATGTCACCGAAAGTGTAGAAGTTTTTGTAATAATATACTTTTTGTAATTATATTTGACACTTATATATTTATTAAAATCATATAAGTTTTTGGACAAGAAGTGAGTATAGAAAGCAATGCGAATTAACACTTACGCATGATGGTCTAATTTTGTTAAACTCTAATCAGTGTGATGCATCAGTTATTACAGCTTTACCTAAATGTTACAGCTCAAATGTGTTGCTGATCTTAATTTCGAAATCTGTTTGTTTCCTCAAACAGGTGAAAACCTTGGAGGGCCATTTGCATGGGATGTGAATCAAGACTAGGCCTTGTATCAAGTTTAAGTTGACAAAATTACAGTGAAATAAGTTTTATGTTAAGAGGTACTAGTTTTTGTTGTGTATATTATCTTTAACTTTTCAATTATATCGTCGAATAATAATCCCATTGAATACTTTTGAAATGGAGAAACTAATTAGTTACTGAGATAATTAACGAACAAAGCAATGATTCTCGGCTTATAGGTTTTTGGACCTAAAAGAAGCTCCAATCGTTCATCATATAACTTGAAAAGAACCATACGATCATATCAAATATAGTATTTATTTCTTTACTTGCAATAATCATAATAAACAGCAAACTAATTCTTTGAACTTAGTCTTGCCGTCTTTGTTGGTCTAATGTCTACTCGAGCTAATGAGTAGTTCACAAGCACGAGCTTATGTGCAGTCCAAGTAGATC
>OU343223.1:58122440-58263897 GCA_910596185.1 Chrysanthemum makinoi | reverse complement strand
ATGAGTCTTAAGGGTTTAGTTGAGTTTGTTAATTAGTTGATGTGGAGCAAAGGAATAAACATCCTGATATGAGAAGTTTGACTTTAGGCAGGTCAAATAGTTGACTTTTGGTAAATTTGTTTGATGTTCTGATTTTGTGTTACTTTTTTTATGTTCATTTTCTTATGATATAACTTTGTTTTGGAATCTGTTTATGCATTTTTATGAATTCATTATAATGTTGTTGATGTGTTATGCATTATCAACTTCAGTGTCGAAAAGCTGCAACTAGAAGATGTCTTTTAAAGTCCACCATCGGTATAAACTTTTACTAGAGTCACTGTAGTTCTGTCAAAGCAATATCGATTAATAATGGCACATTGTAAGTCGGTATAAAACTAAGAATGAAATTATACATAACCAAAGCAGCAAAAAAGATGTCTTTTAAAGTCCGCCATCCGAAATGTGTAAAAACTATATAGGCTTTTAATAAATGTACTAAGATATCCGATATTTGAGTACTAGTGAGTTGTCTAGTTTCTGCCAAACGGAAGAGCATTCATAAATATAGGTACTTGGGTGATAAAAAACACCAGCGTCACTCGAATGGTTAAAATGCTGATCGTGAAATTTAATTATGCAAACAGATATACCGCTAATCATAACTGAGAGTAGTGAGCTTATGTAATCTGGAAATGTGACACAAATGAGAAGTAGCTGTAATTTGCCTGAATTGGCCAATTGGGCATGTCTACGAGTCTATGGGTTGACCAAAATGAGGCATGTCGTCTCCCAGAAATGTGGTTCGATAACTTTACCTCCTAGGACTATTCCATGATAGCCTCCTTCTAAGCATTTAAGTGAAATACGGGTTCCGGACCTATAATGAAACCATGCTTCCTAATTCTTTATCATTTATCTTGTCAAGTTGTTTACAACTTACAACTGGTCTTGGTAAGCTTTGAATTTATAAATTAGCTCAACCAACTTGAACTACAATCTTACATGCAGACGTTTGGATTTTGACGACAAAGGTCATTACTATTTGTGATGGACAAAACAAACAAATCAATAAGTATAAATGTTTCGAGCTACCTACAACGTACAAAGATACTATCTATTAGGATCTTCAAAATCTTCTTATGTGTTCAAACTTGAGATACCAATGCATTCACCTCTAAGATATTACATCATGCATAACTCAGAAAGAAAGTCCTTTAGAAACCTTGGTGCCCGTGTCTCCGTTGTTAGTTTTCGTTTAACGAGATTTTTTCTCGTCAGTAGTTATTTAAGCATAGTTTTATGTATTACTTTGGTACTGTTTAAAAAATAATAATTTAAAGTGTTGAACATACATATTTGAATTTTTTTTAGATAGTAACCACCAATAACAGAACATACCCACTAACTACAACAAAAATCACAAGTTTGTGACTAAAGTCCTTCTATAGTCAATTACACAATTTGTTATCCAAAATCTTGAAATTCCATCATCATATCACCTTCTTCATCATAATCCCTGACTATCAAATTTTCTGATCACTCGATCAAAACCCGCATTCAAGATCCAACATTTTGTTGAAAGATTCATACCCAAAACAACCCAATCAATAAAGATTAATAATTCATCATGGATCATTCTTCAATAACATAACCACGCTGGTAGTTCGTGGGTAGCAAATAAAATGACAGATAAAGTAAAAGATATCTACATTACACCAAGAAATCATCAAGATACTGCCACCACGATAGCCTGGAAGCAAAGAGATCCATACGCAATCATCAGCCCAGGGAGAAACAAGAAATCAATCTGTGGTGACTTTCTTGAATATCACATACCCGTTTGATAATGCAAGCGACATGCGTGAATTCCTTTAACTTTTGGATCAAAAAAACGCGAGTTTATGTAAACTGAAGAAGTATTTATTAAGAAAGAGACGAATTTGCATGAAAGATTCTTGGACAACAAGCACAGACGCTGTCTAGTGATGAATATTTTAAAGAATGGATGGATAAAATGAGGTTAATATTTATCGATTATCGGATTGTCTTGGGAAAAAAGATGACGGCTAATATGATAATGGTGGTGGTGATGATGATCCGAATTATGAACCATCAATTATCATCAAAAGGCGAATAACGTGCAGATCTTTAGCTCTTCTTACATCACGTGAACGATATATATTTTCAGGTGAGTTTGTCAATTTAGGTTCTTGTAATGGGTTTGCTAATTTTCATTAGATGAGCCAAAGGGGTTTAATATCAATAGCTTAGTTGATACTACGGAGATAGAAGAAGTTTGACTTTTGGCAGGTCAAAGAGTTGATTTTGGTAAATTTGTTTGATACTTTGATGTTACTACGAAATTGTGTTAATGTTTAATGTTCATTTCTTCAAATTTGAACTGCCTTTGATCGCATCGCTTGGAACCTTTATCATGTTGCTGATGTTTTTGTTACACATATTCACAATGTTAAAACTCCAAATGATAATAGTACATTATTGAATATTCAACCTTTCCGTTTGATACTTTAAGCGATATGCAAAAATTATTCAACTTTTGGGTCAAACGAGCTAGGCTTTGTAAGTGTGAGACGTGTTTCGTAACAATTGTTTGTACTTTCTGCGGTATGGATTCATAGAGTAGAAATTTATTTAATTATCGGAATCGTATAGTATTTGGGACAAAAAAGATGATCCATAATGAGCCATCAAACCGCTGAATGCTGATCTTCAGCTTCTTAATCACAACATCCAACCTGACCCGTTAGACCTGTTGTGTCCTTCAGGGGTTGCCCATTCAACCCTCAATATAAAAAGACCCATATCTACCCGTTAATTGTAATACGGGTCAGGTTTCCAGCTCTTTGTTTTCCACAACCTTTCTGATTTTCGTGTTGTGAGTTCTTTGATACTTAAAAACTCTATATCCGTTATTGTTCGGTTTGACTCTTTTAGTAGTAAAATTTTAACACAAATACCACTACAGACTAAAATCACTAAACCATAACATCTTGACTTTCCTAAAGTCAAAATTGACACAAAAGACAATAACTCATGTAAATTAAATCATCAAGTACTGAACATCAAAAACAAGAAAGTTTTACACACTTCACCATTTGATCTTGACTTTTTAAAAGTCAACCCTAAAAAATAAGTAAAAAAATATCTAAAGAAGGTTTAAAAAATGTAAAAAAAAAAAGAAACTGGACCCGCACGTTACGACGGGATATAATGTTTTAAAAACAGGTTTCTATTGACCCGTCGATCCCTGGGTCACGGTTCAACCGGGTTTTTCCCTCAAACCAGATTTCCATTACCCGACCGATTCACGATTCAACCGTTTTTACAAGCGGATCAAGCCGGGTTTTAAAACGCTGATGGGATATTTAAGCATATACGCTAGCATAAGATAACTCTATATAGCTTTTTAATTAAAAGTGTACTTTCATTTAACAAGTTATAACCTGATACTCCACTCGTTTCATTTTTATTGTTGATTTGACAAAACGCAGATAAAAAAAAGATTTATTATTGTTTTAGCAAAAATCACAAAAGAGGTTTTACGGTATATATACTACTTATAATGCATTAACCAATTTTTCTTACACTTAAAGGTTCTTAAATTTGAATAATGTGTAAACCCTGTAATACCTTTGATTAAAAATGATAACAATATCAATCACTAAATTAATATTTTAAATATTGTTTAACCTTCAAACTTTTATCATTTTTCGTATAAAACGCATATACTATTTTCTACAAATGAACTCGTAAGTATTGCATCAAAGGGTTACACCAAAACCACAAATTTGCAAATATAATTATTTACCGTTATATATCGTCACTATACGCGATTACTCGTCCAATGACAATTAATGTTTTCATTTACATTTGTAAATAAACTTAAACCCTTCTACCTGCTAATTTAGTATTAAACCCTTATTTTATAATAATAAGATAGAATAGTATTATTCGGACCGACTAAATATAAGAAATACTCGTATTTTATTAGTGAATCACTAATATTATATCTAACCAAACCGTGCATCCACATTACTTCTAAATTTGGAATTAAGTTAAGCCTCTAGTTCTATAAATACAACATATTTCATTCAAACCAAACGGTAACACATCTTAAATACTCTTCATAATCTTGAAAACCCTTCTTTAATTCATCATCATCTCTGTCATCAAATCCCTAATTCAAGATCCAACCTTTTTAAATATAGATACATACCCAATACAAACTCATCAATAAAGATCAATCCATCATGGCTGATTCTTTAATATCAGAGCCCTCTTCCCCTCCTTTCACCAAACTGCCACGCAAACGCTATCGATCATATACCCCAAAACTTGATAACGACAATATCAACGTCGAATCTGCTCGTACTGGTACTTCTACAAGAGATTCATCAACTCTTTTCGCAGGAATCAGCCCATCACTACATCAGTCATTAACCCCGACAGATACCGCATCAAGAACCATCACCGCATGGAGAAAGGTGCATGAGATAACTGTCTTGAAGGCTGTTCTTGAATATTATGATGTAATCGGAGAGTACCCTTTTGATAACGACAGTCACATGCAAAAGTTTTATAAAGATTGGATTGCATGGCGTGGGGTTTATGTAGATCAAGATGTATTTCATTCAAAGTGGTTGAATTGCTTCAAAGATTCTTTCAAAACAAAAAGATTATAGCTTTTGGTGAAAATGTACTTATGGATTACTATGATGCTGAAATCTATCGCTTATCGCATTTGATTTGGGCACAAGAAGATGATTCGGAAGACTCAAATGAATCAGCTTCTTAGCTAACTGTTACAATTTCTTTGTTACTTGAGTATTCGGGTTTCGTTTTTTAATCTGGGTTAGTGTTATAAAGGTGTGAAATTAAAGTTCAGTTGATGAAGTTTAGGAAGTCTAAAGACCTCTTTGTTTATTTTTTTTAATGTTTTAATTTGATGTTTATATCTTCGGTTCAGGTAATTTCTTGTTATGGGTTATGAAGTTCCGGTAGATAAGCTAAGAACTTATGGTTTTTGTTTTCAAATTAGGGTCAATTGATCGATATAAGTAAATCTGCTTTGTGTTCATATGTTTAGTTTTTTTAGTGTGCATATATCTTGATGGTTCTGTACGTAAATACTACTATAACGTTTATCTCCTGATGATTAGATATACTAGTTTTGTTTATCAATGATAAGAATGGACATATACAGCTGGAATTTGATCTTACATAATTTAGTCACATCACTGTTGGGATTTTAGAAGCAGTTAATCAGTAACCTCTACGAGTACGCAGCGGATATTGGATCTAGTTAATACAATTATGTTAACACGTAATTAATAAACATATAATTAATACAATATAATTATTAAAAGGATTAAGAAAAGCTAACCTTGCTTGGCAATTGATCTCTAGTTACGGAACAAGAAACCTTACGAAACCTTAAGTCGAAGAGTATCACACACAAACCCTATTCACGTATACGTCGATATGCTAGTCGAGAACGTAAATATAAAATCCAACAACTATTGTCACTTGAATGAATCACTAAACACAAACCAAGAACTGCTATCCTTTTTTTTTCTGTCCGAGTACCCCAAAGAAACCAACAACTGGTTTTGCACTTCACCCCGATATCGGATAAGCCTATCCGATATCCTCTAGCTTCGTCCGAGAATACCCCAAGACCGAATTGCTTCCACCCTTACTGCCGCGTTATGCGCTAGGAACCAGCAGAAAAAATACCAATCGTTCACACCCTAAACACTTGATCGAGTACAAGTTTAGGAACTAAATAAACAAAACCCTTAATCGACCTTGAAGTTAGTCGACTAAGCTTTTAAGCTGGGAAGATATTTGATCGGTTTAGGGTATATAAGTCAGTTTATGCATGTAAAACTCAGAGGTAAGGGTATGTTTATATAGGTTACAAGTTGAACCAAAACTAGGGTACCTAGCTTGGTCAACAAGTCACAAACCCACACAAAAACCCATACCCCTTAGTTGCCCGATCAGTGGATCACTTAAGGCCCATGCCAGTCCCACATTCAACCCAATACATGACAAGAATAGTCCATGGGTCATAAAACTACGGTCAATTTACATGCATAACGGGTAAGTATATATTCAAGTATAGATTACGTTCAACACGTATACTCGTGTTTATCGTGTGTGCCCCCATCGGCTCACACACTTCTAGTCGTTTACGTGTGTTTTAACTCCCACAAACCAACAGCTCCCACTTGGGAGTTGGTGTGTAGAATGGCACACAAAACTAACGACGGAAACGCCTAGCAAACGCCCTCACTCGCTTTTTAACTAAAAGTGTCTGAGAGAATAGTTTCGTAAAAGTTTCTCAGTAGCATGGTCATTCAATGTCTTGCTTTTAATCATCCTTTGTTAGGATACCGTAAACCATGGATTATGGATCTCAAATCATTCATATAGTTTAACCATTTAGAATCTCGTATAGATTTTAATTCGATATACCAAATGTAATCAAGAACCATCTTGTATTACCCTTTGGGTCCGGTCAGACGCTTATCCGATTAAATCTGAGAGGCGCCATGGTATCTTTCTGCCACATATCAATGGAGTAACAAATCCTTTATTGACTACATGTTGTGGATGCTGCTCACATCACTCCGAATATAGCTTTTATAACTACCTTATTCAGATAGCGTTTTGCGTATACTTACAAAAAAAAAAATATATCCACATAACAGAACTGCTTGTATCTCAAGTATAAGGATGAAGATAACAAACCATTTTCAATATTTTACTTATGACAAGGATCCAAAAGTAAATGTTCGAAAGTTGGGGAATCCAATATACATCTCTAGTGAATACATATGAGTTTGGCGGGAACAATCCACATTCTCGTAGAAATACCAACACTCATATTTGCCTTACATAACAATATTCCCATATTGTTACCCGACAATGGACATATTTAGAATAATAAAATTATTCAAGGATTAAACATGCAAATATAGGATAACAATTATTATATGAATGAATAACAAATACCAAGTATCTTTATTCATCATAAAGTAAAAATTGTCTTTCAATCCCAATTATCCAAATACTAAAACAGATATGCATGAAACTTATTTAGTAAGTTGAAGCCTACATTTTTCCAACATTTTCAACCTTTCTTTTGAAAGAAAAACTAAATAGTCATCTGAGTAAACTTTCCGAATAGTTGTTTCAAATATCACGTAGTGAGTGATTTGAAATATAAGATGAGTGTCTTATCTCATATGCTCATACTGTTGCAAGAGTTATAGTTGGAGATGTCGCCTACCTTGCATGAGGTATTAGAAATCAACGACATACTAACAGTCATCTTTACAGTTTCTAAAAAGTGTAAAGTATTCTCATTCATTAATGTGTAATGCAACAATGCTCTATGTTGAGCATAGCTAGTTAGCAGATTTTTCATAAATGATAAAATCCTGCTACAACTAGTATAATAATCCTAGCATCATTTGTACTTATACAACACTATGCTTTATAATTCGTAAACATTTATAAAAACAATGATCTAAACACTCTCAATTAGATATTGTTGTGTCAGCTCATTTTGTTCTTGTACAAAAGCAACAACTAGTCTTATACACAATATAATATATACATGATAAACCCTTAGTTTAAAAAGCAAAGGTTTCTATCCATGTAAATTATTCCAAGTAAAATATACCATTTAAGACTTGCTCTAATGATATATTGCATTTGTGTCAGACTTAATTTTTCGCATTTGTTTATTCCAGATAAACATTTATTCCAAGGTTGTTTGTTTTATTCCCTAAATTCCAGTGAAGTTTCATTCCAAGCTTAAGGATCAATATCTAGCTTAAATAGAATGATATCTTCAACATGTAAATTTTAAGGAAAAACACATTTGCTCCCACTCAATGTCAGATGTACTCAAGAGATAACTTAATTCAATCAGAATCATATTGTAATTAAATTCCGATCTCACTCTTAGATGCATGATCCAATCCAAAATATGGATTGCTCAAATTTTGTATACTACATAAAGATAATATAGATTTATAACCCTTTTGATTACACACCGTCCTCGCAAAAGGTAATCATAAAGAAAGAGTTATAAAATCTAATTGTCATATTCAACATACAAATCACATGTATGACAATTAAATATCTTTATATAATTAATGCTTGTATTGTATAAGAAAATTTAATCACAGTCAATTGCTTAAGTATGATTAAAAACTTCTTATAAAATTCCATGCATTAATATGTATACAATTTTGTCATGTGAGTCTTTCTTCAAAAGAAACTCATTCCAACCTCATAGGTTAACTGTTAGGCGAAAAAACAATCAAGCTCAAAACTCGATTTGCCTTTTACTTTTAAGGACTTGCTCAAATCATTCATAGTACTAAAACATTTATCATATTCAAGATGTGATAAGTTCTAGTAGTGCTATTTACAACAATCTTCTAACTTACATCCCTCAACATTGATACAAAATATCACTCAAGTGATGAGGCATCCTTTCGGATTTATGAATGAGAGTAATCATTATACTTTGGTCAACATTTTCATGTTTAACCTTAGTATGACATTAATAAGCAGATTTTAGAAGGTTAAGTATTTTGTTCTCAAAACTTTGAGATATGTATATACTCCCACTTACCTTTGTAAGTAGAGACAATTCTCTAAATACTAAGTATTTAAGCAACAATAAATTTTTCCTTATGGAGAACCACAAAATACATTTTAAGTTCTCATTTCAAGATTTGTTAATAAAATGCTTCATAAGATTTAACAAATTAAGAACTTAAATCAAGACATAATGGAATTCCTTTCAACAACTCAAATTAGGGTTTATAGAAAAACTCTAATTTAGTATGACTCTTTAACCAAAAATTCTAGCAATAGTTTTGTGTTTCGTCAAGTTAGAAGAACACCAAAACTACAATCTTCAAGCTAGGAAGTGTAGAAAATCAAAATCCAAAGGGTTTATGATTCAATTGGTTTGAATAGTAAAACCTCAAATCCCAAATGAATTAGGGTTTTCAGTTATGGGTTGTCTTGAATACCTTCTAGGTTTGAACTATATTGAGTGTATCCATGACACACGCAATTTCTAACTTGATATGTTTTTGGAGGTAGAGTAATTAAAGCTATCAGAAACCAAACAATATGAATAAGGTTTAATCGAACACATTAGACATACCATAATGAAGTGGTATCCTATGAGTTATTAGAATTGTGAAACTATATCAAAATTCTATAGATAACTTAATTCTCTTGGGACCAAATACTTGTCAATTGTGTCAATCCAAATTGCATATAAAGTATTTACGAACCAAGTGCATGCAATAATGTATATTCATTGAACAATACAAGAACCTTATGTTCACGTGTTCGCAAGAAGACAGAACTGTTCAAGGATTATATGTTCATGTGTTAACAAGAAAACAAAACATTTCAATAATACATTATAAGTCTTTGAATAATTCAAAGCCTCACTACAAGAAATCAGGTCTTATAGGACGCCGAATAGTGTCCTATCAGGTTACTTTATAGGACCATTAGCATAATAGGACCAATGATATAAGTGTCACATATAAAGCTTGTATAAAGTAAAAATTTATTATGACGCTTATAAGCATCCTATTAAGTGCCAATATTATGAAACAAAGAAAATAGTCTCATAAAACGTTTTATACGACGTAATTTGTGTCCTAATAGACAAGTTAATATGACACTTTAAAGTGTTCTAAAATACGCTAACCTTCTATCACGTATTGAGACGCATTCATGAGTCCTAATAAGTGTTTTCTTAGGACGAAATTGTGTGTTGCATTAACTCTTATTTGAGTGTAAGAAAAAGGTCCTAATACACATGTGCATGTTGGGACCAAATTTAGTGTCTCGACATACATACACTATAAGAAGCTTTCTATTGTTTACAAAATTTTGTTTTCAACATACTTTAATGAAACACTTGTAGGTCCTAAGAACTATTATAATTGAACACGATATAAAACACAATACATAAGAGATTAATGAGTCAAAGTCGTAACAGGTAAAACCATTAAGAATTTTCATATACATAACAAAAGTTTGAACCCGATACTTAACATCATCCAAAATAGTCTTCGACATTTTATTACAAGGAAAATGAAAAATGAGAACTAAAGTCAAAGTAGATAATCTGAGTCATCATGGATCATCTTCATGCATCATCCTCACGTGTAACCTAAAATTATACAACAAACAAACATATATAAGACACTACAAGAAAAGTGGCTTTTTAGGACCCCCATAAGCGCTAAAATGGTACTTTTAGGACCTTTCATTTAATAGGACCAAGGATGAAAGCGTTTCATGTAAGGCGGTTGTAATAGGTCCAAAGCGTCCTAACCCTTATGAAACCAATTTTATGGTCGTATTATATGTCTATGAACAACACAAATAGCGGCCTAATAAAACCATATTAGGACACTTTTACAATGTTTTAACATGTGATTACCTACTTTTAATCTTTTGAGACACATAAAAACGTCCTTAGAAGTATTGTTAGGACGCTTATGATGTAACATCATAGCTATTTTAGCAACCAAGAAAAGGGTACTAATAACTCAAATAAGATTATGATACCAATTTTATGGTCGCATTTTAGGTCTATAAACAACACAAATAACGTCCTAATAAAACATATTAGGACACTTTTCCAATGTTCTAACATGTGGTAACATACTTTTAATCTTTTGATACACATACAAGCGTCCTTTAATGTTAATTCTTAAGACGGTTATCATATACCATTATAGTTACTTTAACACCAAGAAAGGGTCCTAATATCCCAAATACGATTATGAAACCAAATTTATGGTCGCATAATATGTCTATAAACAACCAAATAACGTCCTAATAACAACATATTAGGACACTTTTACAATGTTGTAAAACGTTTTTACCTAATTTTAATCTTTTGATACACATACAAGCGTACTTAAAAGATAATTGTTAGGACGCTTATCATATAACATTATAGCTATTTTAGCACCAAGAAAAGGGTTCTAATATCTCAAAGAAGATTATGAAACCAAATTTTTGGTCGTATAAAATGTCTATTAACAACCTAAATAACGTCCTAATAACAACATATTAGGACACTTTTACAATGTTAAGTTAATTGTTAGGACGGTTAATAAGTTTAATAGGACAATTTCAAAGTCCGGACAAGTCATATGATAGGACGCTATTTTCACCATGCACACTCTATTATTACGATATGAATAAAACATCAACTAAATATTAAATGAATAAAACGAAATTGTATTTCAAATTAGCAATTGTCATAACAAAATCACTAAACATAAATAAGGTAGACAAAATCTAACATAAAGTCTGTTAACATTAAACAATACATTAACGCAACAAGAAGCTTAGTCCATGGTCATCATGCATCATCTCTCTCAATCCTCACGGACCACCTACAAATAAACACCCATGTATAAGCATTAAGCTCCATGTTAGTAAAATTATTGGTATCACAAGATTAACAAAGACATACCGAGATAAAGGGACAAGGCCATGCTATGGTTGCACCAACACAATCTTCAATTGTGGCAAATAACCCATAGGGTCTCACCAACACTTCATCTCTTTTTGTTGGTACTTGAACGTTTACCTCACACAATCCTCGCCCAATCTCTGTACCACCAACTATATCATTTGGGTTCAAGCTCCTCACCCATCCTTTTGCTACAGTCTCGGCTGAGTTTAGAATGCTTTTAAGGACAACTTCATCCCCGACCTAGATTTCAGTTTTCAACAAACATTTATCAATTTATAGTCAAGACATATGTATTAGGTTAAACGATGTAATACTCAGGTATGGAGACTGGGGTATACAAAGGAGGTCAAAAATTGATCGTGTAATACAGCAGGTGTGGAGGCTGGTGTATACTAAATAAGTTACAAATAAGCTACAATAAGCTAAATAAGCTATAACTACATGAGTTGTAACTAGATTAAGCTAAAAACTACCAGATAAGCTAAATGAATAAGCTATAGACCAGAATAATCACTTGATCAAATATCACAGCCAAACAGCCAAAACCAACAACCTTGCAGCCCTTGTGGGTCCCACTAGGGTTGACAGGGATCCAAAGTGAGACTTGATATGAAAAGGTGACTTATTGAGGTTTCTAAAAGCTAGGACTAAAGGTTTGGGTCCCACAGATAAGCACTTGATGAGGGCTTGAACTTGGGTGGTCAACACCGATCACTCAGTGTATGGGTGGAATTGGACAAACAAAAAGCTATCTGCAGACCTATCTAATAAGGTCAAAAGTTTGAAATAAGCCCTGAACTTTATAGATGAGCTTATTGGCTTTCAAAAAACCAATAAGCTCACTGTGTGGCCCACTAATGAAGAAGCTAAGGCACATGGAAAGTTAGGGTTTTGAGCTGATGCCCTGGTGCAAGGCAATGGTTAGCCCTGCAGGCCACTTTGAACTATCACCTAAGCCAGAGAAAAATCATAAAAATAAGCTAACTGTGGGATTCAAAAGCTTAGATGGGGAATTTCAACATGTAAAAATCTCAAGACTTGAATCTCAACACAAAATTCACAAAAAATTCTCCCAAGATCCGAAGTTTCACTAACATACCATTTTGACTTTTTGATTTTGAACTTAAACTTTGATTTTAATGAAACTTGTTTGATCCGTATGCACTAATTATGATTATTTAAGCTATGATAACACTAATTTAAGATACATGAACAAGATTTAGACCAAGTGGGTGAGATTTGATCATCACATGTCCCAACAGGGACTCAAGAGTGAAGGTAATTTGATTTTGACTTTCTCTAGTTCAAACATTGGTTTTATAGTTTTACTAGTTCTAATATCACCTAGAGGTCATAGTGTGCAGATAAACAAGTGAAAAGGCAACTACCACAGTTGAAACAACACAGAACCAAACACCCCTTAATAACTGAGTTAACAAATTTAAAAGGCAAATGAGCAATCTAAATCATAATACTGATACATAAGCTTGTAGCCTAGGTTCATTAGCTATCAAAGATAAAATAAGCTATAACAACTAGAAAGGAACGATTTGTAATAGAAACATACCCGTAAGCGTGGAGGTTCATTGGTTACAACAGGAGAATCTTGTGATGTAAGAGGTGGAATAATGGAACTATCCGTCGACCCATTCTTCTCTGATAACTGGGCTCGTAACTTTTCATTTTCACTAGTAAGTTCTCCACATCTAGACTTCAATTCGTTATTTTCTCTATGACATGCTAAACGACTTGGTATTACACCCCAAACATCAGAAGCATGAACACCTAGACCATACATGCCTGCATCACCATTTCGATCTTTACCCATAACTGTAGAAAAAATATCATCTCGTCCAGGATTATCAATCGAACCCTGCATTATCACTAAGTCATTTCATATCATCCTGCATTTTATATAAACATGAACAACATATAGTAAAAGCATGTATTACAAAAAAAAGCATATTGTGTTTAACTTATGCTATTAATACACTTTTGCAAACACAAAAGCATATTACTTACAATCGCTTTTGCAGTGTCATCATTTTTGGTATTTTCATCTTTGGAGAAGCATGCACTAAAAAGATCCAATCGAGTTGGATCTCGTCCCAAATATGTCTGTATGAATAAAAAGAAAATGAATATTAAAAGTGGATATCCACAGGATACATTAACAATCCCACTTTCTCCATACACTTACCTTTAACTCTTCCCTTTTGCGAGCATAACTTTTTTACCGGTTCTTTGGATCATCTTCTTTTTGCCCGATTCGCCTTTTGTTTTTTCACTTAAACTCTACAAAGCAGAAAGTAAAATATTATAATGGGAAATTAAGTAATGTTATTTAAAGTGGAAGAGTATTTCACACCTTAGTGTTTTATTTATTCCAATACTTCACAAGCTTCTTCCATTGTTTTTTTTGCACTTGCTTTGGCCTAGATCTTATTTGTTGCTTAACTGACAAAGATGGATCATGGTAGTGTTCCTTAACTCTTGCCCTCCAGTTCTTCACCTTCCGCCCAAATGATTGCAATATCCATTTTTCTCCAACTTCCGGAATATCAAATTTTGTCTAAAAATGTAATAGCTCACATTAGAAAACAAATACTTTATTGTTGGGAATTATGTGAAGTATGAATCATGTTGATATTATCACGATGGATTCTGCGAAGTGAAGTGGATTCACTGAAGACATGATTATGCTGAAGTTATATTAGGCGTAGTTGGTTTCTGCGGAAATAGTATTCCGTATATTCTAGAATTAGTTAGGATATACATGAGCTTTATTAGGAAGTGATTGTGTATATCTTATTTAGTTTCATAGTTATACGGTTCTTAGAAAAGAAGTTAGGGTTCCTTGTCTATAAAAGGAACACAATAGAATGTATTTTGGGTGTGCTTAAACAATTGATTAATATAACGATCCATAGAGGATCAAAGAGTTCTTAGCTATCTGTGTTTTATACTTGTATTTATATTCCGCTAAACAATACAAGTTGTAGAGATTTTCTTTTAGTTTGTTTGTGATTACTCAAGCGATACTAACGATCTACGATGCTCAAGATCTATCAAGGTCTTACAGTTTTCAACATTTATTCATTAACATACAAATTTAACATTGTGTACCTTTAAGAGTTCAAGCAAAGTTTTTTTAGCGGCGTCAACTTTATTCCATGGTTTATAAATCGGACAATACTTTCCACTCCTTGAAAGTGTTCCCATGAAATGAGTCAGATGACTACTTTTGTCGTTAATAGGTTGTACGTGTTCATTAACTAAAATAGGAATTCTATCCCTTTTTCTTGGGCCCAAACTTTTGCCATACGTGTTGGTCCTCTCTTTCTTTTGCTTACAATCCAAACTACAAAAAGTGAACATGATTTACAATAGATATGTATACATTTAAAATACTAAATAATTTGAAATGGAGGCAATATCTTAGCGTTGTATTTTGTCTTGTTTTAATTTAACTTTATTATATATTCTTCTTATATGACACAATATATGATATATGATTTTTAAAACGATGCAATCAAGTAGACCATGTTAACCTGTTTCATTTCGAGCTTGTGTAACTACATGGTTTTTTTCATTTTCAGAATGCTCAGCTTGAATCTCTTCTCCGAGTAGATCATCGTCGTCATTTGTTAAATCGTTCACATTCTCCAAATCATCCTCATTCTCCAAATCATCCATGTCTTTATCTACATCATCTTCTGAAGTAGCTTGTTGTTCAATATCTTCATTCATAGGTATGTCTTCGATATCATCATTTTCAACATCATAAAGGTCTTCATTGTTATCTATATTAAAATAAAAAAAAAATAAAAAAAACAAAAAAAAACAAGTAAGCACCGAAAACAGTTAACTGAATATACACTTAATAGTAATTTAATATCATAAATATAGTATTTGAAATTTATGTATAGTTACCATCAGATCTCAAGTCACGCTCCCCGTGGTCATGATCGTTGTCAATTGCAACTAAGTTTCTCTCGGTTGCGTTAATCTCCCTCTGTTGACAGAATTTGGTTGATCATTTTTCGTTTGGACTTGGTCGGACTCCTGTACCCTACTACGTATTGCCCTCCCTGTATCAATCTGTTGTCCCTTTTGCGATTGAGATTCTGAAGATGTTAGCCCACTGGAGACATTCGGAGCACTCATTCGCTTTTTTGCTAAATTTTTATATCTAGTCATGGACTGTGGAGCAATGTATTTTCGATTCTATTTCATGCAAGTAGAATTGTTAGAAAACAAACATAAAGAAAATATAGTAGCCAAATTTATTATTCGTACCTTGTTATTTGTTTGTGTAGCCGCTTCTTCTGGGTTATCTTCCTCAGATTAAGATGGAAGTCTAAACCGCACATATAATCTGCATCTTTCTCACCGGTATCCGTTGGTTTCTTTTTCTTTTTCTTTGTTTTGTCACTCTTTACTAGACTTGTCAAAGACTTAGCAAGATTTTTCACTCCCAAAGCTTGTAATCTCTGTTGGTTTTCTTGAATCCTTGTCCTTCTGGACATTTCATAATCATTCGTATTTCTCGTGGTGATTTGGCGTTGCATCCTGTTATTTTCCATAACTGGTGCACAAAACAAATAAAATTATTATGAGATTGCAAAGAACAATAGTCATTTGAGAACAACAAAACTGAAATCAAATCACTATCTGTTACATGTTACAGAATGAAATACATTATCTACAAACAAAAAATAGACGCAAATCCTTCAGTTACATGTCACATAATGAAATACATTAGCTAGAAACTGATATCAAATCACTATCACTATCACTACCCAAATCCTTTGACCCAACTTTACACAGGTATACCAACATTCATTTAAATTAAACAGAGCAACTTAAATACAACTTGTACCACATCAGAAATAAGCAGCACTTATGATCACATATGAGACTCATCACAAGAGGTCAACCAAACACATACCCAAACCCACCATTTCCCACACTAACAATGTATAACAATAACAATGTATAACAATGATAATACCAATAATAATAACAATAACAATAACAATAATAATAATAATAATAATAATAATAATACTAATAACAACAATAATAATAACAACAAGAGAGGTTTGCATTACCTGTTGAGTCAGATCTTCATTCAAAAGTGAAAACCCACGATCCTTGTTTTGCTGCCCACATACAACCCTAAACCAAAATTGAGATTTTAACCGTCTGTGAAAAACGATTTCCATTAATAAAATCGAATCAAATACTTGATTTCCGAAAAGATATGCTTGATTTTCGTAGCGCCAAAAGTTATTTATGAATCTAAATTTTTCCCCAAAAATTTTAAGCGGGTTGTGAACGTGGGTTTGTATGTGAAACTAAATTTTAAGCGGGTTGTAAGTTTTCCCCTATAATTAGATTTATAATTAAATTAACTAATAGTAGTATATAGTATATGAAATGTATTTTATATTATTGTATATATATAATATATAAGTATTTTATTGTATGTGAAACTAAAAATGAAGTAGATTTGGCATTCGTTTTTCCGACTTCCCGGATCAAACAACAATATCAATGTGATGTAGTAATTAGTCTCTGCTGTATCTTCTGCCCGAAATGGAGCGGCTCCAGATAGTTCATTTGTTTTACGCGGGCGTTATTTAAAATGTTGCTATTTTCTACAGACGGATTTATCCTATGTGGTCTACGTTGTTAAAGCGTATCCGCATCTAGTTGACCCGAAAGATAAAGTGAGATGTAGGACAGGAAACCACACTAGAGTCATATATGCCATTGGTGCATCAATGAGACGGACATGCATGGAACCCTATGAATAATAATGAAATGGCTCAGTGATATCATATCATAATCTGAGTGTCATATCAAAAGGTTCATATCCAATGTTGCAAAAATCGCGAATCAATAGTCGGGCGGTCGACCACCTTGTAGCTTGTAATCGGTCGGGCGGATGAATCGGTGATAGGGTATAATTTGATGTATAATTACCCGGTCGTTGCTCGGGTTATCAAATAAGGGCCCGTTTGGATGGTGGGTGTTGCTTTGGATTCGGGATTGATTTGGTAAAAACGTAAAGTTTATGAAATAATAACTTTGAAAAAGCTAATATGAATAACTCTCAACGGATGCGGTCGTTCATTTATATCGTCAAGAGTTTTTACGTAAGTCGACTTCCCATGACGTCACATTCCGGGGATGCTTTGTAGCCTATATTCTACACATATTGAACGGAGGAATTGTCCTAGGCATTTGCGAGGCCAATATACGCGAGGTGATCATAAAGTGCCGACTATTATGATTGAATGTATTGCTTCGCATGAAGTCTGAGATAGGACAGTAATCCAACACGAGCCCAGAAACATAACATATCATATCATATAACAGATAATCCACTAACTGTAGATAATAGATATAGGATGCATCCATACTCCCCTGCAGATAACATAGTGGCCAAACATATACTTGAGCTCATAACAAAATTTTGTATAAATTAGTTTATTTAGCTTTGAAGTAATAATTACTTTTGCAAGCTTATGTAAAAATTACTTTTGCAATTTTGACTTTTAATTTCTAATTTTTAGATATAAATTAGTTTATCTAGCTTTGAAGTAATAATTAGGCAATTAATTAAGAAATAGTTTAAAAATAAATTGTAAAAGTATTTCTAATTTTAAGATCCAAATCCACATCATTCCACCATCCAAAATTGCCAACAGGAATCACCACCATCATCAAGACCAGGTAATACCTCATAAATGAAACCCTAATCGTTTTTGCTAAATTTTTATGAAACAACATATGTAGTTAATTGAATTAGGCTCCCTTTATTTTTGTTGAAATTATATGTGGTTTTCTGTGGTTAATTGAATTAGGTTTAAGATGGATACGAGTTGGATGTCTTTACCTAGATTTACCATTGAATATAAAAAAGGTCTTGACGACTTTCTTGATCATATATTCTATAATGAGGGTAAAAATGGACAGATTTCATGTCCATGTATTGATTGTGGTAATCAGATATGGGTAGATCGGACGGAGGCTACAACACATCTGTTATGTGTCGGGTTTATGAAAGGTTATACAATTCCACCTTTCAGCTCCAAATCAAGTGATGCTCCAATGTTGGATGTTGAAGATGACATGCAAGGGTTGGTGAATGATGCCTTCCATCGGTTTGGTGATGACACACTAACCGATGACATGGGAACACAAACTGAAAGTATGAGTATGCCAAACCTAAAGGCGAAATTTTTTTATTAAGTGTTGGGAGAGGCAAAGAAACCACTATATCCTGGGTGTAAGTTATCAGTCTCTTCTTTTATCATTAGACTATTTCATGGTAAGTGTGTTGGGAAATGTAGTGATAATGGTTTCAACAAGATGCTAGATACAATGAGGGAAGCCTTCCCCGATGCTTCTATACCAAAGTCATTGTATGAACTAAGGAAGATAATTCGAGAGTTGGGACTTAGTTATGATAAAATTGATGCATGTCCTAATGATTGTATGCTGTAGACCGAAAGAAAACATTAATAAAACTGAATGTGATATATGCCATACGTCAAGGTATAAAGCAAGTGAAGATGATTGTGCAGATGAGTCAACCACAGCTGATACACGTAAGAAGATTGGAGCAAAGGTGTTGCGTCATTTTCCGCTCTTACCACGATTGCAAATGTTATTTATGTCATCTAAAACAACCGCCTCCATGAGATGGCATGAAGAGAGTCGCACGAAAGATGGTTACTTGAGACATCCTGCAGATTCCCCGGCATGGAAAGCATTTGATTTTAAGTATGATAAGTTTTCCAAAGAATCTCGTAATGTCACGCTTGGTTTAGCGAGTGATGGGTTTAACCCTTTTGGAACAATGAGTGTTTCTCATAGTACATGGCCTGTTGTTTTGACGCCATATAATCTACCTCCTTGGATGTGCATGTAGAAACCTTATTTCTTTCTAACGTTACTTATACCTGGCCCATCTGCTCTTGGGAATAATATAGATGTCTATATGGAACCGTTAGTTGCTGAGCTAAAGGAGTTGTGGGATCGTAAAGGAGTAGACACTTATGATGCATCAACACAAAGTAACTTTCGGATGCGTGCTTGTTTGTTATGGACGATCAATGACTTTCCGCTATGCAAATTTATCCGGATGGAGCACTAAAGGTAATTGCATGTCCTAACTGCCATAAACATACAAAATCAACACGCTTGAGTCATGGCAAAAACCAATGTTTTATGGGACATCGTCGATATTTCCTCGGATCATGCTTTTAGAAGAGATACAAACTCTTTTGATGGCACAGAAGAACTAGACAGGCAACCCCGTGGCTTAAGAGGACAAGAAGTAGTTGATGAGTTAGATGGTTTTGAAGTTAAATTTGGAAAACTTGTGAAGAGCAACCCAAATTTACCTTTTAATTGGAAGAAGAAAAGTATATTTTTTTGAGTTACCGCATGGAAAGATAACTTGCTACACCATAATCTAGATGTAATGCATATTGAGAAGAATGTTTGTGACAGTGTCCTTGGAACGCTAATGAATCTAGATGGGAAGACCAAGGATCATATAAAAGCACGCCTAGATTTACAAGAAATGGGCATTAGACCTGAACTTCATCCTATAGTTCAAGATAACAACAAAGTTTATTTGCCACCTGCTTGTTTCTCAATGGATAAAAAAGAGAAAGATATTTTTGTCGGTGCTTAAGAAGGTGAAAGTTCCAGATGGTTATGCAGCTAATATATCAAGATGCGTAGAGTTAAAACCTCCAAAACTATTTGGACTTAAAAGTCATGATTGCCATATTTTGATGCAGCAGTTTCTTCCCATTGCCTTGCGAAATGTGTTGCCTAAGCACGTGCGCTATACTGTGATGAAGCTATGTCGTTACTATAAACAATTATGCGCAAAGGTTCTTAATCCAAATGATTTGGTTCAAATGGAAACCGAGATTGGAAAAATACTTTGTGATTTAGAAAGGATTTTTCCGCCATCATTCTTTGATGTCATGGTTCATCTTTCGGTTTATCTTGCTTCAGAGGCCGACATTAGGAGGGACAGATCATTACCGTTGGATGTATCCAATCGAGAGGTGGACATTACTATTATAGTAAATACCTTTATTAACAAATATTATTGAATCTAAAATTATTGGTTTTGATATCTCATGTATTTAGCTACATTAAAATCTTACGTGCGAAACAGAATAACCGGAGGGTTCCATTGCGAAGGATATCTAGTCAAGAGTGTGTGTCATTTTGTTCATTGTACTTATCCAGGATGTTGAGACCGCATAATAAGACAAGTCGAAATAATGATGACGATGGTTATGAGGATGTTTTACCTATCTTTTCTATGGCGGGTCGACCGATTGGTGCTACAAAGGTAGAAATGATGGAACTTGACATTTTGGCTAAAGCACATTCATATGTGTTGTTCAATTGTAGTGAAGTTGATGAATTTCGAACGTAAGTAATTATATTAGTTGTGAGTTTCATAAATTATATTATACGATTAATAGTTGTCGTTGTTATCATCATTATCATCTGTTAACACTGCAGTGAACATCTGGCGTTGGCTCATCATCAAAATCGAGAAAACGTAGCGTGACATTCAATGTTTACATAGTGAGACTTTTGAGTCGTGGTTTCAAGATCATGTAAGGCATATACACAGGTTTATTACTTTTGAAAAATAATTATAATGACATAGCATTTTCGACCTACTAATAACAAAACAATTAACACATCTTGCCTTATTTCAGGTTGAGGAGCTACATGCTAGAGGGGATCACAGAATCACAGAAAGTCTAAGGTGCTTGGCAAGTGGTCCATCTGAGTATGTGAAAAATATAAGGGATTTATCATAAATGGTTTCCGATTTCACACAAAAGATGTAGAACATAATAGGAAAACACAGAATAATGGGGTTAATCTTCGGCCATGACAAACAAGTTACTACCGAGTGCTACAGATAACAATCCTATCGCGGGAGATGTAACTTACTACGGGTTTTGAATGATATAATTGAGTTGGAGTATGGTATTGACAAGAAAGTAGTTTTGTTCGATTGTGATTGGATTTCGAATGGTTCAAGGAAAAAAGAAGATGACAACGGGTTTACTATATTGAATTTTGAAGGATTGAAGGCTCATAACGAGCCTTTTATACTAGCTTCTCAAGCACATCAAGTATTTTACGTTGCAGATAGTGTTGACAAAGGATGGTAAGTTGTGATCAAGATACAGCGCCCAGACATGTTTATGACATGGATGAACAAACAAGTCTTGATGACGTGGAAACACATTTGCAGGGTGACTCATTTATGTGTCCTCAACATGACGAAACAATGGATATTGAATTGGTTAGAGGTGGTTTCGATGGAACCGTTGTGGACAACAATGACTTAGTTATTGCCGATGAAGAAGATCCAGTTGAAGAAGCTTAATGATTTCAATTAGCTAAATAATAATAGTCCCTGTTTTTATGCAAAATTAGTTGAGCAGACATTAATACCCATGCTAACCTCGGGCAGTTCAAGAATAATGATGGGTTAGCATTTAAATAATAAAGCGCATGCTGATCCTAGTCAGCTTCCACCCTTCAGCAGTAACACGGCAACGCTTTTAATCTTCAGCAAATAATCTCTTCTTCAGCAGATTCTCTTCTACTCACAGAATCCTTCGGCAGAATCCTTTCCTGCATGATTGACAGCAGAATACCTACTTCGCATAATTCCCAACAATCCTCCCTAAACCGAATTTGACTTGGTTAAGTTCCAGTTTCCTAACCTTGAAAGATCTTAGAGACTGTAGTAATAGAGGATTGTTCTCAAACATCAATAGCAAAGAACCAAGAATAAGCTCATCTCTATGATGACCAATATTTGAAACGCCAGGTCTTTGCAGCAACAATTGACATAATGTACATCAAAACTCATTAGTTGCATACTATTCTCATCACATCCAGGTGTGTTAACTCCTGAGAGAGGTGAATCATTGAAAATAATGGATTTGATGTCTCTTTACCAATAGCCATTACTACTGAGTAGCCAAATGTTTAAGTTCGAAAACTATGGTACACCGATAACCATCTGATTTATTGGCAAACCAGAAACCATATAAACGGGTTTAATGTGTCTTTACCTGTAGCCGCTTGCTCAGGACTAGTCAATTCTTAGAATTGGTGAATTGATAACCAAATATGGATTATGTTGCCTTTACCACAAGCCATATACTTGTGGGCTAGCCAATTCTTGGATTCCAAAAAGGAATATACCATGGTGAATTGATGACCATACAACACTCAGCAATAAAGCATGGGTGGTTGCAGACCCTATGATTTTGAGCAAATCATTACAGCTATCAACAGATTTGATGTGTCTTTACCAAAGTTGTACCCTTTGGACTAGCCAACTCTTCGATATACACAAGGTATATCTGGTGAGTTAAAAACCATCAACTATGAACAACAAACCTGCAAAAGAAAGTTAGTTCTGTTTTTTTTTTATTAACTAAGAAAGAAACTACCAAGTGTATATAATACAAATAGTACCAAAAGGAATATAAGGCAAAAGACCATGAGAGATACCATTATGACGATGAAGAAGCAGCTTGATCTTGAAGGAGGTGAGTCTTGATCAATCTAACCAGTTGTTCAGCCTGTGGTCTTTCATTTCCCACTGGATATGGAGGAATTTCCAATTTCGAGTCAAGATCCTCTCCATAAGTCTTTTGGACAATGGGTAAGTTCTTTCGGCAAACATGTAGACTGTGATTCCACCCTTCGTATCAACTACATGCACACGAGGCAGAGGATAGAATCTCCAGGACTCAACCCACCATAAATGTGAGTTCTGCCAAATGGAATGTCCTTTATTATTGGGAGATTCAGAGCTAAACAGGACATGAAGATCTCCTAATAAAAACATCCTGGAACCCTGTGGTGCATTGTTGCAGTAATGGGAGGTAACGAGAGTGTACAGAGTAAGCAAGTCTACCCTATCTACCAAATGAAGTATTTCCTTCAAAAGGTGAACTCCATAGAAGTTTTGTCCTTTCGATGTATGACATTCAGCTCTTTGTTTGTCAAAGTCCAATTGATCAACACATTTTGATATCCATCAGAAAATCGAGGAAGACCCTTCTTTAATAAAGGTTGACTCATCAGCCTCAATATCCAAGGTAGTGATTTTGGCCATCCTCTTCTTCCTCCTTCCAGGCTTATAGATTCCTAAAGATGGTGCATCTTGAGGTTCTTCATTAGATTGGCTGGCACGACTAGAGGAAGGAGAAGCACCTTCACGAATGGCATTCATCCTTACTAGCAAATTTCTAGCCTTTCTAGTTTTTAAACTTGCTGTAGCAGCTTCTGAGCCAACAAATGCCACAGATGGAGTGGGAGCTGGTACATTAGGTGCTTCAGAAGAAATGGCAACTGGTTCGCCAGATGGAGTCTTGTCGTGAGCTAGCAATATCTCGTAGGAGTTTCAAAGAGACCATAGATGGTTCAGCTGAAGGAATCTTGTCAGATGAAGGAGTGGCTTGAGAAATTTCTTCCGAAGTAATCAGTTGAGAGATCGTCTTTGTTGTAATATCATCAAAAGTATCCACTACCTCAACAAACTTTGGTCTTTTGGCCTTTGGTGCAACTTCATTCCCAGCAATCTTTTTCAAGCAGGAAGTGTGAGATGAAGAGTTCTTCATAATTTGATTATACTTGTGAATCAAAACATGATCAGGGAAAGCCTTGACTTGCTTCATTGACAACCCAGAGTTATACAGAGTGGAGCTCTTGTTTTTCACCACAAGTCTCATTTGAGCTTTAGTGGGAGGTCTCTCTTTGTTCTTTTGGGCTGTAATGGCTCTCCTCTTTACTGCTTCTTGCTTTCCTTTATCTTCCACGAGCCATCATCAGTTCCACAAAACTTTCACTGTTGAAGTCTGCACCTAAGATACTCTGAGCAAGTGAAGGGTTTGATATGACTTGCTGATTGTAAGCATCCCAATGAGTGTCGTAGCTTAGTACGCATTTCATCTAGTTCCCTTTGTCTTCAGAGGCAAAACAGACGTAGATTGATCTTCAATCTGTTTAGCCATTTCTTCATCTTTCTTTCTCTCATTACACTCAGCTAGCATTCTCTATTGTTCTCGCCTTTCCTCTTCACTTACCAAGTCCTGACCAAGCTCATCTTCTACCATTAAACCTTTCCCTTTATCAGCAGGCTCCTTAGTACAATCATCTTCAGTAATATCAACTAAAGGAATCGCAGTAGTAACTCCCAAATCAACTTCAGAAGAAACATGTTGTGAGGGTTCTTCAGCAGGAATGGACACCGATGGTTTTGTATGATGAAGATTGACCAAGTTCAGTAGCAACATCCTTCATTGGGGTATCAGTAGATGCAACTTTGACAAACTCTGGTTCCTTGGATACTTCAGTAGATGCTTTATTCAAGTACGATCTCTTTCTCCTTTTATAAAGAACATGTTCCTTCTTCTTTGAAGATTCTCGCAATCTGATGAAGGATCATTAAGAGACACATCAGCTAACATATCGAGAGACCCATACTGAGGTTCTTCTTCTTCCTCTTTAGAAGAAACCACAAGCTTCCTTTGGTGCCCTTTCAAGTCTGTCTCCTAGGTCCTTAACTTTACTCTGTAGTTCTTCAATCTTACTACAAAGAGTAGACTTGGTTTCGCAAGTTCCTTTTCAGACTAGACACCTCACCGCATACCTGTTCACAAGATCATACACAGATGTGAGAGTAATGAGGTCCTCAGCTCCACCAAGCATATTGTTCTCAGGGTAATGGGAGCTTCATTGGACCTTTCAGTGGAAACATGGTCATGCTCAAAATGAGGAGGTACCTCATTAAAAGTTTTCCTTTGAGGACTAGGTGTGGTCATCCTGTTCAGATCAGACTCAAACTCATCAAGAGGATCCTGTGTTGGTGGTGGACTAGGACAATGTGCTAGAGTTGGTGTTGGTGGAGGTCGCTCTGAGCAACATGAGAAGCTTCAGCAGAAAAGGAGGGTCCCTCATCAATATTAATTGATGGATTGCCATCAAGTACGACAATTGAAGAGGGTGGGATGTTAGCAACATTCTCCTCATCAGCAGCCTCATTGGCTTGAGGCAACATAGCTTCACAACGGATAATGTGCCCCCTCAAAGTTAGTTCTCATAGAGGCAAAAAGTTTGGCTGACAGAGCTCTACGCATAAAAGGCTTGGGTTTGGGTAGAGGTGTCTATGATTATTTGTAAGAATCTAGGGTACATTAAAAACTTATGTTGTTTCCTATTGATATTTTCAACCAAATTGTCAAAAATAAATTTAGAAAAATTATAAGTTATCCCTTGAGATAGAGACACAATACCATATGCCAGTTGGGAAGAGAATTGATCCCATGCTCCTGATTTGTTGCTAATGCACTGAAGCAACGTGTGAACCAAGAATCTCCACTTAGGGCAAAAATGCTTTTTCAACCATATGTCTGTCCTGGTACCTTGATACCCAATAGCTCTCAGCCGCCCCGGAGTATTTCCTCATGCTAGTGTGAAATACCCCATCAAGATCATCCAAGTGAAGCTTTCTCCTAATCAGCTCCTCGTTACATTACATACTCTGTCGTCAATCATGGCCAATCTCTGCTTTCACTCGTGTGGAAGCAGATGCCCAAAATTGTTTGACCAACGATTCATAAATTGCATTAGGAGAATGCGTTAGGGCATAGTGAATCTTTGATCTTTTCAAGAACTCTACCATAGGTACATACAGCTCATTACCTTTTGCATTTCCTAAGAAACCAACTTTGTTGTGATCCTTCTTGAATTGAAGAGCCATTTGATGAATTGATATTTTAGGGTTATGTTTCTCGTAAAGGAGGGTTTTTGGGTGTAGGAGAAGAGGGAAGGGTTTTGTTTGAAGTGAAAATGAGAGTGATGGTTTGGTAGAGGTTTGTGCCAAAATAGTCAAAAGTATTGGCACTGTATTGTTTGACTACGCTTACGTGTACATCTACTTTGACCATAGACAATTTAACTCTTCAATAGAAACAGATACTCAATCTGCTGGTTATACAATTCAAGAGAAACCAACCCAAGACTAGGATATCTTCGGTAAGAATCTAGAGTTACTGTGCCAACTAACTCGCATTAATTTACATTAAACCTCGAACCCCGTCTATATAATCATCCCAATGCATACTTCTCTGACATAATTTACCCCAAATTACCATCACAAACCCTAGTTTCATCACAGACCCAATCAACCAAAATTAACCATGAATACTTCACCAGAGGTTGTAAATCCAACCTCTTCTCCATCATCCTCATCATCCATTGATTTCCTCCAGTTTTGGTCTTATCCACCTGACCCTTTGACATCCCATTTCTCTCTTCTTCAAGATGATGGTGTAGTGGATCCAAGTGAGTCTCCTCGATGACTCAGAGGAACCCACTACAGATACCTTCATACTCCCAACCTCCAGCACCTCAACCTCAACAAAGGCCTCGTGCCGAAAGGGAGGTGGTGCTTCCTCTACCCTGCGCCATGTTTGGTGCATCTTCACACATCGTATAGAGGAAGAGCATAAGGAAGGTGAATGGATTGCTTTTGGTGAATTCCCAGATGAAGCATAAAGGACACTTTATTTTTCTTCATCATCATTATTTTCATCAATCCATCCTTCCCATTTTGATCCTAGTGGTCATGCATATCCAACCATCGAGATAGAAGAAATGGGTGGTTATGCAAGTTTTCACAAACGCATATCCAAAGATCTAGTGTGAAAGATGTGAGCGATCATGCATATCCAACTGCCTGTTAGATGTTGGAATAGATGATATGAACTAGATTAGGATTATGTATAGCTCTGTTCTTGTAGTTGCATTTGAAGTTGATTGAATTTTGTAAGCTGTAAGCTGTCAACTGTTTCTTGAATGAATGAATGAACAATTTGACTTCAATTTCTTCTCTATGTACTCTTACTTCAGTAGAATCAACATGTTTACTTCAAAGACTTTAGTTTCAGAGAAACAAGCTTCAAAGCTTACTTGACCATTTATAAAAGAATCACACTTGATGAATCTTGGACTTGAACATGGAATAGACAAACTGCACTTGAAATAGATAAACCGCAACACAAACACAAATACACACAAAACAGAACAGAGACAAACAAACTAAAGAATTATTAGCAAGTTGTGAAACCTGTCGTATCCCTTGTGGATACCTTCTTCAGAGATATTGAACTCTTGGAAGTGTTGTCTCAGCATGGACTTCCTCATTCTCCTGGACTCTTCATTGCCACCGAACCTTGCTTTAAGAGCCATCCATATGTCCTTTGCATCATCCATGTGGTGAAAATCACCCAAGTGATCTTCAGTAATAGCTTGAAGAAGGATGGTTCTCACTTTGTGCTCTCTTTGCACAGCTAAAATCTCTTCGCAGCTTTTGGGAGGAGCAATGGTAAACTTACCATCAAGATCCGGGATAGTCTTCAGATGTTTCCTTTCTTTACAATTTCCCAAAGATTCCAATCAATATTGGAGATCCGTTCTGATTTTCATAGTCCACGATCATACTCTTCCTTTTTCAGATAAGGAAACTTCCCATTATGTTGGAAAGACTAAGTTGCTGATAGAGGTGGTGTTTTTGATGTTGTTGTTGGTGACTTCGATTCATCATCGGTTCCTGCATGGTGAATGTGTTTTGGTTGTATGGGGGTGAGGAAAATATGGTTCTCAGATCGTAGAGACTTTCCCGAGGCTCGATACCACTTGTTGAATACACCAGACCTTGACGATCTTGAGCAGATTCCTTCGGCAAATCTCTTCTTCGCCAGATTCTCTTCTTCAGCAGATTCTCGCTTCTACTTCACATAATCCTTCGCATAATTGACAGCAGATGACGTAATACCTACTTCGCATAATTCCCAACAGATAAGGACAATACAAAGACAGATAACCCATACATAACTTCCAAAAGATATGATTGAGACATATAACAATACAAAGACAGATAACAAGTGTCCTATTATGGTGTATCAAGTTTTGATACCCAAGTATCAAGTGTCATACTAACTAATGTTTAAATAAAACTTTTGTAAATAAGCGTTCTAAAAAATTGATGTTTTATGACTCAAATAAAGGAGTGTTCTATTATGGCGTAGGATAATAAAACCACAACAAATAAGCGTACTATAAAGGTTAATGTTAAAAGACACGGTTGTCAAGGGTCCTGTTAATTTTTTTTCAAATAAAACTTTGCAATTAAGTGTTCTATAAAACTGAATAAGCGTTATAAAAATCGGATGTTTTACGTCTCTAAAAAGATGTGCCATATTGTGGTGTATCATAAACAAACCATTATGAATAAGCGTTCTATAAAGGTTAACGTTATAAGACGCTATTGTCAAGGGTCCTATTCATTTTTCTTATAAAAAAACGCTATGTTGCATAAGTGTTCCATAAAACCGATGTTTTATGACTCAAATATCAAGTGTCTTATGATGGTGTATCAATCTATGGGACCCAAGTGTCAACTGTCATATTAAGGTATGTTTTAATAATACGCTTTGCTAATAAGCGCTTAAATAATTAATGTTTTATGACTTATATATCAAGTGTCCTATTATGGTGTATTGTAATAAAACCATAATTAATATGCATCCTTTAAGGGTCCTATTAAGTTTTGTTATAATAAAACTTTTGTAAATAATCGTTTTAAAAAAATGATGTTATAAAACCATTGTACATAAGCGTCCTATAAAGGTTAACGTTATAATACCCACGTGTCAAAGGTCCTATTAAATTTTGCTATAATAAAACTTTTTGTGAATAAGCGTTTTAACTAACTGATGTCTTATGACTCAAAACTCAAGTGTCCTATTATGGTTTATTATAATACAACCATAATGAATAAACGTCTTATAAAGGTAATTTATTAGGATCCATATTTTAAGTGTCATTTTAAGTTATATGATAATAGGACCCCAAATCATCGACCATCCTATTATATACCTTTTTAGGACATCGCCTAAGTAGCAAATATTTAAAAAGGACCCTAAACGCTCATATGTCCTATTAAACAGTTTTTTAGGACTCCATTATCATACCGTCCCACACAAAGGGTCCTAAAAAGCCACTTTTGTTGTAGTGAGATATCAAAACCTACTTAATTTTTAATAGCAACATATTAATACTGTATAGGTGCTATATGCATACACTAGCATTTATAGCAGGCCAAAACAAGTACTAGTAGATGCAAGTTTGATGGTCAATTTAAAGAATCAGTAATCAAAAGAAGTACTAGTAGGTACACTTGGTAACAATTTAACATACCTTTGAGTTTTCTTTGTTCCAAGTCTTAACAAGTATCTTCCATTGACTCAGATGCACTCGTTTTGGCCTAGAATTAATTTGTTCACGATAAGGCAATGACGGGTCATAATAGTCTTTTTTCACTCTCGCCCTCCAATTCCTAACCTTCTTTCTAGAGGACTTTACTATGGTAGCTGAACTTCTTAAACAGTGTGTACTAGAATTTGACATGATATAATAGTCGTAGGATCAGAATTTCCTAAGCAGAATTTACTGAAATATAAATTCCAATGCTATTACAAGAGAAAGTCATCTAGTCAATCTTCCTAGTGGACGTCATGGGTGTGAGACATACCTATTAAGTTAAACCCTTTTGTATCTTTATTATCTTGAGCAAGCGAGTTTTGTAAATCGCACTTGCCAACGACGATACAAGTTCCCCATATACTAGTAATGAGCATCACGGTCGAACCATCTAGCAACCCCATGCCAACTGACACCTGTTCTTGAGTAGTTTCCGTGCTTCCTGATAGTCCAGATACTGTAACCAAATGAGTGCCAAAAATGAGAACCATTGTTATTATAGGTGTGCCAACATGCCCCGAACCCGAACATGGGCATAAACCCTTAGAAAAATATGTGTCAAATAGATTAATCCATAAGCCTCAGATAAATTTAGTTATTTCTCTATACGCAGAAAATATGCTCATCTTTTTTCTGTGTGAGCAGAGTTTTTGGCTATATTTTCTAACGTTAACATATGTGGATAATTAATTACTTAACGTTTATAAGTGCAAATTATGATTGTTGCATAGCATGTTTAAGCTAGACTTGCATACATTTGTCACTATTATATTGGAAGTATAATGATCATTTACCTAGAATAAGCATAGCATCACGAAGTGCACCAAGAGCAGGAAGGCATAGAACGCCCACTAGACCCGGTCCAAGAATTTGCAATAACAACTCACTACCCGCTGACAAGTAAGTGGCTGCAAGGTAACTGGAATACCGCCTTTCAGAGCAAACCTTCTTAAACATTGAAAACCACACATGGTTACTGTAGAAATCTCAAGGTTTCGTACAGAAATAAGTTCCTCAAGATTCCCATCAAAGATAAGAGCATTTACTGGACCATATACACAAGCTATAAAATGACTACATACCTTCACCATCATCAGAATGGTTTAACCCCATCTGAAGTACATCTTCAACTTGTTGGCTCACGTTGCCAGTTCTGGTGCAAACTCCTTTATTCTTCCTTGACGGCATCGTCTGAAAAAAAATCATCTATTCATTAAACACTATAAAACTCATCTCACTTACACCTTTTGCACTTGTTCATTTCAACCAAAACCCTCGTAATTTTATAGACTTGAAAGGTAAATAAAGATGTACTTTTTTTTCATTTATGCATTTCATCAAACAGTTGATGTGCACAAAAAGAGCACATAGAGCAATAAAGTCCTATACTATCAACAATGATCCATTTATCCATGAACAAAACTTGACTAATGTAAGCTTTAATATATGTTATCATCACAACCACATCAATAAACTTATTTGATAGATCAAGCAAACTCACATAAGATTCAAATAAGTAGGTTTAATTTGATCTATTAGACTATTAGAGGCTGAAATTAAAATCAAACCTAATTATTAGAAAACAAATGAATAATAAAACTCATACCATCAATCACGAAATGAAGCAATAAAAAGTAGGGAGAAATGAAAATGAAAGCTTACTGGTTGATTGAGTTGACTGATCGGGCGATTAAGTGAACCGATGTTTTATTGTAATTGTGTCGATAATAGGAGAAGAAGGGATCTGATATAAATAGTGAGAAGGAAAAGCAAGGGGCTTTGCTTTGAGGCTTCAAAAAGAGCGGGATGTACATAAAAGTGAAAAGAAATGGGGAAAGAGGGAGGGAATGTGCGAAATATATTTTGTTTTCGCTAAAAGAATTTAAATTTTATGAACACTTAACTCTTGTAAAATAGTAATGGTACATTGATCAAATTTTTAATAATCAAAATTTGATATCATAAGTTTGAGGTTTATAATGTGTAATTCAATATAATTTATAATTTACATATGAAGTTTTTCTTAATTAGATCTGGGACTGGGACGTAATCGAGTCAATTACAATACAAATTTCACATAATGTTTTTTATGTTAACGTGTTACAGTGCCAGACAATTTGGTCAATCGGTCCACGCAAAACTAAGCTTAGATCGTCAAACAAACTCAAATCACGTAAAAACATTATATTTGGAAACGTTCGTGTAGCCGCTATATGTTTGTATTCCCCAAACGTAGTATGAACTTACCAAGCTAGACTTGACTATAGAATTGAAATATCAAAACTTCAGTTGATTATAAAACTCAATCATCAAAAGTTTACGTGAGTTCAACCGAGCTTTCACTTTCATGATTTAAGTTAAGTTCAATGAGTCAAATGACACTTTCAACCTAATTGGTTCGAAATGTGGTGTAACTTTTAATATACTGTAAAATAGTAGTAACATAACATTAGTATAAATCTAGGACTTTTGAGTTTTGTAAAATACGATAATAACACATGCCATATGTGTTATAACTTATTTACAATAGGTGTCCAATAAGGTCAAATACAAAAAGACATCAACAAACTACTATTCGATAAAAATTATGGTAATAAGACTAAAATATCAAGTGTCATATCAAGTTTCTTTCATAATAAGACCTAAGTAAATAAGTGTCCCATAAAACTTATTTATTATGACATGTATACTAAGTGTCCTATTAGAATTCTTCGTTATACGACCAAACCATATAAGTGTCTTATAAAATCAAACCTAATATGACGCATATACTTGTGTCATATTAGAGTATATATAATATGACCTCTACAGCATAGAGTCCTATAAAACTTAAGATAATAGGACCTAAATAGCAAGTGTCGTATTATGCTCTATCATAATGAGACCTAAATGAGTAAGTGTCTTATAAAACTCATTTAATAAGACCAATACATGAAATGTCATATTAGGTTCCATGATAATAGGACTCATAAACTAGATCGTCATATCAGATGTCCTTTTAGGACGCTGCTTAGGAAAGCGTCGCAGAAAAAGGTCGTAAAAGGCCCCTTTTCTTGTAGTGCCTCATGTTTATGTGTTAACTATAAGACATAACACATTTACTATATATACTTTATGTTATAAGTCATTGACTAATTCAAGGACTTCATAATTATGTCTTAACATGTAAGCATAATTATACTAACAAAAGTAATCATGAACGCAAACTATTGAGTTCTATAGTAATTTCAAGTTAATTTTATACTTCAGAATTATGATCATTATCATATAACCATAATTATGTTGACTAAAACATGTAGTCAAATGTTGAAGTATCTTTACACTATATTATGACATTTGAATGTAGTAGGGCAACAAACATCTAGCGTGTTCACGTCCTAGTAGAATCATTATTAGAATGTAGTAGGGCAATAAACATCTCATGTGTTTAAGTCCTAGTAGAATTATTATTTACATGTAGTAGGGCATTAAACATCTAACGTGTTTAAGTCCTAGTAGGTTTATTAGTTTTCTTACCTTGCCGTCAAGAGATACCAATAATCTTGTTGTTCCTTGCACACATTTTGAGATTTCTCCCACTTGTGTAAGGTACAACATAATATTATGAAAACACAACACGTATTGATTGTTCAAACAATATGATAATGTCATATATATCATAAGTAGTTTCAAACCATAACTGTTTTAATAAGGAATTGTAGATTATTATTCTATAGATAACATTTCGAAGCGACAAGGAAGGCAACGTGTTATCTTATAAAGTAAAATGCAATTTTCCTTTAAGCAGTGGTTGTTCATATTCGAAAAGTAATGGATTATTTCAAAGCTAGATTGAAATGATATGGGTAACTAACAGGAAACAAATCCCGTAGCTCCCACTGAAATTGACAACATTACGTGAATGATATTTCAGTAATAAAATGCAACTGCTCCCACTGGATTTGTCAACATTGTAAGTCTTACATTTCCAGTAGAAAACATATAGCAGTTTTACATACTTTCCTATTATGTTCAATTGCCTACGAGTAGCATGTACTTAGGTATTGAGCAGAGTATATGAAGTTCTACTTATGTAGAAAATGGACTAGCCATTATATTATTCAATGAGTAAACTACACCATTCGTCCTTGTGTAATACGTTGACCATCAAGTTTCGTCCTTTGACCAAAAAAATTGCGCCGTCGGTCCTTAACTGCGAAACGTTAGTCATCGTTGGTCCCTCACCCTAACTGTTGGACTAACGTGGCGTTAAGCCTTGTTAAGTGGAGGGTATATTTGTCTTTTCCCAACAAAAAAAAAACAAGTGAACAACATCCAACACAACCCAAGACCGGACCATTACACATACACAACTACACACAACATCAAACAACAACCACCATGTCTCTCCTCTTCACTTCCCACCACCCATCATCACTCACCTCCACCCTCACCACCACCCCAACCACCACCACTTTCCTCCACCCCACCTCCCTCCTCTTCACCACCAAAAGAATCACAGCCCTACCCATCCACTACTCCTCAAACAAACCCCCATCAACCGACCCCACCATCAACGACGACGAAGAACCAGACAAACACCTTTGGTGTTCTTGTTGCAAACTAAACCAGACACACCGTTGGTGTTCTTGAACAAACCCCCATCAGACAAACACCTTTGGTGTTCTTGTCGCTAAACTAAACCAAGACACCCTAAGTGGGCATTGGCCGGATCAATAGCAGAAACCAGACACACCTTTGGGTCGTTTCTTTTGGTCCGACAACAATTAAACACCCCTCGTGGGTGTCATGTTTTCACCGGGTACAAACTAAACCAACAAATACACCCTTGGGGGTGTGGTTGACTGAAAATGAGCGGTGGTGGGTCAAACAATTAGACCAAGCTCACCCTTACGGGTCTAGCTGTGAACGAACAAACAACAAACACCTTCACGGTCAAGAATAACATCAATGGTTTGTTTTGTGGTTTCATTTAAAGAAAGAATACCATAAAAGTTTTATTGGTGTATCGGTGCTTCAAATTATTTTTCCATGGATGTTTGTGTTTCGGATTGATGCTGATACAAGAAACGGGTTGTAGTTTATATGTTTGATATGAAAAATGAAATGAAATGCTAAAAATGGTCGAGTGTGATGGATCTGATGGTGCCCATCTCGATTCTCAAGTGATATCTCCAATTGATCATCAACAAAATAACAAGGGTCATTTGGATGAGAGACATACGAATCCAAACTCATATACTTCAGGACAAGTATTGGTTGCTACGTCAAGTGGTTCAGTTAGTATTCAGATGGACACATTGTGTGATATTGAGTGTGGTGGATGAAAATGGTTTTCCAGTTTATATACTTTTGAATTTATGGTTTTGAGCGGGTGGATGAAGATATTGAGTGTGGTGGATGAAAATAGGACTTGGAAATGAATTTTGTGTTTGGTGATGGGTTATGGTGATAATGGTGGTGGTGTTAGTGTGTTTGTTTAGAATGGGTATGAAGATGGATTGATGGAGGAAGAAGAAGATGTTGTTAGGTGGTAAAAAGACAAAAATACTCTCGATTTAACAAGGCTTAACGCCCGTTAGTCCAACCAGTTAGGGTGAGGGACCAACGATGACTAACGTTTCGCAGTTAAGGACCGACGGCGCAATTTTTTTGGTCAAATGACGAAACTTGATGGTCAACGTATTACACAAGGACGAATGGTGTAGTTTACTCTTATTCAATTAACTTGAATCTTTAGCATGCATTCCTCCTTTATCGTCTACATAGCCCCAAGGGTAATTAGCACTTTAGGAATAATAAGAGTCCAAGAAGATTACCTAGCATATGCTAGTAATTCCTTTACTCTTTGCGGTTTAAACTCATACATCGTAACAATTGCAGGATGTTATTTGTTTTGGTAGCTCTAAACACAATGTTTCCAGTTACACAAAATATTCTATCTTTCAATTAACTCTAGACCACGAAAAGGGTAATGAAAGATCATATAAGAGTTTATCAATTTTGGAATCCTATCTTAGTTTGTCAACTAAGGAGAAAAGATAGGTATAAGTCTCACTCTTCTTACTAGGAAAAGAGACTAAGTTTGTCTTTCAAAGAAAAACAAATTTGTTTACGAATTATGTTGCAATAACACAATTAATCAGAACATAAAAAGTTCAAATCTAGTATTTTCGATAATTACATTCTTAAAAGAATTAACTACCCAATTAATTACTAATTAAGACTAAGATCCATCTTGCAACCCCACTTAATTACCATAGGTCTGACCAGTGTGTAAAAAAATAGGACAAGAGGTAAGCGACGTGTCCATAGTTGGGTGGCATAGACTTAATATTAACAATAGGTATACACACATAAATGTGGTAAAAGTCGTGTACAAAGAAGCATGCAAAACAACTTTGTAACACTAATTTTAAAAACTTTTGGTAATGACACTGTAGTGATCGTCATGGTTCACGGTAGCTCCAATCGAACGCACAGGGAGGCAGAGGACCAGGTAAGCGATGAAGCATAACCTTAGACATCCTTTCAGTGAGACTGTGCTCACTTCTTTAAACCCCCTTTCTAGTTTGTTCTAGTGGGTGAGCCATACATCCCAAGTATCCATAGCGTATAGTTTTTAAATTCT
Organism: Chrysanthemum makinoi; assembly: GCA_910596185.1. Lineage (NCBI taxonomy): Eukaryota > Viridiplantae > Streptophyta > Magnoliopsida > Asterales > Asteraceae > Chrysanthemum > Chrysanthemum makinoi. The sequence goes on along the minus strand of OU343223.1, from coordinate 58,227,295 downwards.
TGAAAACGTGTTTCATATATTAGGTCACTTTATTTTACAAAAACAATTTTCCACGAATCAAATAGCAGGTCACAATGAGCATGGTATTTTGGCGTGCAAATAAAGACCAATATTAATGTTATTGTTACGATATGTATTATTCTATATTGTATACAATTAGGTGTCAAAGCAAGTAATAATGCACATATAGGAATCACAAACATACAAGCATAAACATTAATATAAATAACCACATATTGTTCTGAGTCTCTTGCGAGTCTTCCCCAAACGGAGAACCATAAGACCGTCACTAGGATGAAGTACCTAGATCACCCCATACATCACTTAGAAAAGCAATTGAGTGGGTCTTGTGGCCGGCAAAACACATAAAAGCATGGCAATCTCAATTAACAAGTAATTACGCAATATATGTATTTAATCAATATGTAATTCTAATTATCACAATAATTCTAATTAACAATTAATAAATACAAATTAACTTTTAATTCTAATTAGCAAGTAATTATAATTTAACATGTAATTCTTAATTAACAATTTAATTTTAATTATCAAGGTAATTATAATTCACATGTAAATTAAATTCTAATTAACAAATTAATTCTAATTATCAATATAATTTTAATTTGTGTGTGACTAGTTATTATTTATTAAAATTGACAAGTATTGCATGTAGTTGTCAAAATTAAAATAAAACAAAATAACTAAACTAGGTTTCATGCGGCCCTTTTAAAACATGTTTATTAATTCAGAAATGTGTAACCCATAATCGCAAAAACGAGTTGGCTCGTGATGCCACTGTTGGGATTTTAGAAGCATTAACCAAGAACCTCTCGAGTACGCAGCGGATATTGGATCTAGTTAATACAATTATGTTAACACGTAATTAATAAACACATAATTATTACAATATTAATTAATTAAAAGGGATTAAGAAAAGCTAACATTGCTTGGCAATTGATCTCTAGTTACGGAACAAGAAACCTTACGAAACTTTAAATATCTAAAATAGATACCTCGAAGAGTATCACACACAAACCCGATTCACGTATACGTTCGATATTGCTAGTCGAGAACGTAATATATATAAATCCAACAACTATTGTCACTTGAATGAATCACTAAACACAAACCAAGAACCTGCTTCTTTCTTTCTGTCCGAGTAACCCAAAGAAAACCAACAACTGGTTTTGCAACTTCACCCGATATCGGATAAGCCTATCCGATATCCTCTAGCTTCTGTCCGAGAAAAGACCCAAGACCAGAATTGCTTCCACCCTTACTGCTGCTGTTATGCGACTAGGAACTAGCAGAAAAATACCAATCTTTCACACCCTAAACACTTGATCGAGTACAAGTTTAGGAACTAAATAAACAAAACCCTTAATCGACCTTGAAGTTAGTCGACTAAGCTTTTAAGCTGGGAAGATATTTGATCGGTTTTAGGGTATAGGTAAAGTCAGTTTATGCATGTAAAACTTAGAGGTAAGGGTATGTTTATATAGGTTACAAGTTGAACCAAAACTAGGGTACCTAGCTTGGTCAACAAGTCACAAACCCACACAAAAACCCATACCTAGGGGTGTTCATCGGTTCGGTTCTCGGGTTAATCGGTTTATTCGGTTCGGTTTGTTCGGTTAATTTTTTTTTGGGTCATAACCGAAAACCGAACCGAACCGAAAATATTTGTGACTCAACCGAACCGAAAACCGAACCGAAGTTCGGTTCGGTTATGGGTCAAAACCAAAAACCGAACTTATATATTTTTTTTGTTTAATTAAATAGATTTTGGCAAAGAAAAAAATTATTTCAAGTATAAAAAGTATTTTTTTATATTAAGATAAAATTTTAATGATCTTTTTGTGAATATAAGTACATAAAAAATATATATATTAAATATATAAAGTGTTTTTATATATAAATATATAAAAAATATATATATATTTATATAAATTTGGTTTTTGGTTCGGTTTTCGGTTCAGGTAGCGAAAACCATATCCAAACCAAAAATCGAATTTTTAGTTCGGTTCGGTTCGGTTTTGACAAATTCGGTTCGGTTACAAGTTCGGTTCGGTTTTTTTCGGTTCGGTTCGGGTTCGGTTTTCAGTTTATTCGGTTATTACCCGACCCATGAACACCACTACCCATACCCCTTAGCTGCCCGATCAGTGGATCACTTAAGGCCCATGCCAGTCCACATTCAACCCAAATACATGACAAGAATAGTCCATGGGTCGTATAAAACTATCGGGTCAATTTACATGCATAACGGGTAAGTATATATTCAAGTATAGATTACGTTCAACACGTATACTCGTGTTTATCGTGTGTGCCCCCATCGGCTCACACACTTCTAGTCGTTTACGTGTGTTTATAACTCCCACAAACCAACAATCACAAGGTTTAATCTGTTTTGCGTTGAATCCGCGGAAGAGATTTGAGGAATAATTTGTTGAAATTTTTTTTTTACGGACTAGTTAATGTTCAAAGATGTCATTATAAACCAATTTGATGATCCAGTGGGTGTGAAACTATCTTGTAACTCCGGTGATGGTTATTGCGTATGGCTAAGAGTTCTGCTTTATGATCAAACTATATTCATGTATAGCTAGTTTCAAGTAATATAATGTTTATTACTCCGTACAACACAAACGGTCAATTCCAAACTTAAAGAGTAAGGTTAGGTATGTGATTTTGTGTCACCAATTGACACGAGCTTCATAATTTTAAGACATACTACTATTTATAGCATAATAATAGTGACATTGGTGAGATACTAAGCATAACCAATTAGCGTGTTAATGAGCTTCAAAATTGATTCTTATTAATGATTAAAAAGAAAGGAATGAAACAGAAGTACCAAACCAGTTACAATAAGTTACATATTAATTCTACTAAATGTATAGTTTTGGTCCTCTGACTTTTTATCTTTGACGTCTTGACTCTTATTCTTACTAGTCGTCACCAGGTTCAGGTGAAGATCGCAAAAGTAATTGTGATAATCAAATCAAACGGAATGTCTTTGCTTGCTTTTTATGTCATTTCCTTTTCAGCTCAAGCCATTTCATCAAACATATAGTATTTGAAAATAATAGATCTAGCTTTAGCTCTTATAAATTTTGGCAACACTCATGACAACTTTTTTATTGCTTATTTTTGTTTGTTTTGATTGTTTTGCTTTATCATCTTATATATAGCTTTAGTCTATTTTTTTCTTTTCTTGGCATGCATGCTCGCATGTTTCTTTATCTGTATGCGGTTATGTCTTTGACTTGCTTGTTTGTGCTCTATATGCTTTCTTTTGTGTCATTGTATCTATTTCTTCGCACGCACCTCTCATATTAGTTATTTTGCTTGCACCTACACACTTGTCGAATGTTTTTCTGGAAGTAGTCACTTTACCTTTAGATAGGGGTGTGAGTGTCTACATCTCACCTTTCCATACTTTGCTCCGACGAGATTGAGTATTATTGTTGTTGTTGTCCTAACAACATTTTATTTAATCTAATTTATCACTTGAGTGTTCGACAATGATAAACCCGTAGGTATAACTTTATTATTCACCATTATTTATAATGGCAAAACCCTAGATGTCCTAAACCCACAAACCGGGCTTAGGCCTATTTATTCTCTAATACTCCCCTGCAGTTCGCGCGGCGAAATCGCGAAAGCTCGAACTGGAGTACGAAACTTTAAAAAAAATAATAATAATAATAAAACAATAACCAAAATAAAACGGGATAACCCAAAGTATCCAAAACAGTCGTCTCGGGAATAAGAACCCTAGATTCGACACCAACAAAAGTCGTCTCGGGAATTGGTACTAGAGCTGGCATAACAGGTCACACGAACCTGTTAAGACACGAACCTGTTAAGGTCAAACACGAACACGACCTGTTAGCTTATCGTGTCATTTTTCTCAAACACGAACACGGCACGAAAATAAACAGGTTAACCTGTTAAAGACCTGTTAAGAACCTGTTAACACTTCCAGTGTTCTCATTCCTATGTTTTGCTACTATCTCGTGATTTTGGGCTTATTATGTATTCTTTTTACATGGTTACTTGGGACTGTAGTACATGACTTCTGGCGTAACAAGCATAGATGAGCACAAATAATATCTCCATATTTAGTACAGCGATTGCAAATTACTAAAAGAATATTCAACCATTTGCTTCCTACTGTAAAACTTGACCAATGAATGACACAAGAACAACTTGACCATTACAACAAATAATATCTCCCAATGACACAAGAACAACTTGACCATTACAAGACTAATTCGCATGTATTTCAGTTATATTTACAAACAAGTCAACGCAAGACCATCAAGCTCGACCTTATTCGCCACTGACATCCCTACGGGTAAAACCCGTAACCATCTCACCTTGAATCATCAAACACGTTTTTATTCAAAAACTCTAATATCCGAAATCTAAAAATTAGATTTGGAGCGCGTGTGGATGTTTGAACGTGATTATCATGCATAAACGTGATCACAAGACACCGATCTATCATTTGAGATAGGTGGTGTAAGTATTTGAGGTCGTCGAATTTGGCCGGAACGATGACAGTTGCCGTAAATTTAGAGAGAGTGAGGAGAGTTTGTCGTGTGTGTGTTTTGTAGAGAGAGAAAGAAATGGTAAAATGGGAGTTGGAGAAATGGTAGAAATGGTAAAGACTTATATATATTTTAATTTTAACAGGTCTTAACAGGTCTTAACAGGTCAGACCTGTTAAGACACGAAACCTGTTAAAGGTCAAACACGAACCTGTTAAGACCATGTCGTGTCGTGTCGTGTTAACAGGTTTCGTGTCAAAATTGCCAGCCTTAATTGATACCCTGAATTCGACACCAACAAAAGTCGTCTCGGAAATGGATACCCTGGATTCGACATAAAACAAAAACAAACAATAAAACAAATATAACCTTTTTTTTTTTTAACATAACAACCATATTATCAAATAAGTGTCAAAAGAAGCAAATTGTTCATCTCATGTATGTGTCGATCTATTGAAACAAATAGTCAATTCAAAGCACAAATTTAGGAGAGTTCTTGTGCAAAGTTATTAGAGTTTCTGGATCACAACAGAATTGGCTAACCCAGCCTCTTGAATAGTCTGGTTCAAATCGTTGAGCTGCTTTGGAGGGAACCCCATAGTCACGGTTGATAAGCCTTGGGCCTACCTGGTCTTGATGCATCAATGAAAGAACGGATATTGCTTACAGTGTGGTGGAGATTGGAAAATTTATGATTAGGGTTTGACGGGGCGGCTTACGGGAGGTGGCTAAGTTAACGGATATTGCTTACAGTGTGGTGGAGATTGGAAAATTTATGATTAGGGTTTGACGGGGCGGCTTACGGGAGGCGGCTCAACTTAGCCACCTAGGTCTGAGGATCAGACCCTCTCTGATACCATGTTAGACAATGATAAACCCGTAGGTATAACTTTATTATTCACTATTATTTATAATGGCAAAACCCTAGATGCCCTAAACCCACAAACCGGGCTTGGGCCTATTTATTCTCTAATATGTTAGGCAATGATAAACCCGTAGGTATAACTTTATTATTCACCATCATTTATAATGACAAATCCCTAGATGCCCTAAATCCACAAACCGGGCTTGGGCCTATTTATTCTCTAATATTGAGGTGAATCACATCTTAAATTTTGGGCATCCGCAGAGCTTTACACACTAGCTTTAGGTGCCGAGGCCATTAACCATGGTAAACTTTTAACCACAACTTTAAAGGCTCACAAAACGACAAAATAATCGATTTTTTATCTTTTGCTTTGAACGAACCATGCCGTTGCTAAAGATCTTTTATATATGGACTTTAACTTTCAACGCAACACCTTTAGCCACGACATGTCGTCACTCAAGTTTAATATTTTGGTTTCTCATTTAAGCCAAAATCAATTTGAAAATGATAAAATCCTTTAGCGACTACTTGTCATGACTAAAAGTATTTTCTAAAATATAGTTATGGTTATACATAGCTAGAAAGCTAAAATGTGTAATTTTAACCCTTTTTACTATTTGGGACAATGCCATCGCTAAACACTACTACATAACTGGGCAAATGCTATGAAAATTTGTAAAGGAAATTTTTAGTAGCAAATATACAACGGGTTTGCAACATATTTGCAACGGATTAGCAAGGACACAGAAACCTCGTAGCAAATTCGTTGCAAAAATTAAAGTAATTTCTTTTACTCATTTTTTGAACATATCCTCTATCATTGCATACCGTTGCAAAATCTATTGCTACTTTATGCCATTGCAAATCTATTGCAAATTTATACCGTTGCAATTTTGTAGCAAGTTTATTCCGTTGCAATCTCGCACCAAATATTATCCATTGCAATATCTACTGTAACAAAACCGTAGAAAAACTGTTAGAATATGATCCGTTGCAGAAACGATTGCTATTTTAGAAAGGATTTTTCTTGGTTGGAAAACCGCAATTTTTTTACCCCGTTAGAATTCCGTTACAATTTAAATTTCCATGGAGCATTAACGCTACGGTAGGTATTCGTTGCAAATGGCCATTTGCAACGGATTCCTATTGTAACATTAGCCCACTTGTGTTGTAGTGAAAACTGTTTGACTTCTCGTCGCTAAAAAATCTAGCCACGGTGTTTTAGCGACAACCTTTCAGGAACGATAAATCATGGCTAAAGATATTTAGTCACGAAAGTTTAAATTTTAGCCACTACATTTGGTCGTAGCTAAAAGCCTCGATTCTTGTAGCTAGGGACGAAACTTAGTGGGAACCGGGAGTGGTCGTGGCCCTCCAAAAATTTTAGCCGCAAGTACATTTTTAACCTTTACACTTTGTAGTGTTATGCATTATTAGTACGAATGTTAAATATAAATGTTATTTGGCCCTTCTAAAACAAATACGTTACAATTTGGTCCTTCCAATTAAACTTGTCAGATTTCGCCTATGCTTGTGGTGACAAAACACCTGATCAAAAGAAAAAAAAGATTTATAAATTTAAAATATCTATACTACTTATAATGCATCTTATACCTTCACTCCTATTAATTTTTTAAGATTTCCTAATATAAGACTTTTAAGCAAATACAAGTAAAAAAACATAAGTTATAACTATTTGAAGCACAAATAAAACTAAAAAAACACTATTCAACATATATAATTAATACACTATTTAATTTACCCTTTCACCAAAATATACAACAATTTAACTACAATGTACAATCTAATCAAGCCACTAAGCCAAGCACTTAAAAATAAAGTCATTAAGCTGCCCGCAATGGTCGGTCGACCGATTCGGTCGCCATTGCGCCGACCGAGTCGACGCCATTGCAGCATGAGGGTCGAACTGGGTCGATCGGCTCCAAAATTGATGAACGGTTCATCCCCTCGACCGATAACTCACTCGACTAAAAAATAAAAAAGTGAACCGTTACATTATTGAAAAAACATTTTTAACTTTGTAAGATTTTTTTTTTTTTTTTTAGGCTACCCAATGGTCACTCCCTAACTCACAGTAATAACAAAGATCTACCTAGACTCAAAAACGAAAAGGAAACTAAACAAGATCTCCGTTATTATTATTTCTAAATTAATTGTTAAAAAAAAATCGCCGCATAACATCACATTATCAGAAAATTCAGTCACAGGGTACCTGCCGCCGCATCGCGCGGGTACCTTGCTAGTATGATTAATCTGAATTTTGCTTACACTATTACTTACTATATTTCCACTCCGTATTACAATGCAATTAATTTAGAGCATAGACGGAACTTGGGTGAATTTAATGAGAGGGCCGAGTGCTATATCGGTTAATTTAGGAGGTTAAAATTCTATGTTTTTTTGAGAAAATATAAGTAAAATTTCAAAATTTTGGGAGGCCCGTGAGCCGGTCTCCACTAAACCGTCCATGATTCAGAGCTAGCAATAGATATTTTAAACATCGCAGTTGACGTGCAAACTATTTTTACCTCCTTAATAGTACAATTACACGTTTGTATTAAAAATACACTATTTATAAATGCACGTTTAATACCGCACGTTATAGTTTATTTGAATACATAAAAGCAATAAATAACTTCAAAGTTGCATACATTTCATAATTGCACGTCATAAACCCGAACACATTATACTTCCAAATCACTTTTGGCAAAAATCATATATATCCCTCCCTAAGTGAATAATTGCATATATATCTTTTGTACAAGTTTTTTATGCACATAATACAATGGTTTTTATGCATGCTTTAGATATATATGCAATTTTGTATTTCAAGAGGATATAAATGCATATATATAACCATCGTCATTAGACCTAAAATTGGAATTAATTTAAGCCTCTAGTTCTATAAATACAATCATATTAGTCCTTTCATTTAAATCAAACGGCTACATCTTTTAACACAAACAAATCTATTTTCTTCTTCATCATTAATCATCATCTCTGTGATCACTCGATCAAAAACCTTAATTCAAGATCCAACCTTTTTAGACAAAAGATTCATACCCAAAACGAACCCATCAATGAAGATCGTGAATTCGATAACCATGCTGTCTGATCCTTTAAAATCACAACCACCCTCCGAAATCGACCCGCCAAAAGACGATAAAGAAAACACCATCCTTCTGCTGTTTCGGTGAACCATCATCAATAAAAGATGACACACCACTCAAACTCCCTCAACCACCAATCCCACAAGTAAACAACGACGAAAACACGGCTTCAAGAACAATCAACATATGGAGTAAAGAACACGAGATCAATGTGTTGAGATGCATTCTTGAATACTACAGTGTAAACAGAAAGTACCCGTTCGTTGATAATGAAAGCATGCAAAAGTTTTATCAAGAGTGGATTGAATGGCGTGGGGTTTACGTAGATGAAGATGTGTTTTTCAACAAGATGATTGAATTGCCTGAAAGATATCACTTGCACAAACAGATGGTTATTTCGGGACAAAACGTAGTTGCTTCTATGGAGAGTAATGATGTGCAGATTTATCAGTTGTCATGTTTGATATGGGGACAAGAAGATGAAGAAGACGATGATCAAGATGACGATCCGGTTATGACCCAATTCTTAAATGACGTGTTGCAAGATTAGTATTAGGGTTTAGTCTTGAAATATTGATCAGTTGATGGAGGTTAGAGGAAGTCAAAGTTATTGACTTTTATATAAATTTTTTGAAGTTCATATTTTCGCTGTTTGAAGGTTAATTACTAGTTCAAGTTTATAAATAAGGTTAATTAATAGAATGTTAATGAAGGTTAAGTAGATCTTGGGTGTCTTATAAGACGTTATAATATGTCTTTCGACACGAGTATTCGGGTTTATGAAGCAGTATATCCAGGTTTATTAAGAACTTAGGGTTTAGTACTTTAGTCGTTAAGGGGTTTCAAAGGATTTAATTGACTTTCTTTCATATGTTTGATTTTCAAAAGCAGTTAGGGCCCGTTTGGTTCGGCGGAATCCTAAGGATTCTGGTGGAATTGGAATTCAATTCCATTTCATAACGTGTTTGGTTGAAAATTTTAAAGAATTTGGAATCTGAATTCCATTCCTTACTGTGTCTGGTTGGCAAACGGAATGAAATGAAATTCCTTCAAAATCCCATATATATGAAATTCAACATTCCATGGCACTATGAGAGGGATTGTTTACAATTCCATGGAATTTATATTATCTTTATCATTGTCATTGTCATTATTATTATTATTATTATTATTATTATTATTATTATTATTATTATTATTATTATTATTTTATTTTTATTATTATTATTTTTATTATAAAAGATCATTTTATTATTATTATTATTATTATTATTATTATTTATATTTATATTTTATTTTTATTATTATTATTTTTATTATAAAAGATCATTTAATTATTATTGTTATTATTATTATTATTTTTTATAAACAACCACGTTATTAAGATTTAAAAATTACTATTTATTTAAAATTGAATATAAATTATTATTTATTTAAAAAAATTTATTATTATTATATTTATAAATTATTATTTATTTAAAATTAAATATAATTTATTTATAGCTTACTTTATTAATTTATACTTTAAAAAATACAATTGTATTTTATATAAAAAAAATATTTATTTTATATATTAGTTTATATAATATTATTAAAAAAATTATTATTATAATTTGATAAGTAATTTATTTATAAAATATTATTTAGTTTATTAATCTTAAACTAAAATTAAGTTTTACATATTTTAATATAATTGTTTTTTTCTTATTTCATTTTTCCAACCAAACATGCGCTAGTATTTGCAAATTTCAATTCCGTCAGATTTTAAATCCTAAGGATTTTAATTTCTAACATTCCATTCCTTCACATTCCAATTCCTTAAACAGATTTCAATTCTGTCAAAAACATTATGCGAACCAAACGAGCCCTTAATGTTTTTCATGGGTTTGATGTAAGTGTATAAACTAATGAGAGGTTAATATGATTTTCATATTATTATCTTGATGATTTTATTTATTTATTTTTTTTTTTTTTGTTTTTTTGGTTTTTTTTTACTGTCTCCTAATGTCGATTGATTTTTATTGATGATAACTAGTTATTAACATCATTTTTGTATTAAGGGATCTTTTTTATTTTTATTTTTGTGTGTTTTATTTGCAATGAAAAAGCTACATACGTTAATCTTTACATAACTTGTATGCAATTTACTAGGAAATTATATTTTCACATATATATATACTAGGAAATGGCTGTTCGTAGAACAGCCCACGAGATTCGATATCAGTTGTTTTATTGGCTTCAATACTTTGTAAAGATGCGCAACCAACTAAACTCTATATCAAAAAAGTTATGGTTTTGGTCGTAAAATAGCAATGTACTTTTTCAAATATACCGATTTAGTACGTGTACTATTTTTTGTTCCACTTAATGTAACGTACTTTCATGTTTTGTTTCAATCTAGTACGTGGTGATGACGTGTCACGTTATAAATGGTGACACGTGTCAGAATTTCAGGTATGCTACGTCATCATCACATAATATATTGGAACAAAACATGAAAGTACGTTGTATTAAGTGGAACAAAAAATAGTACACATACTAACTCGGTATATTTGAAAAAATACGTTGCTATTTTACGACCAAAACTCAAAAAGTTATGAATCCATGTATCGAAGTCTTTTATGGACCTCACGAAATATACATTTTCATAAAAAAATTCACCAAAACTTTCACTATACACAAAGATGAAAGCATACCCAATAAAAGAAATCGTTAAGCTTTTTGTACCGTTTCCAAATTATATACATTCATGCAACAATTAACCAAAAGTTCTTACTCGTATAGAAAACGAAAGCATGCAAAGGCGTAAGACGTGTCGAGTTTTTTTTAAGTGTTTAAGGAATTTACTAATATTTGAGATTTGCGTTTGCATTTACTAATGTTTACCACTCATATAATAATGAAATATAATATAAATCTATAAATACTTTTTGGCGCCTAAGTTCATGCCTTAAAAATGCCCTGCCGCCACGCCTCATGCTAAAACTTGAGGCTTGGCTATGCCGCTATGCTACGCCTCACGCTATTATTTATAACTTTGGTTTAAATAAAAGAAGTACTACGTACAGTAATATATAGTAGTATATATAGAAATAAAGGCTAATATAATTCCAAGTAGGGGTGAGCATCGGGTCAAATCCGGCTCGAACTGACAAAAACCGACCCGTCTCAAAAACCGAAAAAGGAAAAAACTCAAATCGAGAACCGAACCGAGACATAGATATCAAAACCAAAACCAAACCGAATAACTCGGTTCCGGTCGGTTTTCGGGTTTCGAAAAAAAACCGACAAAAACCGAATCGAACCGAAACCGAAAAAACCGAAATAGATATACAAAGACGAAACCGAACCAAAAAGGCCGGTTTGGTTCGGTTCAGTCCAGTTTCGGTTGGTTTATCGGTTCGGGTTGGTTTTCGGGTGTATTTGCTCGACCATAATTCCAAGTGTATAAGTTGTGTGGATATGGTTACATATTTGTATTTTTATTTTATTTTAAAGGGTGAAAATCATCAAATAGCAACCAAGTTTGAGATATGTTCCAATCTGGTACCTCAAACTTTATATCAACCATAAAAAGCATCAGAGTTTCAAAACTGTTATATTCTTATGTAATTTTTATGTTAGAGTGACCAGAATGGAACACTTCTCAAACTTGGTTATTATTTTGTGGTTATTGTTTAAGTTTAGTCGTGCTTTAACGGGTTGTACATAAAGTTGGTTGGAATTAGTTAAATTCAGGGGGTGGGTATTTAAAATTAATGTACAACATGGTAATGTATAGATGGATACTTTAAGCACATTAATTTCAGAAAATTACATAAGAATGAAACAGTTTTGAAACTTTGATGTTTTTATGATTAGTATAAAGTTTGAGGTATCAAATTGGAACACTCATGAAACTTGGTTACTAATGAGTAATGAGTGACTACATAATTCTAAACTTAGAAGTAAGAATGTGGATATTGTAGAGATTTTTTGGTAAAATTTGTTTAGAAATATGAGAGAAATTGTGATCCGTAAACTTAATCAAATCTTTTTGCTTTTTTACGTTTGTATGTGTATGAAGTGTACACAATTTTGATTGGATTTGCAAGCCTTAAAATTACAGAAAAAAACATATCCAAAAGTTACACAACTCAAAATTTGAGATTGGACTTTTGCACGTGTAACAATTAACAGCAAATTAAATATTTTAACTTCAAAATTTAAAAGTTCGTTATCAAGATTTCCCTCTATGCGTGAGGTCCTCAATCAACACAGAACTAATTCAATAGATGTGTAACATTATTGCCTTTTATCTCTTTCAAACTACGTATATGTTAAAAGTGTATGAGAAGTAGAAATCGTTACACCTTAGCTAAAGTATACCAGAAACATATCAAGAACATGATATTTTAGTCCAAAAATTCCTAAAAATATTTCCAACAAACGCGATAAACGAAGTTAAACATCAAGAAAATTACCTTCATAATCTGTACACTTTATCACTAATCTCAAAATCAGACAAATTTACCAAAAGTAAACTCTTTGACCTGCCTAAAGTCAAACAACTCTACATCCAAAGTCTACTATCATGCATGTTTCCTTTGTAGTAAAATTCAATTTCAGTTCATAAACTCAAGCAAAAAAAGGCCGAAGACTATCCGCAACATCAAGAAAGTGAAGAAACTAACATCAATAACCTGAAATATGAATTTCGAACATACTTGACAAAATTTAACACTTTGACTAACCTAAAGTCAAACTTCTATACATCCAAAATCCTTATGTTTGAATCAAATCAATCTCTTAAACCCTAATGACAAAACCCTGAAAATATTTGAATCATCCAATGCATCTTCGTAAATCCGATTAACAAAAAACCCAAATTCTCTACACCCCTTAGACAGATTATACCCATTTTAAGAACCCGAAGACCCATCTTCATTTCCTTTAAATGGCGAATCTTTTGCATCAGCATGATCATCGACATCTTCATCTGATAAACCTTCAGAATCTTGATCTTGATCTGATTCAATCTCCTCACCCCAAATCCAATGTGACACTCTAAGGATCTCGATATCAACAGAATCACTCGGACCTTCAACGTTCTTATCCATATTCTTCAAGAATCTTGCATGCAATTCATCAACTTTTTTATCCAATTCTTCTTGACTCCCATATTTCATTTCTTCTACAATCCAATGCTTGTAAAAAACTTGTTTCTTATCATCGTTGGATCCTGATAATGATCTGTATCGCCCAGTTCTGCTGTGCAGAGCATAAAGATCCATCAAAAGACCAATCTCATCAGATTTACCTTCTCTGTTAGCACTGCCCGTTGCAGTATGAGCATCCTTCCTTTCTTTTCTTTTCCGGGTTGAAGATTCAGTTTGGGGTGGTAGATTCGACACGGCGACATCCATACGTTCATTATCTTTTTGTTCTTCTGATAGGTCAGAACCCGCAACAGGACGAGACGTGGAACCAGGATCATCATATTGTTGTTGTGATTGTGAAGAAGAATCGTCCATGGTGGATTCTTGATGGGTTTATTTTGTAGTTTCAACCGGTTGAATTTTGTGTGCAGTGTGTGTATTTGTTCAAAGAGAGGTTTAAAGATGAAGAATAACGAGTGCATGCAGCATGTATATTGGGATCACACTGCTAACGAACTATGTGCATTTATGCCCCTTTGATTGATTTCAAATTCAATGTATACCCTCTTGGTTACAATGATTGAAATAAAGCCTACTATTTAATGTACACTGTGTTAGCTTCATATAGAGTACAATGATATTCTAGAAGCATGATGTTACTTGCTAAAAATATAAATATCCTTTATATTTTATTATTTATATTTATACATATCGTTAAGAAAATGTAAAATATTTCCAGCTTCAATAGTAATCCAAACATCTGTCAGTAATTTATCTTTGCTATACACTCCAACCACCGCAACAACTAAGATCGATGTTTATTAATTTAATTGTTAGTAACTCAATTGATTGTCGTATAATTCGTGTATTATCTCATTATTTATTTGATATATTAATGAAACATGTTTACTTTCGTCGTTTTATTTGATCTAATGATGAGATTAATCACAACAATTTAAAAAACTCACTTTCATTATTTTTTTTCTTCAAATATTAATATCTTTCAAACCGTTAATCGTTAAGCGAAAAAAAATATATCATTACGAAGAACATTTAATTGTCTTTCAATAAATAGACACTTTGATATATTTTCGACAATTTTTTTTTTTTTTTTTTTTTTTTTTTTTTTTTGTATTTTTCACTTTTTTTTACGTTACTGAAATTTGCATTAAAAATCATATATGATAAAACATTAATTTGAATATCACATGTGATATTAGTGTTAAATATATGTAATATCATATGTGATATTAGTATAATATCATATATGATATGTAAAATTACATGTGATATTAGTGTAATATCACATATGATATCATATATGATTTAACACTAATATCACATGTGATATTCAACTTAGTGTTTTATCATATATGATTTTTTTCATGCAAATTTCAGTAACGTAAAAAAAACGAAAAAAAGACGAAAAACGTGAAAAAAACGATTTTTTCTTTTTTTTTTCGAAAGTATATCAAAGTGCCCGTCTATAAAAAGATAATTAAATGCTCGTCGCGACGGTGTAAATATTTTCGCTTAACGATTAACAGTTTAAGAGATATTTAAATTATAAAAAATATGTGAAATAATAAAATGCTTTTAATCTCAGCTATTGATTTTCTTTTTAAATGTATGGTGAAGATGAGTCCCCTTGGTATGTGAGAAAAGTTTGGTATGTAAAATAACTCTCCTCTAAGTTATATACGTAATTTTTAGTCTTTCGAAGAATATATATGCAATTTCTCATAATAATTTAGATGCATTTTAATATGTACTTGATGGTCTTAATTGAGTTTTTATTATTTTTTTTTATTATTTTTTTTCCTCTTAATATGTTAGGCTTAGGAGGTGTTTCTTTTTTATTTTTAGATTAAGTGGATGTGGGGGAGAGGCTTATATATTTTGGAGTAAAGTCCAAAATACATTCATGTGGTTTGCCATTTGTCTCGCTTTACATCCCTAAACTTTTTTTGGCACAAAACCATCCCTCTGTTAGTAAAGTTGACACAAATACATCCCTCTGTTAGTAAATTCAGTTAATAAGGACTAACGGTGCAAATTTTTCTCCGTTATCTCTTAACGAAAGAGAAAATATTTGCATCGTTAATCCTTAGGACTAACGATGCAATAAAATAAATTGCATCGTTAGTCCTAAAGACTAACGGTGCACTCCACCGCCACCTACCACCCACCGCCACCACCGCCACCTACCACCACCGCCCCCACCGCCACCTTCCACCTCCACCCAACGCCACCACCCCATGGAAATTAAGCATTTAAGTTAAAATATAACGATGAAAAATCAAAAAGGGCGTACTAAGTATTTTACTCCTCCATTTATTTTTCACATAACCCTAATTTATTACTCCTCCATCCATTTATTTTTCACTGCCCCCATCTTTTTTCCAATCTAATTATTCTTCTTCTCCACAAACTAACCATTTCACATCTTTTATCTCATCTCTCCTCATCATAAATAAAACCAACAGCAATGACATATTTTCGTCGTTTCCGGAAACGGCTAGCGCCGCCGTTAATTTATTGGCTCCGACGATTGCAGCGATCCACAGCCGTATCACAATTTTTAGATCAAAAAACACAATATTCCGGGGACGACCGGTTCGATTTTGTTTTTGCATCGTTAAGTTGAAGATCCAGTTACCACATGCGCCACTGGTGGTGTTTTCCCTTTGCAAAAGAATACCCACGCCACCACCACGGTAGATCTTCGAGTGTGGAACGATTTTCATATCGTTTTTTTTGATTAATTTCATATTAGATTTGTTATTTCAAGATTTTAAGATTAGAAAATGGGCGACTGATTCTTTTTTTATAATCTTTCGGTTCTAGATCTTATTAATAAGATTTTTGTTGTTGTTTTTACTAGTGCATTGTCCTTAACAAATATTTTAATGTATCAATTATTTTATATTTTTGATGTATCAATTTTATTAGGATGAAATTGGTCTTTGGAGTTGCAATAAAGCTTTTTATTATTAATAATGGGACAAAAGAAAAAAAAAAAGGGTGAAGAGTGTTGCTGTTGCAATGTCATCAAACAGTAATTGTGCTTATATTATTGTTTTAGCAAGTATATGGTGAGAATGGTAAGTGATTGATGTTCAGAAGTATGGGAGCAATGTTCTATTTTTTTTTTGTCTCCAATCTTGGTCGGCTGAAGTCTATTTTACGGAAAAAATGGCTGGTGTTTTGCTGAGGAATGTGTCTTATTGTTGACAGTTTTGATAGGCATAGTTGTGGGTGGAGGTGGCGTTGGGTGGTGGTGGGTAGAGGTAGGGGTGGTGGCGGTGGGTGGTAGGTGGCGGTGGAGCAATTTATTTTATTGCATTGTTATTTTTAAGGACTAACAGTGCAAATATTTTCTCTTCCGTTAGCAGATAACGGAGAAAAATTTGCACCGTTAGTCCTTATTAACTGAATTTACTAACTGATGGATGTATTTGTGCCAACTTTACTAACGAAGGGATGGTTTTGTGCCAAAAAAAAGTTTAGGGATGTAAAGCGAAACAAAGAAAGAAACCATAGGAATGTATTTTGGACTTTACTCTATATTTTGCCTCGGGGATATAGAGTAATTAACAGAAATAAGTGGACCATACTCTAAAAAAAATACTATTATATTTATGTGTGAACTCAATTATTTAGCTAAGAGCAGGGGGTACGGTGAGCTGTTGGCTCGTGCCAAACCCTTTGGCGCGACGCCAAGCTTGGCGCACCGTTACCCCTGTCGCGCCAAAGTCCCTCGCGCCAAACTTAACAATGACTTTTTTTTTTTTTTTTTTTGAAAAACTAGCCGTTGGTGGTGGCAAATATAGCCGTTTTTTTGAATTTGTACCCAAATTTTTTTATTAAAACCTCCTTATTCTTCCATATTTTCACACACTCTTCAAACCTAATTCACACCTCAAAAACACTCATTTTTCTTTCATTATGGATCCAAACCATCCCCTCCGAAGCACTTTAGACAATTATGAAGATTTTTTAAAGACGACCGAGAGAGATATATTCGTCAGTATCAAGAGTATGAACAATATATGAATTTGTGTAATCAAGAAGCCGGTGGATCAAGATCGAGTCCTAAAAGAAGGGCATATATACCACGCCAACGAAACCGGCGGCGAACGCCTAATCGACGACTATTTCGGCGACGCAGAGATTGGTCCTAAATATCCATAAGAGAATTTTCGACGAAGGTATCGTATGAGCTCTACACTTTTTAAAAAAATAGTTAATGCTATTCTAAGTTATGATGCCCAGCCCCTTCCCAAATACTTTCAAATTTTTAGAGATGGTTATGATGCTACCGGTCGTAAAAGTATTGATCCTATTTTGAAGTTCACATCTGCTATACGGCAATTAGCGTACGGCACTGCGCCTGATGCGTTTGATGAGTACTTGCAAATTGCCGAACGAACTCAACGACAATGTTTAATCGACTTTACAAAATGCATACATGTTTTATACGTTGAGAAGTATTTAAGGAAGCCCACTTTAGCTGATATTGAAATGTTATATGCATTGCATAAACAAAAACATGGACTCCCTGAATGCTCGGGAGTATTGATTGTATGCATTGGGATTAGAAAAATTGCCCAAAAGCCTTAGCCCCTCAATTCAAAAGGCGTGGCCATAAATACCCAACTATTATGTTAGAAGCGGTTGCGGATCAACGGTTATGGATATGGCATGCTTATTTTGGGGTTCCCGTGCAAATAATGATCTAAATGTTTTATATGGTTCTCCGTTATTTGATGATGAACTTGCCGATACCCGAATGCCCGTTGAAGTAAATGGGCATGTGTACAACAAAGGTTACTATCTAGCCGATGGCATTTATCCAACATGGTCCGTGTTTGTGAAAACATTTTCTGTTGCAAGGTCCGAAAAACGTTGAGGTTTAAAATAATTCAGGAAAGTTCTAGAAAGGATATCGAAAGAGCTTTCGTAGTCCTACAAGGTCGTTGGGGAATTATACGACAACCCGCACGCGTTTCAAATCAACGCTTTGAGAAGGATCATGAATTGCGTGGTAATGTTGCATAACATGATATTGGAAGACGAAAAATACGTAGTGAATTTAAGAGATGTGTTCATTGATCCAACGCCAGACATTACACGGGAATGGGCCGAAAGATGTGATTTACATGTTCGAAAACACAAAGAACTCAGAGATAGCAAAATACACAACGATCTTCGAGATGACCTTGTGGAACATGTTTGGAGAAATTATAACTAGTTTGTAATTTTTATCCTTTTAAGTTTTTATGTTTTTTTTTATTGTAATGTTTTTTTTAATGAATAAAGTAATTTTAAAATATATTCTTTTTACATTTTATAAAAAAGAGTTTGGCACCAGAAATTCTGGTGCCAACGGATACCCCAGAAATGTGGTGCCAAACAGTTTCTGGTGCCAAACTCAAAAACTGCTGACGTGGCAGTTTGGCACGAGAACGGCACGAAAGTTTGACACCACTGTACCCAGTGCTCTAAGACTAAAAAGATACGGCCCATTAAATGGGTTTGTTGTTGCTAACTTACTCTAGGAATGATTTAATATAGGAAATCAATAGTGTGATGATTTTTCGATTAAATCAATGATATTTACATGTTCAGAGTCGGGAAAACCCAGTTAACCTTTGTACATTTTTGAATGTGAGTTGTTAATTTGTCATGCACATGTTTTAGTTTTTATGTTACAGAATATGGTTCATGTAAAAGCCTTTTTTTTTTTTTTTTTTTTAATGATTGAAGCTATGCAATAAACGTGTGTCCCTTTAAACGTATTATTATGACATGTGTACTTCGCTGTATGTTATTTTATACTAAAAGCATTAGGTATAGTGACGCCCCCCCTCCGCTTATGTGGCCAAAAAAGTGGACCCGCCAGAGCACCGCCACCACACCGCTTTGGCCTGCCAATTCCAACTTCACCATTTAAGTGGCGTGCAAAGCGACAAAAGAAAAAATAAGTAAATAAATAAAACTTTTTTTTTATCTAGTGAAAGGGTGTGAGAATTGAAAGTGAGTATGTTGAGGTGACATTAAAAATGTCAAAGTGACATGTTGCTACACTCGATGCTTTAATATGTTCGTTTTGTAACTAAGTACACATAACATAAAGAAATATCAAAAAAATAAGAGCATCGAGTGTGACAACACGCCACTTTTACCTTTTCAATGTCACCCCAGAGACACATCAGTATCTCCACTTTTAACACTCACACTCCAATATATTACTTCACTAGCGTCATGCCACTTTCTTCCATTTAGGTCCCACAATACCCAATTAAAACACAAAACCTATTTAAAAAAAGTTTTATTTATTTACTTGTTTTTTCTTCTGTCGTTTTCCACGCCACTTAAATGGCGAAGTTGGAATTGGCGGGCTGCAATAATGTGGTGGCGGAGATCCGGCAGCGCCGCCACTTCTTTGGCCACGTAAGAAGTGACAGAAAGGGTGTCGCTATACCTAATGGCTAATGCTCTAATAACTTTAAGTAGCATATGTGACTACACGTAATATAAAGATACATTTTAGAAAACACATGTCTATTTGATAGCTTAAACCATTACAAAGACAAGTAAACATAACTTGATGGACTACGACATATATACTCCATCTATACTACATATAAAAGAAAAACGGTCAAATATTGAAAAGTAAAAATGTTGAAAGTCAAATGTGAGAGAAATGTATGGTGTAATTAATATTCTTATTATTACACCTCATTACTTAAAAGTACAATAATTTATTCACATTGTACAACTAATTAAGAAACATATCTACCAAATTAAAAACAACCAATTAAAACACCCCTTACTAAAAAATATAATAAAATTTTCACAGTGTACAATTTAAACAAGTTACAACATAATCCAAAATATAAAATAATTAAACAAACTAATTAATATTATTTTCAAAACACCCTAAAATGAAAAATACATGTTATTATACACATAAATTAATAAAACACACAAAGATTCATACAAACTAACAAGTTGATGTTACATATAGTTTTGAAAATCGGACCGAACCAACGGGTTCAACTGAGAACCGGTGTTGCTGTAGCCCCTCGCACATTTTAGGTTTATAGTTTACTATTTTACGTTATTTAATTATTTATATGACTAATCTCAAGAGTTTAATTGTGTGAATTTTTCTCACGACCAACAAAAGACTAGGAGGAGTCTATGTGTTCAAAATACTTTATTTTCACCAATAGTCATATTTCATATGAACTATTGTCATTTTATCATTTTTATGTAAACATTTTGCCCTTTATGTAATACGCGTGCTCAAACATACGTTATTAGGTTTTAACAACATAAACGCACCCCAGTAGCCTTATCACACTTTTAATATACCTAGTTGGAGTATATTGATAAGTTTTAACATTTTTGTAAGTATTACATTTTTACGTTGCACGGTTTTAAGTTTCGTGACTTAAGGGCTTAACGTTAGTAATTACCGAGACCATAATACACATCATAAACCAAAAGTTATCACAAAAATGCACACACTACCACCTCATTGTGTGAGGTGGCGTACAATGGCAACACCCAAGGCCAAGTGGCCTTTATCTAGCACACTAAGTCTCATAACTCACCACATATACCACCCTTGTCCCCCCACTTGAGGATAACTTCACTTCATCATCTTCCTTACATGCAAAAGTTGCAAAAACCCTCTCCTCCACCTATTTGGTGTCGTACACCCTTAATCACCATAACCACTCATCCACTTTGATTCAAGCAACAAGTTATACTAAGAAGATGAAGGCCATGGGGTGTTCTACCTAGATCAAGAGTTGTTTTAGTGATTCCAAGGCTAGTTTAGGAGCTACACAAGAAGTCAAGGGCTGAATTAGAAAGGTTATTACAAGGGTTAAGAAAGTTATTAAGGTTGGGTTAAAAGATTGAAGACAAGGGTTGAAGATTAAAAGGGCTTTAGGCTTGATTGTTCTTGTAACTACTCAACCTAATCCTTGTAAGAAATTTATTTAATTTTCATGTCATTCAATATGGTTGTAATAATTCATATTCTTTGGATGTATTTTTGTGATGTATAAGTAGTATATGTAATATGACATGATTGATGTTGTACATATAGGAATAGATGGATAAAACTTGTGTAGAAACTCATTAAGACAACTAGTGTGTAACTAGTGAATTGTGATGAGCTTTGACACAAATTCATAAACCTTGGACTTGATTAAGCTTGAGAAGATGTTAGAGGAAGTAAAAACTAGAACTTGAATTTTTGAATTACTTAAAAAGGACTTGTAGTTAAAAAGTTATGCCTAAATGAAGATGACTAGATGTAAATATTGTGCTGGAACAAAAAGTCTTCTGATACGATTTTAAAACGTGATTTTGACCCTTTTCTGATCCGAATCATCAAAAGTGTAAAACACAAAAATTGCTCAGAATGTTTTTTTCTAAAAAAACTCAGGAGCACGTAAGAAGAAAGTGAAAAACAAAGGCTAAAACCTACAAAAACTAACTGGACCTATTGTAGATAGAAAAACAACCATGGCTAAAGAGCCTTTATGGTGTTTTGATCCCTTGAGGCCGAGACAAAGCCAAGGATGCTGTCTCAAGGCCTTCTAGCTTAGATATAGTCATGGCTATGGCCTTGGTTGTTGTCTCAAGTTTTTTAACCATAGCTTAGCCGCACGGCTAGTTTGGGTTTGATGACCCGAAACTTGTTTTTAAAACTTGTTCATTAGATTGAACCTTTGATCGACCTCGACAAACTAGATAAATGACCATATCATATATTAACTATATGAATACCATTTTCACAAGTCTCAACTTTAATTTAACCACGAAATTGTATTAACATATAAGATAAATAAAAATTATTTTGAAACCTTTATATTTATTACACGACAAATATTATGAAACACCGTAATCATTTTCATCACAACACTCATTGAGTGAGTAACATTTACACTTGAAGAATGTTATGCTAAACCACTTCAGGACACACAACTTATATCATCGCGTCATCACACAAGTTCAACCAATAGTCTTTGACGAAACACAACAAATGTTTTTATACAACATTTGTCTCGTCAAATACTTTTACTTATGAATGATAAGTACTACAATAGTAGGAAATTTCATTATCATAAGAG
This sequence comes from Chrysanthemum makinoi, assembly GCA_910596185.1. Taxonomy (NCBI): domain Eukaryota; kingdom Viridiplantae; phylum Streptophyta; class Magnoliopsida; order Asterales; family Asteraceae; genus Chrysanthemum; species Chrysanthemum makinoi. Next base: position 58,204,441 of record OU343223.1, on the reverse strand, counting down.
GCCTCTTCGGAGTTTCGTATCGACGAGTTGTGAATTTACAAATTAAAGTGTCTTGGCTCCTCATACGTTCACTACATGACCTCTAGATTTTGATAGCCCGAACGGTGGTACGATGTTATTTATAAAAGGCTAATAGCCAAAACAATTTAAGGACACTTCACTCCTTTACACAACATAAGATAAATGTACAACATCTTAATAAAGTCAATGACTTTACATATACTTGTACACTCATATCGTACACTATACTAAAACGCTATTACTATGCTTTCGTAGGTAATCGTTAAAGATCGTGGTCTCGCCATACACTATTGTTATTATAAACTACTACTGATCACTACGGTGAGTTCATAGCCCCAACTTTTGTTTAACTATTTTATAAACTCTTTGGGGGAGATACATGCTAAAACATTTTATCATGGACAATTACTTGTAAACTGAATGCTAGCCTTGACTATATTATTGCATGCCTAAGTTGTTTATGCCAAAAGTCCCCCACATCATCGACCACTAATCACTTGTTGTCGCAAGTGAGCGCAAATATTGTGGATAAGCCTATCGGGATTGACGAATCCCATTTGTGTTAGTCTTACAACGGATATCACAACGCACTATATTTGAATTTCTAGGTATATGGCATAGTACCTACACGGGGCAAATTATTTAATGTATATATCGTACGGTGATATATATATATATATATACGTATATATATATATATACAGTCAGTAGTGCGTGCCATGAGCTTAGAGCAATAATAACTATCAGAATGATAATTGCGCACATTGCAATTATACTACGAACTATATTGTCTACAAATGTTTTCAAACCTATGAATTCATTCAACCATTTTGTTGACTTTTCGGCATGTTTTATCTCAGATCCGTAAGATATGTCTGGCACACGGAATGGATATTTTTAAAACTATGCATATTATCATTCGATAACTTTTAAACTTACTATGTATATTATGGGACCTCTACTATGATATTATGAATTAATTCGAATGATAATGTATTTTAAAAACGTCTCATTTTAGATTCATTTTCTTTACTTTGTACTTTGTGCTAATAAGTAATACCCTCGATTAGCTTCCGCTGCTATTCAAAACTGAGGGTGTTACAGTCGCCACCGGTTCGGCTAACCAATAAAAGGCATCCAAAAACGACCCTGTTATACTATATATAAAGGAAAAACCAAAAAGTAAAAAGTGAGAAGTTGAAACTAAAAAGAAAATGTTGAAAACATATATTTCAAAAGGAAACTATCAATACATATTGAAAACCGAGTTGACCGGGACGCTTCAAACCCGGTGGGTTGACCCAGTTTAATTTGACCCATTTTTGACCAAACCCGTCGGGTTGACTCGGTTTAAATCGACCCATTTTTTGACCGGAATAGTTCAACCACCCTGGTCGAACCGGGTTTCAAAACATTATGTTTAATACCCAAATCTTCAAACTTTTATTATTTTTTTAACAAAAAACGACTTATCGTTACAAAATTCCGTTGCTATTCACGAGTACTCGTCTAGTATTTATATAAGGTTGTATGCCAACCATCTGCCTAGCGCAGATGGCCACCAACTACCGCAAATATCCGGGCCCTTCCATGTCATGCTTAATAGGCGCAAGTTCGAATCCGGCTTGCAACATGGTGTGGGTATCGCGATCAGGTAATTCACAGGCATCAAACCTTTGTTGGGTAGGGTTGATGGGTACCAAAAGGTACACAGGGTTGAGGTGTCCCTGCCAATCTACACTTTTTAAGGTTGTATGGTTTAGACTTTAGAGTATCTCTCGTGATACTCCAATTTTTGTTTAAATTAGTGATAAAATGTTTTGTGTTTGTAACCACTGTCGATCTTATATATAAAATAAAATACTCTGTGTAAACTTGTTACACTTTTTTAAACTAGATCCGTTTTAATGCTAGAAATGGATAACCATCATACTTTTGACTACATTTTGGAGTTGAAGCCTCTAGTTCTATAAACACGATAAGCTACGGTAACAATTTGTTGACCAAAATTTGAAATTCTTTGACCACCTTCTTCTATTTCATCATCCCACACAAAATATCACTCTGATCACTCGATCAAACCCTCATTCAAGATCCATCATTTTTCCAAAAAGATTCATACCCATCGATCAATGGCTAATTCTCCTAAATCACACCAACCATCCGAACTTGACCCGCCAAAAGACAAAGCATGGAGTAAGGAGGAAGAGATCTTTCTTTTGAAGGGAATTCTTGAATACTATCGCAAAAACAAAAAGTACCCGTTTAATGACGGCAAAAACATGCGATCCTTTTATAACGAATGGATTCCTTCGTATGGGGCTCACTTAGATAAAGAAGTACTTACTGACAAAATGATTGAACTGCCTGAAAGATTCTTCAACATCCAAGATGCTATAGTTTCGGGTCAAAATGTAGGTGCTACTATGGACAGACTTGATATGCAAATTTATCAGTTGTCGTATGAGATTTGGGGACAAGAAGATGACGGCGGTGAGCAGTCCACAATGAGCAAGAAAAGGAAGTATAGAGTACAAGATATCGACATTAATACACCAAGAAAGCACCATCAATCATCATCAACCCGAACCCAAATAACCCTTGGTGGACCAGATGATCCAATACATAGATACGTCAGGCTAGGGAGGAACCAAGAGATCGATCTTTTGAATGATATTGTTGAGTTTTATAACGAAGTAGGAATCTACCCATACGAACATTTATTTATCACCTGCCAAACTTCTTTGAATTTTGGAAGAAAAAATGTGGGATAAATGGAAGTAAAGATTTGCTAAAAGAAAAAATAACTGAATTGTATAAAAGATTCTTAGAGAATTCGAACAAGAAACTTCCGGTCATGGATCAAATTGACGAGACAATCTATCAGTTATGTGATAATCTTTGGGGAGAAAAAGTTAAGAATAGGAAAGTGCCGTACTTATATAAATGAAGGTGTGGATCTTTAGTTTCTTGATTACAACGAGTACAGTGCATCTTATTAGGAATTCGGCATTTTGGTTTCTTGTTTTTTTTATTTTTCGGGTTTATTAGTTTTGACTTCATGAGTCTTAAGGGGTTTAAGTTGAGTTTGTTAATTAGTTGATGTGGAGCAAAGGAATAGAACAGTCCTGATATAGAGAAGTTTGACTTTAGGCAGGTCAAATAGTTGACTTTTGGTAAATTTGTTTGATGTTCTGATTTTGTGTTACTTTTTTTATGTTCATTTCTTTATGATATAACTTTGTTTTGGAATCTGTTTATGCATTTTTATGAATTCATTATCATGTTGTTGATGTGTTATGCATTATCAACTTCAGGTCGAAAAGTGCAACTAGAAGATGTCTTTTAAAGTCCACCATCGGTATAAACTTTTACTAGAGTCACTGTAGTTCTGTCAAAGCAATATCGAGTTAATAATGGGCACATTGTACGTCGGTATAAAACTAAGAATGAAATTATACATAACCAAAGCACAAAAAGATGTCTTTTAAAGTCCGCCATCCGAAAATGTGGTAAAAATCTATATTAGGCTTTGAATAAATGTACTAAGATATCCGATATTTGAGTACTAGTGAGTTGTCTAGTTTCTGCCAAACGGAAGAGCATTCATAGAAGCAGAGGGTATCTTTGGGTGATAAAAAAACACCAGCGTTCACTCAAATGGGTTAAAAATGCTGATCGTGAAATTTAGTTATGCAAACAGATATACCACTAATCATAACTGAGAGTAGTGAGCTTATGTAATCTGGAAATGTGACACAAATGAGAAGTAGTCAGTAATATGCTGAATTGGCAATTGGCAATGTCTACGAGTCTATGGTTTGACCAAAATGAGGGCATGTCGTCTCCCAGAAATGTGGGTTCGATAACTTTACTCCTGAGTACTATTCCATGATTAGCCTCCTTCTAAGCATTTAAGTGAAATATGGGTTCAAGGACCTATAATGAACTTCCTAATTCTTTATCATTTATCTGTTCATTTGTTACAACTGGTCTTGTTAAGCTTTGAATTTATAAATTAGCTCATCAAACGTAAACTACAAATCTTACATACAGGCCATCATGGATTTTTTAGGACCTTGCTACTCCGTCTCTCCGTTTTTGTTTTTTGAACTGAGATTTTTTTCTCTCGTAGGTTATTTAAGCATAGTTTTATCACTTTATGTATTACTTTGGTACTGTTTAAAAATAGTAATTACTACGTATAAAATATTGAACATACATATTTGAATTTTTAATTTTAGATAGTAATTCAACCGTTAACAGAACATACCCACAACTATAAATACCACAAGTTTGTGACTAAAGTCCTTCTATAGTCAATTACATAATTTGTTATCCAAAATCTTGAAATTCCATCATCATATCACCTTCTTCTTCATTATCCCTTACTATCAATCTTTCTGATCACTCAATCAAAACCCGCATTCAAGATCCAACATTTTGTTGAAAGATTCATACCCAAAACAACCCAATCAATAAAGATCAATAATTCATCATGGATCATTCTTCAATAACACAACACGGTGCTGGTAGTTCGTGCAGCAATAAAATGACAGATAAAGTAAAAGATATCTACATTACACCAAGAAATCATCAAGTTACTGCCACCCGAATAGCCTTGGAAGCAGCAAGAGATCCATACGCAATCATCAGCCCCGGGAAGAAACAAGAAATCAATCTGTTGGTGGACTTTCTTGAATATCACAAGTACCCGTTGGATAATGCAAGCGACATGCGCGAATTCTTTAACTTTTGGATCAAAAAACGCGAGGTTTATGTAACTGAAGAAGTATTTATTAAGAAAGTGACTGAATTGCATGAAAGATTCTTGGACAACAAGCACAGGACGCTGTCTAGTGATGAAGATTTTAAAGAATGGATGGATAAAAATGAGGTTAAAATTTATCGATTATCGGATTGTCTTTGGGGAGAAAAAGATGACGGCGAATATGATAATGGTGGTGGTGATGATGATCCGAATTATGAACCATCAAATTATCATCAAAGGCGAACAACGCGCAGATCTTTAGCTTCTTAATTACATCACGTGTACGATATATATTTTCGTGAGTTTGGAATTTAGGTTCTTGTAATGGGTTTGCTAATCTTCATTAGATGAGCCAAAGGGGTTTAATATCAATAGCTTAGTTGAAACGAAGGAGATAGAAGAAGTTTGACTTTTGGCAGGTCAAAGAGTTGATTTTGGTAAATTTGTTTGATACTTTGATGTTACTACGAAATTGTGTTAATGTTTAATGTTTATTTCTTCAAATTTGAACTGCCTTTGGTCGCATCGCTTGGAACCTTTATCATGTTGCTGATGTGTTTTGTGTTACACATATTCACAATGTTAAAACTCCAAATGATAATAGTACATTATTGAATATTCAACCTTTCCGTTTGATACTTTAAGCGATATGCAAAAATTATTCAACTTTTGGGTCAAACGAAGCTAGGCTTATGTAAGTGGAGACGTGTTTCGTAACAAATTGGTTATAATGTCTGCTGGTATGGATTCAATAGAGTAGAAATTTATTTAATTATCGTAATCGTATAGTATTTGGGGACAAAAAAGATGATCCATAAGATGAGCCATCAAAACCGCATGAAGGCTGATCTTCAGCTTCTTAATCACAACATCTAACCTGACCCGTTAGACCTGTTGTGTCCTTCAGGGGTTGCCCAGTTCAACCCGCGAGATAAAAAAAATGACCCATATCTACCCGTTAATTGTAATACGGGTCAGGTTTCCAGCTCTTTGTTTATCCAACAAAACCTTTCTGATTTTCGTTTTGTGAGTTCTTTGATACTTAAAAACTCTTTATCAGTTATTGTTCTGGTTTGACTCTTTTAGTAGTAAAATTTTAACACAAATACCACTACAGACTAAATCACTAAACCATAACATCTTGACTTTCCTAAAGTCAAGATTGACACAAAAGACAATAACTCATGTAAATCAAATCATCAAGTACTGAACATCAAAAACAATAAAGTTTTACACACTTACCATTTGATCAGTTGACTTTTTAAAAGTCAACCCTAAAAAATAAGTAAAAAAATAGTATCTAAATCCAAAAGGTTTAAAAAATGTAAAAACAAAGAAACTGGACCCCGCACGTTACGACGGGATACAATGTTTTAAAAACAGGTTTTCTAATTGATTCGGTCGAGCCACCGGGCACAGTTCAACCGGGTTTTTCCCTTAAAACTAGCTTCCGGTCACCCGACCGATTCACGGTTCAACCTGTTTAACCAGCCGGATGAACCCGGGTTTTAAAACGCTGACGGGATATTTAAGCATATACGCTTGCATAAGATAACTCTATATAGTTTTTTAATTAAAAGTGTACTTTCATTTAACAAGTTATAACCTGATACTCCACTCGTTTCAATTTTATTGTTGATTTGACAAAACGCAGATAAAAAAAACATTTATTATTGTTTTAGTAAAAATCACAAATTTGCAAAAATAATTATTTACCGTCCTATATCAGTGGTATGAGCGATTATTAGTCCGGTGATAATTAATGTTTTCATTTACATTTGTAATATAAACTTAAACCATTCTACCTACTAATTTTAGTACTAAACACTTATTTTATAATGATATAAGATAGAATAGTATTATTGGCACTGAACTAAATATAAGAAATACTTCAAAAGGTGAAGATCGGTGGGATCCCCTCGCTGACCAGTCAATCTGAGCATTTACGGTGGGGGGATGGTACCAAATGATCTTTAGTGCCATGGAAGAGGTTTGAACCCGGGTCTATTGACCCAAGCTCAAAGCTCTTACCAATGGACTAAAGCATCATTGGTAAATATAAGAAATACTGGTACTGTATTTTATTAGTGAATCACAAATATTATATCTAACCAAACCGTGCATCCTCATTACTTCTAAATTTGGAATTAAGTTAAGCCCCCAGTTCTATAAATACAATATGTTACAACATCTTTCATTCAAACCAAACGGTAACACATCTTAAATACAAGAAACCCTTCTTTAATTCATCATCTTCTCTGTGATCAAAACCCTAATTCAAGATCCAAGCTTTTTAGATATAGATACATACCCAATACAAACCCATCAATAAAGATCAATCCACCATGGCTGATTCTTTAATATCAGAACCCTCTTCCCCTCCTTTCACCAAACTACCACGTAAACGCTATCGATCATATACCTCAAAAGTTGATGACGACAATATCAACGTCGAATCTGCTAATACTAGTACTTCGTCTACAAGAGATCCATCAACTCTTTTCGCAGGAATCAGCCCATCACTACATCAATCTCCAACCCCAACAGAAAGTAACTACTATGATACCGCATCAAGAACTATCACCGCATGGAGAAAGGTGCATGAGATAACTGTCTTGAAGGCTGTTCTTGAATATTATGATGTAATCGGAGAGTACCCTTTTGATAACGACAGTCACATGCAAAAGTTTTATAAAGATTGGATTGCATGGCGTGGGGTTTATGTAGATCAAGATGTATTCATTAACAAAGTTGTTGAATTGCTTCAAAGATTCTTTCAGAACAAAAAGATGATAGCTTTTGGTGAAAATGTACTTATGGATTACATGATGCCGAAATCTATCACTTGTCGCATTTGATTTGGGCACAAGAAGATGATTCGGAAGACTCAAATGAATGTGAATTTTCAGCTTCTTAGAATAACATGTTACAATTTCTCGTTGGACTTGAGTATTCGGTTTCGTGTTTTAATTTGGGTTTAAAAAGGCTCCATCAGATTACTAAAGAATATAGTAGGGTTTAGTTTATAAAGGTGTGAAATTAAAGTTCAGTTGATGAAGTTTAGGAACTCAAAAGATAGATCGACTTGATCTTTGTTTATATTTTTGAGTGTTTTAATATGATGTTTATATCTTCGGTTCAGGTTAATTTCTTGTTTATCGGTTATGAAGTTCTGGTAGATGAGCTAAGAACTTATGGTTTTGATTTCAAATTAAGGGTTGATCAATTGATCGATTTAAGTAAATGTGCTTTGTGTTCATATGTTTAGTTTTTTTAGTGTGCATATCTTAATGGTTCTGTAAATACTATAACGTTTATCTCCTGATGATATGATTAGATATATTAGTTTTGTTTTTCTATGATAAGAATGTACATATACTGCTGATTAGCTAATCACAAGGTTTAATCTGTTTTGCGTTGAATCATTGTCAGACATTTGAGGAATAATTTGTTGGAAAAAAAAATACTTATACAAGATTGTTCAAAGAGGTTATTATAAACCAATTTGATGATCCTGTGGGTGTAAAACTATCTCGTAACTCAGGTGACGGTTATTGCGTATGGCGAAGAGTTCTGCTTTATGATCAAACTGTATTCATGTATAGCTAGTTTCAAGTGATACAATATGTTTATTACAACACAAATGGTCAATTCCAAACTTAAGAGTAAGGTTAGGTATGTGATTTTGTGTCACCAGTTGACATGAGCTTCATAATAGTGACATTGGTGATGATACCAAGCATAACCAATTAGCGGGCTAATGAGCTTCAAAATTGATTCTTGTTAATGATTAAAAAGAAAGGAATGAAACAGAAGTACCAAACCAGTTACAATAAGTTACATACTAGTTATAATACGTGTGCACGCACAAGATTTTGATAAAAAAAAAGTTATTTTGTATCAATGCCGAATATTGTGTCTTTAAAGGTAATTACATATAATTATATACTTATGCACGAGTTTTTCATTATCTATTAATATCCATTAGAATTTTGTATAATCAAATTTTGTAAAAAAAATTTGTTAGATAACTCAAGATTCAACTATATTTAACTGATATAGATGTTGATGTTCCTATTTAAATTTCACTATTGATATTATGATGTACATAAAATGGAGTTTAGTTACACATAATAAATGTTGATGAAGTTAAAATATACTCCTTAAAGTTTTTTAAAAATGTTTTTCTACATAACCTTTTATAAATAAATAAAAATTACATGAGTAGTTGTTATAAGTATAATCACGTTTTTTTATTTCATATTACAGTAGCTCGTACTTACAATTTGATAATTATATTCCCGTTTTCAATAATTTAGCCGTATTTAATATTCAAATTCGTGTCCACATTTGTCTTTCTTTTAATATGAAATAAATGAGTCCTTAGTAAACATATATAGTAAAAAAATGATAATTATAATCTTATGTACATTTATATGTTGGAGTTTTAAAACAACATATATATTGTATTTTTAAGTTATAAAGTATAAGGGGTATTTGTTTAATTTTCAAAGTTATTAAAAAAACATGAAAATTTTTAATATTACACTTAACTCTATACAATTTTTAAAAATTTAACCACTAAACTTTTATTAATTACCCCCTCTTTTTGTAAGTTTTTGTTTTCACAAATTCAACACATATATTTTTATCTGTTTTTTTTATCAACAAAATTTTGCTTGCGTGGCGAAATCAAGCTCTCCTATTGGCTCAATTATTTTTTCAATAAGAATGAATTGACAAAATCACTCCAAAATGATGTAATTCCTTTATTATATAAATATAAAAGATCAATCTCTACTAAATGTACAGTTTTGGTCCTCTGGCTTTTTATCTTTGACATCTTGACTCTTATTCTTACTAGTCGTTAGCTTTAGCTCTTATAAATTTAGCTAACAGCTGCAGCTACAAGCTCTAGCTATTTTTACCAAAGCCAACAAATTTTGAGACCACTCACTCTTTTTTGGCAAAACGTACTCATATTCGCATGATTTTTTATCTGTATGCGATTATGTCTTTGCTTGTTTGTTTGTGCTCTATATGCTTCCTTTTATGTCATGGTCTCTATTTCTTCGCACAAACCTATCATATTAGTTTTTGCTTGCACCTACACGCTTGTCGAATGTCTTTCTGGAAGTAGTCCCTTTACCCTCAGGTAGGGGAATGAGTGTCTATACATCTCACATCTCCATACCTCACTTCGACGAGATTGGGTATTATTGTTGTTGTTGTCCTGACAACATATTCTTTAATCTAAATTATCACTTGAGGTGATTCACATCTTAAATTTTGGGTATCCACTGAGCTTTACGCAAAAAACAAGTAGGGTTGGATCAGTTGGAAAACCCCTTGCCTCTCAACCGAGAGGTCAGGGGTTCGATCCTCACTCCCTACAAAAGGCCGGAGGTCCTTTCTACCTTTGGTAGAACTGGAAGCAGCCTCTCTACCTTAGGTAGGGGTAAGGCTGTCTACATCTTAACCTCCCCCATACACCGGAAACGGTATTGGGTACCCATAACCCGTGGAAGACGGCATTGGGCGTTACTTTTACTGAGCTTTACGCACTAGCTTTAAGAGCCGAGGACGTTAACCATGGTAAACTTTTAGCAACAACTTTAAAGGCTCGCTAAACGACAAAATAAGTGATTTTTTTATCTTTGACGTTGAACGAACCATGTCGTTGCTAAAGATCTTTTATACATGGGCTTTAACTTTCAACGCAAGACTTTGGGTCAAAAAATATTTTACACCTTTAGCCACGACCTGTTGTCACTCAAGTTTAATATTTTTTTTCTTCTTATTTTAAGCCAAAATCAATTTGAAAATGATAAAAGCCTTTTGCGACTACTTGTTGCGACTAAAAGTATTTTCTAAAATATAGTTATACTCGTACGTAGCTCTAAAAGGTGTAATTTTTAACCCTTTTTACTATAAACCTTTGGGACAATGTCATCGCTAAACACTACTACATAACTAGGCAAATGCTATGGAAATTTGTAAAGGAAATTTTCCGTGGCAAATATACAATGGGTTTGCAACGGATTAGCAAGGACACAGAAACCTCGTAGCAAATCCGTTGCAAAAATTAAAGTAATTTATTTTACTCATTTTTGAACATATCCGCTATGATTGCATACCGTTGCAAAATCTATTGCTACTTTATGCCATTGCAAATCTATTGCAAATTTATACGTTGCAATTTTGTAGCAAGTTATTCCGTTGCAATCTCGTACCAAACATTATCCATTGCAATTTCCTTGCAATATCTGCTGTAACAAAACCGTAGAAAAACTGTTGGAATATGATCCATTGCAAAAATGATTGCTAATTTGGAAAGGATTTTTCTCGGTTGGAAAACCGTTGCAATTTCTTAACCCTGTTAGAATTCCGTTGCAGTTTAAATTTTCATGGAGCATTAACGCTACGGTAGGTATCCGTTGCAAATGGCCATTTGCAACGGATTCTTACCATAACAGTAGCCCACTTGTGTTGTAGTGAAAACTGTTTGACTTCTCGTCGCTAAAAAATCTAGCCACGGTGTTTTAGCGACAACCTTTCAGGAGCGATAAATCATGGCTAAATATATTTTGTACGAGAGTTTAACTTTTAGCCACTACATTTGGCCGTTGCTAAAAGCCTCGATTCTTGTAGCCAGGACGGAACTTAGTGGGAACCGGGAGTGGTCGTGGCCCACCAAAATTTTAGCTGCAAGTACACTTTTTTAACTTTTACATTTTGTAGCATTAGGCATTATTAGTATGAATATTAAATGAAAATGTCATTTGATTTTTCTAAAACAAAGATGTTATAGTTTGGCTTTGGCCCTTCCAGTTAAACTTGTGAGGTTTGTCTATGCTCATAATGACAAAACACCTGATCAAAAGAAAGAAAAGATTTATAAATTTAAAATATATGATTAATCTTAATTTTGGTTACACTATTACCTAGTATATTTCCACTCCGTATTACAATGCAATTAATTCAGAGCTAGCAATTGAGATATTAAGGTTGCGTTTAGTTGACATAAAACACCCTTATTTTTCACAAAATGTTTTGTGGAAAACAAGGAAAACAGAGATCGCGTTCAAGTCAATGTTTTTCAACAAAATATTTTGCAAAACACAAATCCCCTATTTCCTAACTTAACAAGGAAAATTACAAAACAAATTTTAGTTGTTTTCCTTTGTAACCCTCAACCCTCCCTCCCTTTCTTCAAAATAGAAAATAGAAATATCAACTAAACGCGTTTTCTATATTTTCAAGTGTTTTGTAGAGATTAATTCTCCTTCCAAATTTTTACAAAACTAGAGATAGAAAATAAGAGAATTTGTTCTCCAACTAAACGCACCCTAAACGTTGCCGTTGACGTGCAAACTATTTGAACCTCCTTAATACTACCTCTGTCCCAAATTATAAGTCCAGTTTGACTTTTTGACTCAAACTTTGAACTTAAATATTTTTGTTTGTATTATATAATATTTGATGCAAAATATATAAATGGATTGTGTTTTAAATGTATTTTCATTTGGTATAATTTTCATCAAGTGTTATATAATATAAACGAAAATATTTAAGGTCAAATTTCGAGTCAAAAAGTTAAATTGGACTTAAATTTTGGGACGGAGGGAGTAGTACAATTACACGTTTGTATAAAAAGTACAATATTTGTGAATGCACGTTTAATACCGGACGTTATAGTTTATTTGAATATACATAAAAGCAATAAATAACTTCTAAGTTGCATACATTCCATAATTGCACGTCATAAACCCAAACACATACCTTAAATTAAAAAAATGCATATATATAACCATCGACATTAGACCTAAATTTGGAATTAATTTAAACCTCTATGAAGCAGTATTCAGGTTTATTAAGAACTTCTAGGGTTTGCCACTTTAGTCATTAAGGGGTTTCAAAGGATTTAATTGACATACTATCATATGTTTGATGTTCAAAAGTTGTTAGGGTGTGTTTGGTATCCCATTATGGGAATGAAACTATAACTATGAAAATGATTAAAGGTGTTTGTTTAAGATGAAGGGGCTCACCACTATGGCAATGAATGATAGCTATAATCCATACTCCATGCACATCAAGAAGGTTAGGTATGGATCTTTCATAGGTGAGAGACCCACTACTACTATCAAACTCATACTCATTTTCATTCATGGCAGCATACCAAACGCACCCTTAATGTTTTTCATGGGTTTGATGTAAGTATATAACTATATCTATCCTACTTATAATGGAGGGATAACCATCTCTCCTATTTATGAGTTTAAGATTTTCTAAATTAGAATTTAAGTAAATACTACTTATAAAACATAATGTATAACTATGTAAAGCACACTGATTTTAAGCAAATACTATTTCTTACATACATACAATTAATACACCCCATCACAAATATATACAACTACCTAAACACAATGTACAAATACAAATAAAAGCTAAAAACACACTATTCAATACATACAATTAATACACAATTTAATTCACCTCTTTACCAAAATATACAACTCTTTAACCACAATGTACAATCTATTAAGCTTCCAAAACATAAATCTGAAATCAAACAACTCAAAATAAAATAACATTTGTTTGTTGGAAAATTTAGTCACAGGGTACCCGCCGCCGCATCGCGCGAGTACCCTGCTAGTATACCAATGAGAGATTAATATGATTTTCATGTTATTATCTTGATGATTTGGTTATTTTTTTTACTGTCTCCTTATGTGTTACTGTCTCCTTAGGTCGATTGATTTTTATTGATGATAACTAGTTATTAACATTATTTTTGTATTTAAGGGATCTTTTTTCTTTTTCTTTTTGTGTGTTTATATTAAAATGATATCAAAACAATAAACAACACTTCTTAATCACCCAACCAACCACTTTTTGGTGATCTTCACTTTTATTATAACAATATACACAGTTGACTTGTCCCCAACACCGATGCAAGCCTTACAAAACAAAAACAAAGATGACAGTCCCTCTAATAGGTGCTGTCTACAAGAACTCACACACTAATCGAATACCCAAACATAAACCCAGAAACTGAATCAAAACTACAATCAAGATCAAGTAGATCTTGATGTAAACAATAAACCAGACTTGAAACTAGAAACCCAGAAAACCAATATCAACCCAAACGAATCAGAGAGAGAGAGAGATATTTTGTGTGTGTAGAAAGTTATGAAACCCTAGATCTAATCTCCAGCTTATATAGCCCCAAGTTCCATAAAGACCCCTGAGAAAGATAAACTTTACGAACACAACCAAAAGTTAAAATTAGGCATAATATATTTGTATAATAAACCCTGAAGGTTCATAAGTTTGTCAATATCAATGTTACTTTTAACACCCCCTCTCAAACTGATGAACCTACATAAAGATTAACCATGCCCAACTTTCTAACCATAGAACCATGTTGCACAGAACCAAGGGCTTTAGTCAAAACATCTGCAGTCTGACTTTTAGAGTCAACCTTAAAAGTTTTGATTAACCCAGTAGCAACCTTCTCTCTAACCAAATGCACATCAATGTCAAAGTGTTTAGTCTTCTCATGCAAGACTGGATTAGCAGCTATCTGAATAGCAGATTTGTTATCACAACACAACTCAACAGGTAACAAAGTGTCACCCACACCAAGATCCTTCAAGATCTTAACAATCCACATAACTTCACAAGTAGCAGAGGCCATTGTTCTGTATTCAGCCTCAGCTGAAGACCTAGACAATGTAGCATGCTTCTTGCTTTTCTGAGAGACCAAATTCCCATTCACAAACACACAATATCCATAAACTGACCTTCTAGTGATAGGACATTTAGCCCAATCAGAATCAAAATAAGCAACAACATTAAAACCATTTTGACTTTTACTAAACCGAATACCACTACAGGAGCCAACTTCAAGTATTGAAGCACCCTTAAGCCCATATTAAAATGAGACTGTAAAGGAGCATGCATATGTTGACTTAAACAATGTCAACTAAAGAAAATATTGTCTTGAATTGCTTCGGAAGGGATGTATATTTGCGATCACTCAAGGAGCAAGCAAAAGATTGCCCATGGTTGTTGTATGTAGAAAAAGATACATCTAAAGATTTATGGAGTGTGAGAACTTTCAAGGGTGAACTTAAATGTTTGAAATCAAGAGAGATCAAAGCTTGTGACTATAAGTTTCTCTCAAAGAAAATACTTGACCAAGTTCAAGTCAATCCAAATATTCCAATCAGGGTTGTTCAAGATCAACTCACTAAACAGTTTGAAGTTCAAGTGTCTATGCAAAAGGCATTAAGGGCAAAAAAACAAGGCATAAATTGAGATTATAGGTGATTATAAGAAGCAATACACCATTTTAAGAGACTATGTTGTAGAGTTGCAAAAAACAAACCCTAATACAACAGTTAGAATAAGTGTACAAACTGCAACAGATCTAACAAGTCCAACTAGAGTTTTCAAGAGAATGTATGTATGCTTAGGTGCTTTGAAGGAAGGATATAAAGCTTGTCAAAGAGAGTTGTTGGGATTAGATGGTGCTTTTATAAGGGGTCCTTTTCCTTGTCAGCTTCTTACAGGTGTTGGTATTGATAGCAACAATAGAATATACCCTTTAGCCTATGCTGTTGCAGAAGCTGAAAACAAAGATTCATGGACTTGGTTTCTTGCATGTTTAGCAGATGACCTTTACTTGCAGCCAAATTCAAACTACACTTCTATTAACGACATACAAAATGTGATGTTAATTTATAGTTGATTATATTCACTTATATTATTGATAAATGATACTTTTATTAGTAATGAATTAATGTTCCTTTGTACATGGTATCATTTCAGCTTTAGCAGCAATATTCCCTAGTGAAGAACACATATTATGATTGAGGCACATCTATGAGAATATGAAATTGCAATGGAATGCTAGAGCCTACAAGGAACATTTTTGGAGATGTACAACAACAACAACCGTCCAACAATTTGAGGCAGCCATGGTTGCATTCAAGAGTTGTAGTGAACCTGCCCATGCTTGGTTAAGTAAGATACCATCAACCCATTGGTCAAGGTCGCATTTTTCAGGTACTAACCAAATCTCTGTCTAAGTGTACATCTTATTTTGTTCAACATTGTAGTCTGTATTACTAAAACATGTTCTATGCATGTGTAGGGAGAGCTCATTCTGATGTGTTACTTAATAACATGTGTGAAGTGTTTAATCAGAAACTAGTGGGAGGTAGGCACCAAACAGTCATTACTGCTTTAGAATACATTAAAGAATATTGTATGAACATAATAGTGAATGTTGTGCATGTAATTGAGAAGTGTGCCTGACCATTAACACCGAAGGCAACACACATGTTAGAATTTATTAAGAAAGAGGCTTATAAGTACAATGTTTAACGGATTGAATGATATAACCATCAGGTTAGTGGATGGGGGAGATAAGTGTTTTGTGAATGTTGAAGCTAGGGCTTGTACTTGTAGAAGATGAGAGCTTACAGTTATGCCATGAAACATATTGTTGCTACCAATCGGTATATGAGCTTCAATGAAATGAAAGTAGGATCTGTAGAATTATGGGTTCATCCATGTTACTTGCTTAAGACTTGGCAGGAAACTTAGAAACACACCATTTAACCCATAGCTGGTTTATTGACATTGGGAATAGTCAAATGTGCTCACAAGCATTCTTCCACCTAAACATCAAAAACCATTGGGTAGGCCACAAAACAAAATAACCAGGGATTTTAATGATAATGAAGATAATGATAAAGACAGTAGGAGTGTTTGTGGTATTTGTGGCAATGTTGGACAAAACAAGAAAACATGTCTTGGGCAATGAGGTGTAACTAGAAGTCAAGGCAGTAGATGTCAGTCTCAAAAAAGCAGGTTTATGTTCCTAGCCAAATATTGCATCAAAGAAGAAGACACAAGTTAAGAGTAAGAAAACTAAAGCAAAAAATCAAGCTGAAGGTCAAACTGATTCTCAATCTCAAAGTCATGTGCAAGCCAGTGGTGGCCAGTCTGAAAGTCATGTTCATTCATCTGTGAACAATATGAAAGCCATGTTCAAGCAAATCCAATTCCATTTAATTCTCAAGGTCATATGCAGTTCAAGAAAATGTGGTCCAGTGTGAATCAGGAAGTTAAGTGGATGCTGGTTCCGAGGGTGTGACTTCACCAGCAAAGTGGACAAGGAAGAAGATTTATGCAGCAAGAGTGGCCTCACCATAGGCCATATGTGTTAATGAACAATGTTTTTCATCTGATATGTATTTCCTAGACAATGTTTGGTCTCTTTAAACAATTTTTGTTACTGTACTATGCCGTCTAACCAATTTTAGGCATTTGGAAATATATCCATTTGCATTATCTATGAAATCATCTCATGTTAGTCTATTGGATATTGAGTTTTAAAAGTATCCATTTGCATATGTAATCATGTTGACTTTTAGTAAGTCAATTAATTAATATCATTACACATGAAGTTTGACTATTCTATAGTCAAATACAACCTTCAGTTGGTATATCAAATATTATAGGTTTGTCAAATGGATTTCCTTGACTTGCACATGGAGGCACTTGGATCATGCTACTTGTATGTGTTTTGACTTGGGTATGTTAGTCTATTTATACACTTATGTAACACATTATTTTTTGCACATACCAAATAGTTAAACCAAAAAAATAAGTACAATTTAAGTAAAAAAAAACAATAGAAATGCATATATATTAAAGAGTAACTACTGTACAAGGACCAAAATACAACAACTCAAAAGTTGTTACTATTCAACCAAAATTAAGACTTCCTACACAAGCCTTACCATTAACATACGATCTAAAACCCGACCAAAACGCAAAAAACACTGCGGTTTGTAAACCTACTTGATAAACCAGAGAAAGATGAAGATGATCACTATCCAAGAGACCACACAAAAGTTCCTCAACCTGCAAACTTTATCCTTCTCAAGAAGGAGATCAACTAGGCATGCTTGGTGAGCAGCCTCTTGGGTGTTAGCCGAGTTGACAACTAACTCTGTCTGAGCAATGAGGTCGGCTTGACATTGTTGTAATGCCGCCTCATGCTGGTGGATGTTTCTCTGCAACCACCTAATCACTTCCAGTGCTCGCCTTGACATGGGTGGATCGTACCACCCAATAAATGTACATCTAGATGCCTAAAACCGATAATAAACCGGTTAGAGCTTAAACTTAGGCCTAAAACCACTTTTGTTACTGTTTAAACTTCAAAATTAAACTTTAAACTAAAATCCCTATTACAATTAAACCTACATTATACTATAAACAACACATTTAACCTATAGCACCACCATTAAACTTTATATTGAAAAAAATCAAATGTCCAAACCTGTCTTGGATAGGCATAGAACCGCCTTCCAGTGTTCGTGTTGTTCCAAGATGTTCGAACCACAACCCTTCGATGGCAAGAACAACACACCATTTTACATATTAGATTAGAAAATAAGATTTTAGGAGAGAGGAAAACTTAAGGATGAGTGATGATAAAGATTTGGGTTTTTTATATAAAAAAAATTACTGTAGCAGTCAGAAGACGCGTGTACTTATTTACTCGGTATAGCGAAATTGGAAAAGACGATAATCCCCTTAACTAAAAACAAAATGAAATGGAAAGGAACGGGCCTGATCAGAGCATTACGGGTCAAGGGACGCATTTAGCCTCAAAAACTTGAAAAAAGGACTCACGATGAGGAAAATGCTAACTTTCGGACTTTGACGATGTTTTTTGACAAGTTTAAGAACCAAAAATGTATTTATGTCTTATTTTTATACAAAAATGTTTAAGCTTCAAATGAAAAGTAAAGAAAAGAAAAGGAAATGTCATATGCGTATTGAAATCCTAACATCTTTATGCAAAACTAGCAGCTTACCTAAACAGCCCATAAATCCCAAAATTTTGGATTAGATCCGGCGGGAAACCTTGAAACAAACACACACTAACACAATATCAAAAGCTTTGTTTATCGCAGTGGATAAGCAGCAACTTCATAATCTAATTCATTTCCTTTACAAGGTATCATAATTTCAGATCTATTTCATTTTTCAATTATTCCACAAAAAACAAAATTAAAATTGCGAACTATAACACCTATTTAAGATATTGGTTTAATTAATTAATTTTTGTTAGTATCATGAATTTTTTCAGTGTCTAATGTCCTCGCAAAAGGTCCAGGGTTCAAACCACGCTAGACGCTAGGTACACAGTTTGGGGATGGTCAGGGAAAGGGAAATGGTTACGAGGATACCCTTGTAAGGGCACGTACATCAGAATCAAAAGACCCACTCTCCCCGGGTAAACTCACCAAGGAAAAACCTCATTTTTAATATATATTTTTTGGTACCTATAGTTTCCAACCTTTTCGCCGTCTAATTTTGGGAGGTGTTTTGTAACATCCCTCCTACTGATACACAATATTGTCCACTTTGCTCTGGTGGCTCACGGCTTTGCTTTTGTGGCCCTCGTGTGAGACTTCCCGGTAGGTCACCCATACCAGTGCTACTCTCACACGAGCACGCTTAACTGCGTAGTTCCTTGAGAACTCTACTCGCAGTGGACCACAAAACGCGTTGTGTCTGATAAGGCGGATGTTATTCTTATATACCAGCATCTCTCCAGGCCTCTGTCGATGTGGGATTTGCCTAAGGTGTTACAATCACCCTCTTTGCCTAGGGTGTTACAATCACCCCCCTTAGGGACTCATCGTCCTCGATGAGGTTTGCCCCACCATCCTGAACGGCTCTGGAGTGGCTCTGATACCACTTGTAACATCCCGCCTACTGATACACAATATTGTCCGCTTTGCCCTTGTGGCTCACGGCTTTGTTTTTGTGGCCCTCGTGTGAGACTTCCCGGTAGGTCACCCATACCAGTGCTACTCTCACACGAGCACGCTTAACTACGTAGTCCTTGAGAACCCTACTCGCAGTGGACCACAAAATGCGTTGTGTCTGATAAGGCGGATGTTATTCTTATATACCAAAGATCTTCTTAGGCCTCTGTCGATGTGGGATTTGCCTAAGGTGTTACAATCACCCTCTTTGCCTAGGGTGTTACAATCACCCCCCTTAGGGACTCATCGTCCTCGATTAGGGGTGTAATCGAGTCGAGCCGAGCTCGAGCTTAACAGGGCTTGAGCTTGGCTTGAAATTTATAAGTTAGGCTTGAGATTGGCTTGATAGCTTGACGAGCTTTAATCATCCAGGCTTGAGCTTGGCTTGAAAAGTTCTATTAAAGCTTGAGCTTGGCTTGAAAAGCTTGAATATATATAAAAATATTGTATCTAATGGCCAAATTCGTGAATAAATATATGTATAAAATAAAACAAACTTAAACCATATAAAAATATATGTATAAAAATATTGTATTCAACTAAAACACAACTTTTAGCCAAGAAGAGTAAATAATACAATTATACAAATAGTAGAATACAAAACGTTTTGATTAATTAAGGTTAATCTAGAATACATGTTTAATTATTTACAAAGTAAGTCCTTATAATTATGTTAATAATCAAATTATCCTTAGTTAGTTATATGAATTTATAATAGAAATACATTTATATTAAAGCTTGAAAAAGCTTGATAGGAGCTCGAGCCGAGCTATCAAAAGCTTGAGCTTGGCTTGTTATATGTTTCGAGCTAATTTTTGGGCTTGAGCTTGGGCTTGAGCTTGATAAAAGCTTGACTCGATCGAGTCAAGCCCGAGCTCGAGCTCGAGTTGCTTGATAAAAGCTTGACTTGATTACAGCCCTATCCTCGATGAGGTTTGCCCCACCATCCTGAACGGCTCTGGAGTGGCTCTGATACCACTTGTAACATCCCGCCTACTGATACACAATATTGTCCGCTTTGCCCTGGTGGCTCACGGCTTTGCTTTTGTGGCCCTCGTGTGAGACTTCCCGGTAGGTCACCCATACCAGTGCTACTCTCACACGGGCACGCTTAACTGCGTAGTTCCTTGAGAACCCTAGTCGGAGGGACCACAAAACGCCGTTGTGTCTGATAAGGCGGATGTTATTCTTATATACCAGCATCTCTCCAGGCCTCTGTCGATGTGGGATTTGCCTAAGGTGTTACAATCACCCTCTTTGCCTAGGGTATTACATGTTTGGATGTGAGTCTACCACCACACTTACTCAAACCGGGTAAAGCCCTCCCCTTTTCAGGAAGGTTGGCTTGGCCGCTTAAAGTTGTTTGGCGTCATTACTTCACGGTTGTTTGCATCTAGCATAAACGAACTTGAGACCTCTCACATTTTGATAATGATAGTTACAATCCTTTTGTCGCTAGTCCACCCACGAGTGGTTACAAGTAGGGGTGGCAGTTCGGGTCGGGTTCGGGCTGGCAGGTTCGCAATGTCAGGTTGGCGGTTTAGAAAATCCCAACCCAAACGTGACCCATTTAAATTACATAACCCTAACCTAACCTGTTTAGACATAACCCGAACCTAACCCATTTAACCCGTTACTTGGGTTGGCGGGTTAAATAGGTTACACGGGTTGAATCGGTTCAACGGGTTGACCCATATAACCCTTTTTATGTACAAAAGTTGGCACATTACATGAGTTAAACAGGTTGTCGGGTCGACCCGTTTAACACATTTAACCCGCATAATAAAATATAAATAATTTTGAGTTTATGAAAAAATCTCAAACGGGTTGACGGGTCGACCCGCTTATTTTATTCCCAACCCGAACCTGACCTTTTTAATAAACGGCTTTGATAGGTTGACCCAAACCTGACCTGGAATCTATTTAGCACAACCTGAACCTGTTAATTTTCGCGTCGGTTTCAGGTCGGGTCAGAAATTGCCACCCTTAGTTACAAGTGTGTGTGTGTGTATATATATATATATATACATATATATATATATTTTGATAACCATGTTCTTCGACCTTTTGGTTGAATAATCCATGGGACTTAAGCTCACCGTCATACAATCTCATACCGGATAAAGCCCTACTCTTTTCAAGAAGGTTAACATGACTACCTATAGTTGTTTGCACCTAGTAGGAATTGAACTTGAGACTGAACAAGAGTTAGCTCATCAAATAGATAGTCATATAGAGGTATGTGAAACTGAACAAGAGTTAGCTCATCAACATGAGGAAATACATACAATTGTTGGCCATATGCAAAAAGGTAAATCTGTAGAGTTCTGTGAAACTGATGAAGAGTTAGGTGATGACAATGTGAGTGAAACAGATATTTATGGGAGTGATGTCGATGTTTGTAGGACCTTACTTTATCAACCTTATCACAAACCCAACACTTGTATCACGTTAACACAAACACAAACTATGCGTGAAGATGAAAGAAATAAAGATAAGAAGAGATGGTGACTTGATGTTATGCGTATGAACAAGATAGAGAGATGAAAACAATAAGATGTATATTGCTTCAAGGAAAACACACACACACACACACTCAAGCACACCCCTCAAATGAGACTTTGAGGTGTTTATATAGTTGGAATACATGATGCCCTAAAAGGCTTTCTATGGGCTTGGACATGGGTTGGATTGGATAAAAGGCAAGCTTAACATAACTAGTACCCATTTAGCTTAGTCCAATCCACGAGCCCGTTGACTATTCTATCATGATATCTAACACACGTTACAAAGTTCCTAAATGTGAATGACCATCACTTCTAATAAAACTATTAAGGCTAACAATCTCCCCCTAAGGGGTGGCCATTCAAATGATGCTCCACTTGATTAGGTCTTTACTTTTCTCGAGCTTGAACTTTGTGTGTAGATATATAATAGTCTTGATTCTTTGTTCCTTCATGCTTTGTGATCAATTAATATGGTTGTCTGCCGTTGTCAGCTTCGTTGGTTTGGTGTCTCCACGTCTTTCTCCACCATGCTCACACTTCTATTTGACTTTGATTTACCAATGATGTAGTTCTCGAGTCTTTAGACTTTGTAGATTCTTTGACATTGACGAAGAATCATCTTTAACTTTGTGTAGCCTTTGATTATGATGAGAACTTTCATGTGTTTTTGGTATGAGCATGAGGAGAATTTGCACGATCAATCCGCTCCGGAGCTTCCATAAGAAGAAAACATAAAACAGGTTAGTGATAAGAGGATTCCGGCACTTACAAGTTTGAATTTCGAGGGTGTTAACAGCATAGTGTGAAAACACGTCTCTAATTCTCACAAAGGCCGTTCCTGAACTGGAGTCCCACAAGTGAGATAACACGATATACCAAAATACATCTACAGTTCAGATGAGTCGCTGAGGTACACCAAAGCATCACCTCACGACTGTAGACCGTTTGAGACACACTAAGTGTAATCCACGGGGATTTACCGAAGTGACCTGCGTCGAGTTGCTTGATGTTGACCCCGGCAGAGTTTCCATTCAATCACTCAAGATCACAGATGTGAAACTTCTCATAAATGTTCTGGCAGATTGCTAAGACCTGCGTAGGACTCTAGAATGTATCACTTGTGTCCTTATTGATGAACAACAAGCGATGTCATGTCAAGTGTTCCTATGAGATCTTTTGATGAATCTCGTGGCTCTAGACTCAATTGTGCGTTTTGGTTTTCCCGAAGGAGACTAGGGAGAGGGTCTCCTTCTTCAATACCAACGATCTCTAAGAGAAAGCCGATAGATTATGTAGGGTTCCCAGTGAGAATGAAACAAATCCCTTTTGAGAGGAATTGAGTGGCAAGAAGGTTTAGTGCAGCAGGCCACTGGGTCCATGACCTCTTTGTCTTCAATACCAGTGTCATCTAGTGACAACCAAGTAGATATGAATTGAACCCGGTTTCTGTCCTAAGGTTGAATATGGAGGGCTATTTCTTTTCACCCTTTCTTTTACTTTTCTTTTAATTCTTCAACCCCTTCTTTCTCCTTTCTCACATTACTCCTTTTTTCAATCATTCCTAAGGACTTCTAATACTAACTATTTGTGATGTCCTTGGGTAGATCCCTCTGGCGGATCATAGGACGAATTTCCTATCCTTAGTCACCTTATAACTCCATGACTGTCCCATGTTGCCATAAAACTTTTCTTGAAAATCTCTCAGAGTGTTTATGATTGAAAACATGTTTGAGACACTCCAAGAGTTTTATATTTTCGTAAACACCCCCCTTCACATGTGCTTATAAGTTTTGACAGAAATCTGCACATAGAGGGTAGAGTTCGCACTTTTTGAATTGATCGGCTTATGATAGACAATTCCCCACGAGACACGGTTACGTTGCCTAGTTAAAGAGTTCCATTGTCAGTTTTTAGGTGACAACTAGCTCTAATAACTAACTTGAAGTTGTAAACACTCCTTGAAAAGGAGGTTAGACCCATGAAGGTGCATATCTATCACAAGTTTCTCGAGATGGTACATATAATGACTTAGATTCCTGTCAATTCGTTGGTTCCGTCTGAGTCGAGCTCATTTTGAGATTCAAACAACGATCATTAAACTTTTTGATCACATTTTAATCACGTCTCCTCCCCCTCAAAAATAGCATATTCGTGATATTTTTGATATCAACGGATTAAAAAACATTTTAGAATCTTTTGGGGAGACAAACGGATTTGATTTAAGCATGAATTTGGAACATTTTGTTTTATACTCCCCCTTTAATAAAGCATAATCAATTAAAGGGTTTTAGAGGGAGTTATCTTGAGCACAGAATATTTTGAAAGATTTTGAAAATCTTTTTGCACAATCTTGAAAAGGTGCTCAAGATGATGATGATTTCTCACCATTTTTAAATGTAGTGCACTGAACCGTACACTTGATTTTTTCTATAAAAGCACGAGTTTTGATTTGAAATATAATCAAAAGTCATCATTTGAGTCCGGGTTTCATCAAGTATACAAAGCCATTTTTGACGAAATTTTGAGAAATGACATGTTTTGAAAAACATTAAAGAACTCTCGCTCAAGCATATGTACATGCCCGTATCATTGTTGAATGACATTTCTAGAAACGTATAGAATATCGATTATACGAGAGACATGTCGTGAGAAGAATATTTTTGGATTTTTGATTTTATATTGTTTTTGTATTTTTGAAAGTTTTATATTTTTATATTTTGCTTTTGTTGGTTTTTCAAATTTTGTATTTTGTTTTTCAAAAAAATATTTACAAATAAGCTTGTTGGAAAACATTTTCAAGAAGATTCGAGAAGACGTTCTAACTCCTCAGGGGTTAGGCTTCGTATTCCAATTCGTCGAACTAAATCGTCAAACCTTTCTTTTGGAAGGGCTTTAGTGAATAGATCGGCGAGTTGGTAATCTGTCTTCATGAAGAATAGTTCAACAGTACCATTTTCGACGTACTCTTTGATGAAGTGATAGCGACTCGATATGCTTAGTCTTTGAGTGATGAACAGGATTGCATGATATGGCTATGGCACTTTTCGAGTCACAATACATAGGTATTTTATCAAAAGTAAAGCCATAATCTGTGAGTTGTGTTCTCATCCATAGAACTTGAGCACAACACGCAGATAGAGACACATACTCAGCTTCAGCCGTTGAAAGTGCAGTGCAATCTTGTTTCTTTGACGACCACTGACTAACTTTTCACCCAAAAATTGTGCTCCTCCTGATGTACTTTTTGCTGTAACTTGATCACATGCGTGGTCCGCATCTGAAAAGGCAATTAGATCAAATCCGGATTCCTTCGGATACCAAAGTCCTATGTGAATGGATGTCTTCAGGTACCGAAAGATCTGTTTAACCTCTTTGAGGTGCAGTTCGGTAGGCTTTGCCTGAAACGTGATAATAAGCAAACAAAAAATGAATATCCGGTCGACTAGCATGAGGTACAAGAGAGAACCAATCATGCTCTCGATATTTCTTCGGATCAATAGGTTTCCCAAACAAATCGGCTCCAATTTTTGGTGAAGTTACCATTGGTGTTTCGACCGAATCACAATTATCCATACCATGATTTTTCAAAATCTCAGTTGTGTATTTAGCTTGATTTATAAAAATTCCACGAGGGGATTGATGTATTTGTAAACCAAGAAAGAATTTTAGTTCCCCATCATGGACATTTCAAATTTGCTTTTCATGAGATTTTCAAAATGTTTTGAAAGATTCGGATTAGTGGACCCAAAGATGATGTCGCCCACGTAAATCAACAATCAAAATGTCCTTTTGCATTTTTGTGTAAACAAGGTAGGATCAACTGTTCCTTTGGTGAAATTGTTTTGGATAAGGAAAGAGGACGTTTCGTCATACCACGCTTCTGAGCTTGTTTCAACCCATAGATTGCCTTTTTGAGTTTGTAGACGCAGTCTGGATTATTCATGTCTATGAAGCCTTCTGGCTGACTCACATACACTTCTTCTTTCAGAGTTCCATTCAAGAACGCGGTCTTAATGTCCATATGATAAATTGTGATGTTTTTGTGAGCGGCATAGGCTAAGAAAATCCTGACCGCTTCTAGTCTAGCTACCGGCGCGAATGACTCTTCAAAGTCTATCCCTTCCTCTTGTCTGGATCCTTTGGCCACAAGACGAGCTTTGTTGCGAATGACAGTCATTTCTTCATCCCGTTTGTTCTTCCATAACCATTTAAGATCAATGACGCGAACGTCAATGGGTCTTGGAACCATTTCCCAAGATTCATGTAGACGGTATTGGAGAAGTTCCTCCTGCATTGCTTCTATCCATGCGGGATCTGCCATTGCCTCGCGAATGTTCTTTGGCTCGATATTGCTAATTGAGCAAAGGTAAAGGCATAAGTCGCAATCGGTGGCAAATTGGCGTCTCGTCTGAATTGGCCGTGCCGGTTCACCAATAACTTGTTCAATTGGGTGGTCTTTTGTCCACTTCAGAGTAGAAGGATACCGTTGGTTAAATGTATGCGAGTTAGATGGTTCTCGTAAGCTTGAAGATGATTCAGCTGATTCCGTAGCAAACGGGTTTTCAAATAAGTCGTCATCTAACGTTGCATCGTTCTGGTTTTGGTTTTGCTCATCAACCGCTGGTAGAACGGGTGCAAGAACTAGAGTAGATGTAGATGATGTTGATGGAGTTGGTGCATTGGTTTTGACCGTTGTAGATGCATCTTCTGTTGGTGGTGGAGGATGATTTTGAGCAGGTGCAGCAGAATGATGGTTTGATGCATTTGTCGAAGTTCCACCATAGTATTCATCGAACATTAACTCGAAGAAATTCTCCCATTCTTGTTCTCTAGGATTGTCAAACGAAGTTGATTGAGCTCTTTGAGGTACGAGTCCTGAATGATGTGTCCGTAAGTCTCTGCCGGTTTAGTGCGGGTTCTAGAGCGAGTCTCTCAGAAGCCATCTGTGATAGTTCGTCAAACTTCACATTCATTGTCTCCATGATCCTCCTAGTTCTTCTGTTATACACCCTGAATGCCCTCGAGTTATCTCAATATCCAATGAAGATTCCAATATCACCTTTTGCTTTCAGTTTTCCAAGATCTTCTCCGTCATTCGTAGGATAGCACAAAGCGCCAAACACGTGAAAGTAAGAGATATCCGATTTTCTGTTGTTCACAAGCTCATACGGGGTTTTATTGAATCTAGGATGGATTAGGGATCGGTTCCGAGTGAAACAAGCAGTGGCAACAACATCAGCCCATAGAAATAACGGTGCACTAGAATAAATTAGCATTGTGTGAGCAGCTTCCACAAGAGTACGATTTCTTCTTTCAACTACCCCATTTTGTCGTGGAGTTCTAACAACCCGATGTCCGATGTGTGATTCCAAAGATCTTCAAAATAAGTTCTTAACTCCCCGATTAGTGAATTGTCGCTTGTTCATTCTTACAACCCCATCGAGTTTGAAGAAGTACTTGAATACGCTTCGTAAAGGTGATGATGATGCCCGGTGCTTCGCCTTTTGATCTCAGAAACTTAACCCATGTATATCTTGAATAATCATCGACGATAACAAGAATATACTTTTTCCCATTAATGCTTTCAACTCTCATTGGGCCACATAAGTCCATGTACAACATATGCAACTTTGCTTCCAAACTAGTTACGGTTTTGGGTTTATATGATGCTCTTTTGCTTTTTCCTTGTTCGCATGATGGACATAAGTGATCCTTGGTGTATTTGAACTTTGGAAGTCCGTTGACGATGTTGTCTTTGGCAAGATTGTTGATGGTGTCGAAATTGAGATGGGATAACCTTCTATGCCACAACCAGATGGTTCCAAATGCTCGGTCATAAGACATATTGGTGATGAAGAGGCCATTTGATTGATGTCGATAGCATACAAGTTTGTATCACGATTCCGAGTTAAGAGATTAGTGCCATCCAAGTTTCTAACGAAGCAAGCATTTTTCCAAAAAGCAACCTCTAAATCATCACAGTAACCGCCTCGACCAAAACAAATTGTGTCCCAACCCTTCGACATAGTAAAACCGAGTGATCAAATAATTTCCAAAAGGTAGATCTCCATAACCCATGCTACATGATCATTTCCAAATGTACGGTTCCCATGAATTTCCGTGATCTAAATTGATCGCAGCCTTCAGGATTCCCGTCATGTTTGGAGCAACCCGAGTAGACGATCCAAAGACAAATTTCGATAACCTGCCAAGAATGTAAAAAGAATATTGTGGAAACCGCTTTTGATTTTGGTTCCTTTGGGTTAGAGGTAAAACCTCGATCACACTCAAAGAGGTTTTCTGTGGAATTCTCGTTTATCACTCATTTTACCATTCCGAGGTGAAAGTTCTACATGTGGGTTTCCAAATATCATCCCTAAAGTATACACTATAGTTCCCTCAAGAGTGTAAAGCCTAAGTTTTGCAACTAGTCTTCCTACTCGCTTAGCGTAAGATCTTTTGGACGCTCTTCTAATACAGCTTATCATTCACATTCTTAGAAACACAATCATCTTGATAATTAATTAAAGATTTCTTGCAAGTTAAACAAAGAGATTCAACACATTCATTAAACTTAGCAAGTTTCATAGGTTCAAGATATCATTGGATGAAATGTCTTTCTTATTCAGCGGTTAAATTCCTAGGGTGTTCTTCTACTTTCTTCTCTTCATTCAAGCTACTACTCCTAGAGGCATGCGAGACTCTATTGTTCTTTGTATTGCTCTTAGGCTTTAGTCCTGGCTTCTAGAGGTGCTTTCTAGTCCTGTAGAAGGTAAGGCATACGCATTAGGATTCACATTTTTATCAGGGAGGTGGTTTCGCTTTCCTAGTCTCTTTAGAGTGCTTTTCTAAACTTATGTCTTTTGTTCCATATGATTTAGATGTGGAGGCACACATTAGTGGTACTCATCTTAAAAAAGGCCAAAGCTAAAACTTTTGGTTTTCGATAATCGCTTTTCCTTTATCAACATTTTGTTTAGGTAGAGGGTGTGGAGTGACTGTTTTGATGAAACATTTTTCTCCTTAACTTTGGAGGAGGCATAGAAATGCATATTTTTGGTTTGGAAACCGGTTTGTGAACATTTGCTTTCTCCTCGGTCAATGGTTTTGTAATCCAGCAGTTTCCACTACCTTTCCTTTTTGACTTTCCAAATGAGCCCTCAAAAGATCATTTTTCGCTTTCATGTCATTGTAGGCACGCCATTGCACATCCATTTGTCACATTTGATTCCTCAGTTTTTTCGATCAAGTTGTTTAAAATATGACACATTTTCTTTTCAAGTTTTTCAAGAGCTTTTTCATATTTTGAAACAATTTCGAGGTCTCGTGACTGAGTCTTTCATGATCTTCAATAGAATATGTTTGCAAAATAATGGACATAATATCGAGAGTCAACATCTTCAAGAGAGAGTCATTTAAAGTTTCCAAAACTTTGATTTGTTCAACATGTTCATTAGCTTGTTTTACTGTGGATTTATGGTCCTTGACAAAGTCAGAAGGTTTCTTTCAAAAATGCTTGTTCAAAATGAATTACCCTTGAGTTGATGGCATTCAGCTGAGGGGCAATTTGAGTTTCAAAAAATTTTCTTTGTTCGATGTCAAAACTAGAGAACCAGTTGTTAGGTGTAATAGTGTTTTTAGTTTTAACAGCTTTCTTGAAGATCCAATTATCGCTTTTGACATTGTCTAAAATACTTCTCGCATCACTTGAGTTAAAAGGATTGTTTGAAGACATTTGTTCAATGTTCGGAAGAGATTTGGAGACAAATACCAATGGTTTTGAAATGATTTTGAAACGTTGACTCTTTGTTTGAAACATTTTGTGTGATGGAGAACTTTGACTTTTCTTTCTGATTGACAAAAGTGATTCGAAAAGTTTGTTCCATTTGTTATAGTCAATAGGTTTGATTTCCTGACCTTTTTGTTTCATTCTTTCTCTGCTCTCCTTAGATAGTTCAAACGCTTCAAGAGAATCACGAAACAATTATGGGTTCATGTAAAGGTTTTCCATTGTTCAACACATTCTTAGGTTTCGAGCTTTCTTGAGGAACGAAGAAGGGTCGTTACCAAGTGCCATTCTATGTGAAGTATGAAAACGTTGATTTACTTGATTAGAAAGCATCTTGTTTGATTTAGTGAATCGACCCGCTGTAAGAAGCAAATTTTCCAAGGATTTGATTTTCTCATTTTTTCAAGAATTTCATCAAGAAGAGAATCTTCTCGCTTTGAAAATCGAGAATCAATCGCTTTTCTTTTCAAGATCGAAAACAATGATTTTGTTTTGAAAGTCGGTCATTTAGATCCTAAATTTCCTTGTTTAAAGATTTAATTTTCAAGTTCTAATTCACATCAAGTGTGTTATACTTGATTTGCAATTCTTTTTCTTTAGAAACCAAATTTCGAAACCAATTTCTAATTCTGATTCTTTGTTTTTCTGAAATTCAAAGGCTTTTGCGTTCTCCATGTAACTCTCAAGCTCGGCCGGTCAATTTGGCATTCGCGGCCTTAACTCAGCGATTGACCGCTTAACTTTCTCGCTATTTCAATGCCACAGCTTATTGATTAATGATTCAAAATAAGCACGTGTTTCCTCATCGCTCAAGTATTTTGTGCCACAAGCCTCCACTAGGATCCACATCCGAGTTTCAGAGTTAGTATTGCTACAACTCGGATTGTCCGTATATGTATCATAAGTAGTGCGATGTCACAAAATGCTGTTCGTCATGAGTAAACACATCAAATATGACGTTGTTATAGCATGGATCAATGATTGGTACCTCGATATCTTTGCTATCAAGCGCCGTATAGACGGATGGCGCCGTAATCGGTGTCGTGTAGTCTCCTCAAGATTTTCCATGAAGATGCAGCTTGCATTGAGTTCCTCGAGGTCTTCCAAATCATCCATAATAGCCATGAAGTCATGTTCCTCGACACTCAAAGCGAAGTCCTGCTTTTCTTTTGTACCAATAAGATTGCTTTTCTCAAGAAGGTACTCAAGATCTTTCTTTTTCGGCTTAGTAGGACAATTCCTTGCCATGTGACCCAATCCTTTACAGTTATAACACTTAACGATTACCACGATTCACATTTCCATAATTCCCAACAACCGAGCCGCAACATTCCCATTCCGATACTAATCGCTCTATTCCCAACATTCACCCATCCGATTACCCCCGATCTGAACCGCCGATTACCCATACGAAATCCAGTAGCATATCCCTGCTGATTCCTAATAACTCCAACCACTTGTCCTTGATGACCCATATTCACACCCGCCGCAATTTGCCCAATGAGAGTGTTTGATGAAATCCTTTGGTTGTTGTTAGTTGGTGTGGAGGCGACCAATGCTTTACCCAAGAATGCAAATGCTTGTGACAAAGCTTCTTCCGTTCCATTTCAAGATCGCGATTCCTTGTTCCTAGTAATGTTGTTGCCGTGGATAGTTTTGTTGTTAGGGATGTATTGCTGCAAGTTGTTGTTTGGAAGATGATGAAGCTTGTTGTTGTGTATTCGAGTTTGAGTCTTTGCGAGTGCCAATGGATCATGATTCTTTGCTAATCTTTCTTTCCCGACTTCATTCACTTCATTTTGGTTTTGTTTCAGAAAATCGCTGAGTTGATCAAAGTTCACTTGATGTAAGTCTTTTGTTTGGTTGACAATAGTGACATATCGCCCCCATTCTTTCCTAGATTGTTTAGAACTTGATGTTGCTCACGATAGTTCTCGTGTCAACTTGTTTCATCAGCTCATTCATTAAAGTGCAAACCTTCCATAGTAGGATTCAATGGATTCGCCGGAGTGGATGTAAACTTCTCCCAAGCAGTAGCAACTTGTTCTCAGATCTTGTTGACCAATTTCAGTTCCATGACAAAGTCCGCTCAACATATTACATATCCAAAGGCCATTTACGCGCGAAAAGATGTCTCTTGGAACCCAGCTTGACAATATGAATTGCCATGTCATCCGCCGACTTGTTTCTCGATCCACTTCGAGTATTCCGACTTTTGAAGACGAAAAATGGTGGGACGGGAGGTGTTGCATCAGCATTTCCAGGGTCTTGGACTTGTCGAGGTATGAAGGGTCCATTCTGAATGGATTTGATCATCTGATGGATCTAAGACACTCTCCTTGTGTCAATGATATTTTGTATGATATTATCAAGCAAGCGGAATTTACTTAAGTAATACTTAGAAGATGAATTATATGATGTATGAGAATAAACACAAGTTAACACAAACTCAAGCTCCAATATTATTAATGAATAATACGAGTGATCTTAACTTATCACTAGGGTTACACCTTGAAACTTCGTAGAGGTAATATTGTAATGTAATACATGTACCTAAGACAATGACCTAGGATCTCCTTTTATACAACAAGGAGTCCTTTACAAGATAAGTATATAGCTAACATAATAGAATATACACAAAATCTATTCTATACTTATCAATACGCTTTCCATATCATAAACTCGATAGAAGTGGTAATAACTAACTTGCGTTGGGAATATGTTTCCACCGCTAGTGTTAAACCAAGCGCTGTGTAAACCACTACTATCCGTGGTAAAGATTATTCCCAACAATCCTCCCCTAAACTTATGATTTCTCTGCAAATCAATAAGTTTCTCCAATTTGCATTAACTTCAAGGATTTGGGAAATTCAATGAAACACTTCACTTCTTTTCTTAACTCTGTGATGGCTCTTGAACGATTGAAGTCTTTGTAACAATGTTCAACCTTTCATTGTCTTCATTAACTCTTATTGGTAAGGTTAACATCACTGTGAAGAGCTCCATCTCTAAGGGATATTCTTTTCTCGCCATGAAAAGTCTTCTTCCATTAGTCGAGACATGATGAACTTCACATGAATCATAGTAAAACCATTTAGTACCAAAACTTGTGAATAAGGTTTTCCGGAAGTTATCATCAACATTTGGTTCATGAGCCTTAGATCTGCTACCTATCTTTAAGATCTTGAGCATTAAACCTTTCTTGAACTAATTTCCATAGTGTATTAAGGTCATCTCCACAAAAGCCTTAATAAGATCTTCAAATGTCATGAAAGATGAAGTTTCTCCTCCCAGCCTTGTAATCTTCCATGTTGAAGCAAGATTGCTAGCAATGTAAACTTCCCAATCAATGATAGGATGTCGAATTTGCAAAGTGTTCTGATAAAAATCTCTCGTCTTCAATCATAATCATTTCAGCCATTTGATCTTCAAAGGAACTTCAAGAGGGAATTTCCTTCTCAGAGACTTTGTATGATCTTCACCTTAGTCTTCTTAATAGTTTGAGAATCACTTACTTTAGCTCTTCAATCTAGGAATCTCTTTCTTCTTCTTCGTAACCCATTGGAATAAAAGATTTATCTTGTTTCACACCAGTAGTGCTTTTGCAACTTGATCATCAGATATTCCTTTAAATTGATGCATTTTCCAGTTACCAACATGACAACAATAAGTCTTCATGTATGCAAGTATTTGAGCCTTGGTTTGTTTTCTTGGTTTCTTCACCCTTTTTGATCAATTAATCACATCTTCAAGTGCTTGATTGTTCTTCATTTTAATAAAATCCTTTAACCGAAATTTTGTTCCTCGCTTAGGATGCATTAGCAACAAGGTCAATTACCTTTTTCTTGATTTCTCGATTATTAGCCACCGTAAATCAATATCTTCTTCAAAGAGGAACATAGCTAACCTGAGCTTTTCTTTCATAATTGTAGGTTGAATGCTGGAAATTGAATCTTCAAGATCTTCCATTCTATCCAATCTTTTAGCTTCCAAAAAACTTACAACTTCTAGTTCTTTCAATCTTTTCTTTTCAACAACTTTCTCAGAATTTGATCTTCTCGCTATCTTTTGAGCAAATTCTCTATCAAGATCAATCAACTTTTCTTTCTTTGAAATTTTACCTTCAAAGTTGTCAGACATCTTCTATAACCGCTACCTTGTCTGCTCTTCAATTTATCAAATTCTTCACTTGCAGTGGCAATATTTGGCTCGCAGTTGAATAAAATGGTAAAATCAAGCAGCTTGAAAATGTCTTGATCTTCAAGTTGCTCCATGAGTCAAAATTTCTTGATCTTCAAGTTGCTCTCCATGAGTTTCACTTTGCTCCTCTTTACTTGTATCTCCTTCATCTTCAAAATCAATTTTCCTCCCCTCTGTTTCCAACCGCTTTTCCTCCCCTGCTTTGGAGGAATTTCCCAAATCTTGATCACCAATCACCATTAGAAGGTGAGGATGAAGATGAAATCACCATCTTTGCGTAGCTCTGTGCTTTTTCAACCTCTCGCAGATCTCGTCCCTTAAAGTCCACTGCCTTTAATAGTTGAACATCCTGGCATGCTTCTTCTTAATAGTAGCCAAATCTTTGTAGAAACTCAACCGCTTTGTTAATTTGGTACACAAACCATCAATTCCATTTGGTTTCCACCGCCTCGCAAGATTCCAACCTGTTACCTGCTGGGAGAGGTGAATCATGGGGCAAAGGTCCAGATTCCTCCATAGTAGGACTAGGTGGAAGTCTAGAACCACCATTGCTTGTTCCTAGACCAAAAGGTGCGTAAACTTGTCGTGTTGTCATGAGAGGAGTTGACTGCTTTGACCTTCTCTCAGGTTCTTGAAACTGGTGGTGTATAATCAATGTTGGGTACATCAATTAAAGGTGTAGTTTGTTCAGATGAAATTTTAGCAAGCATTAGGGGTTAGAGAGGTGTAAAAATCATATTGCCATCTTTATTCAAATTTTGATAAACTTTAGGCTTTAGGCAACCGATGCATAAATGAGGTTGCGTTGAAATTCATTTAGCACACCTTGCACAAACCTCGATACATTAAAATTTGGTTTTACTTTGTACATTGCCTTCATACGGTAAAAATATAGTTGGACCAATTGAAAATCTTATCGACTAGAAAACAAAAGAATAAGCCATGGTTGAACTAAATTGCTCATAAGATGTTTTCTTAGGACTAAGGCAATGTAGCAAGGTATGAATCAAAATTCCCTGGGGACAAAACCACTCTTTTGAAAGTAGCCTTTTTGGTCGTGGTATCATACCCCATGGATGATAAAGTATCATGAATGTCTGACATAGGTAATGTGATGAGACCATTGAGATCATCCAAGTGAAGTACTCTCCTCGTGATGCCTCAAGAATATCAATAGTTCCCATCTACAAGGCTCAGAGCATCCATCGCTTCATGTGTATTCTATTCTCAAGTGTGATGGACTGAAAGAAGTCCAAAATCATTGATTTGAGAGATATAAATTGTGGGTTTTAAAAGCAAAGCATACCTTATATGAGTGGTATGAAGAAAGTCGACAATCTCATGAAAACAGGCCACTCTTCTCGTATTCTTTGTAAGTAGGCCACAAGGTTGTGCTCATCTGCAAATTTCAAAGAAGCCATAGAAACTTTTGATGAAAAATATGATTATGTCAGTAAGAATTGAAGTAATGACTAGCCAATTGAGAGAAAAAGATATATAGGGTTATGGTTTAGAATTGATGCTAAGTAAATTATCTTAGAAAGTAGTTATAATATAGAAAGAATATAATTTTCTTAAAATATTAACCCTATATATATAACTATCAAAGGGTTACTTTCAACGGCTAGTGAAAAATAAATTACGGACATAATCACTTGTAACGGCTAGAACAAATAAAGGTAAAATAACACTGCTGGAAATCGGAACTAGTAGTGGTAATTTTTCACAAAATTTCAAAGAGCAAAGGAAGATAAAATCATTAGAAAACATATCGCTCCCATTATAGTTTTTAGCAAACTATCAACTATCAACGGATTTGATATACCATGAGCCGCTTGCTATGGACTAGCCAACTCTTAATCATAAAGAATATGGTGAGTTGATAACCATATAGTTTTTGGTAAACTATCAACCATAAACGGATATGTCAAGTCTTTACCAAAGTCGCTTGCTCGACTAGTTGATTCTTATGTGTATTAGACATTTAATCAAGAACCATTTGATGTGTATCTTCAGATATACACCTTTAACTCCAACTTCTCATCAGAACATGATATGCATTAGTAAAAGATGAGAATAACCATTTTTGTGATCAACCAAAATTACATTTAACCAAACTTTTACTCAAGCAAAATATCTTCCAAAGTCAACTCAATAATATCTATATTTACTCCTTGACCTACCAAAATAAGAAAAAGGTAAATATCTTCATTAAATAACACTTCACCCGACTTTGTCTATATAAGGAGGCTTGGTTTAAGATAAACTTCATCAATTCTCATTCAAACACAATATCCCCAAAACCATGAGCATGAGCAATCCCTCCAACACTATCAACATCTCTTCTGACTCTAAAGAAGAGTATGTAATTGAATCAGAATCATCTTCAGAAGCATCAAGATGGTTTGGATACTTCCCACCAAGGGCTGGCTCTTCATCCAAAAGATATACTAAAGAAACTGCTAAGCAAAAGCCCCAGAAGTTAAGCCTGCAAAATCCCTTGAGTTCTACTCCGATTCATCAGATGATGATGATGCAAATGATGAAACCTATTCTCTTGCTAAAGAATTTCCAAAAGCTCTTTCAATAGCATCGAAAATGCTATCTCCAATATGAAGCAAATATCCAATCCAACAAGGTCTCGAATGCTACCAAGACCTCCTCCTTCATGCATTCTTGGGCTTCCATGTCCAAGGATGCAATCCACTTTTGAGAACAAGAGAAAGAGAGCCCAGAAGAATAAACATGACTATGTGGGCAAGGGCAAGAGACCAATGGAATAGCTGAAGATAGTTATAGGATGTGCTAGGTGTCAGTTTTTGTGTTTTGACTAGGAGTACTTTTGGTTGTAATGAATGACGTGTTTGTAGTGAATTTCCTTTGTTTTTCCTTTTTCCACTGAAAGTATGTTACCACTGGTTTCAATATAGTTCCCACTGTAAAACAGAATCATCAGTGAACAACTTAGATAAGGTCTAATAAACCTAGAGCATCGATTCACCAGAGAGTAACTTTTAAAAACAAAAATCCTTCAGACTGCAATTTACTAACTTAAACCAAACACTAGAATCATAATTTCGTTGGCAATGGTTAATATATTGAAAGAATTAAGCATAGCAAAGGGCTATACTCAATAAAGTCAACACTTAAGCATTGATACATTTTCCAAGAATACAGAACTCCAATTTACTCCTCAACTACCTCGCACCTTCCCTCATTAACTTCTTGAATCCAACTTAATATATATTAAATGGATCATTTAACACAAACTACTCAAATCACATACTCCAAAACTTTTACCCTCAAAGATCATCACTTCAAAGAACACCATGAGTCAATCTAGTCCAATCAATCTTTCTTCTAGCAATCATCCGATAGTTCATGGATGACTTTGTTTTGAAAAACCTCGAGAGTTGAAAAGAAGAGTATGAGAAAGTTGTATCCAAGAAGAGAAAGCATTCACTTGCTCTTTCAAATCCTTTTCAAATTGAACTTCATCACTACAAACTGAGCCTCGTGGATGCAACAA
This sequence comes from Chrysanthemum makinoi, assembly GCA_910596185.1. Taxonomy (NCBI): domain Eukaryota; kingdom Viridiplantae; phylum Streptophyta; class Magnoliopsida; order Asterales; family Asteraceae; genus Chrysanthemum; species Chrysanthemum makinoi. Next base: position 58,166,754 of record OU343223.1, on the reverse strand, counting down.
TCAAAGAAGATAGCTTAGAGATCGGCTCCTATGTGTATCCATATGTTACAGATGATGAGACCTCTCGAAAAGTCCCGAGTGTTCTCCTCTTGCAGCAGAGCTCCTCCCCGAAGAATCGCAATCATCACCTTCTCTACCATTTCAATCACCACCATCGCTAGCCTTCATCATCCTCACCACCTACAGGTATAGTGGTGATGGGTTTAGCAAGCCCTAGGGTGTATGACTGATTAACATGCTGGTGCTCCTAAGGTGATGCTGTCGGGCTTTTCCAAGAAGCCATAAATAATTGATGATGGGTAGGAATGGGATGGGTTAGGAAGCTTGTGTTTGGAGTAGATTGTTGGTAGTTGTTTTCGTGATGTAGTGATGTTTGTACTGTACTTCATGGATAGTTTTACCGCACTTATAGTGCGCTTTGTAATAATAATAATAATCCATGTTTTCCTTTATCTTAAGTGTTCCTGCATCACACATCTTGTTCAACTAACTTCATTATCAAAACTGACATATCTGCTCCATCATAATGCTCAAAATCAGAAAGATAGGACTTGTTGTCAGTCATGTGCCTTGAACATCCACTATCCATATCCTTGATCCGACCTTTTGTCCTTGGATGTTCCTCGCACAAATAAGTAAAGAGTTAGTTTTGGAGACCCAAGCCATGATTGACTTGGATCTCGCTCGCGGTATCAATATAGTTAAATCTATCAAAGGTCATTGATACACCATTGGGATTGGTTGTAGAGGTATTTCCTTTAGGTTTCCATTCCCAACGTGCCGAGGCCTTCAAAGATTGCCCATGTCCCCCTTTTCTTATTAAAAACCCTTGCAAAGGGTAATTGAATGATAAATGGTAATCACATTGATTTTAGGTACCCACTGTTGATTATTAACCTTTTTAGCTTGAAAGGTTCTTTTTCCTCGCTTGTGCAGATTTATTAAAACTTGTTTCGTGTTTGCACTTTAACAGTGACTTAGGGTGAGAAGTGTTACGTTTGCAGGGCAAGTATTTTGAGGCCACTTCTAAGTTGAATCTGCTTGGGACCATTTTGCAATGGGAATTTGGGTGTACATTATGTTGATACTTGTTAGTCTCCACCCTTTTATACCCATAGACTTCTCTTCTCCCAACATGATAGTCACAATAAGCATGTAAATGATCAAAACTACCACAGATATAGCATGCCTTATTGTTCATAACAAAATCACTACCTAGTTGTTAAGATTTAACATGATTCCAACTCCTCTGGTTACCCCTAGGAGTCAGAGGCTTGTTCCTATACATCTCAGATACCTTACAGTTGGTCTAGGTTTATTAACCGTTTTCTAGGTTCCTCTGTAATAGTATTAACAACTTTTGGGATAGTAGTCTCTACTTTCTTTTTAACATCCTCATCAACCACTGATGAGTCACTAGCACTCTTAAAAACATCATTATCAAGCTTACTCACTTCCTCACTCTTCACCACTGTGTCCTTTAAAGGACCATATTCTCTTACAAGTTCCTTAAAGTCTTCTAAACCAGTATGAGCTAAATCTACACTTGGAGGTGATGGAACACCTCTTAGTGTGGTGGTAATGTATTATATAACCCATACCACTTAGCTTTATTAATTACTTGAGCATTCCAAATTTTATCAATTGACTTAGACTGATGATAACATGTGTCTACAATTAAATTGACATTTTCAATTTTCTTTTGGAGTTTTTCAAGCTCCTTTTGATATGCTTCATTCACATAGCTTGTATGTTCTTCTCTTCTCTAAGAATCATATCATCATTATAATTAGACTCATTTGCCTGTTAGTGCTCTATTTGATTTTCTAATACTGCCATAGCTCTCCTAAGATTAGCCACAATATAATTAGCAAGATATAATTCTTGCCTTCATTAGTACAAATCATTAAGTCTTTCAACTTCTTTAGCGTTCCTACATGTTTTAGAACAAATATCAAAGTTTTGTACCTCGAATCGAGAAAGCCATGAGAGCAAATTCAAGAGCAACAAGAGCAAAGATCTCATGTTCTTCTTCTTGTTCATCATCCATGAAACTCCAATCATAGCTCACACCATCAATAGCCAACATTGCCTTTGGTTCTTCCACAGTTGGTCCCTTCTTTTGCTTGTACCATGTAGATCTGTTGTCCTTGGTCTTTGGTCTTCTACATTCTCTAGCAAAATGTCCAAACTTGTGCGCTTAAAGCACTCACTCACTTCTTCTTATCAAACACCGTAAAGATCATCACCATTAATGCGATAGGCTTGCCTGTCTTTCTTGTAGAATTTCTTAGCCCTCATGCTAAGAAGAGCTATTTCCCATTTTATATCCATCTCCTCCAAGTCATCTTCATCAATTTGCTCTATGTCTTCCTGAGTTAAGACAGAGCAAAGCATGCTTGTGTGGAGATAAAAGCATAAAAGGTAGGATCTCCAATACTAGCAACCTTCTTTTGGAACTGCAAGGGTAACATTAACATTAAGTGGAAACTTTAGAACCTACAAAGGGCAATATCATCATCATTTTCATCTTCGAATCATCACAATGTCAAAGAATTTGACAACAATGCCAAGCTACTAGAGCTTGTACCAAGTTTCCCTTCCTTCTTCAACCTTTGCTCAATAAGTTTGAAGTTGTTGTAAAGATCATTGAGCTTCATTGTTTCTATGTTTGTTTTGTTTTCCCATACAGAACGGTATATTGGTTTGAAACTCTGAAGGCAAACTTCTTAGAAACTTCAAATTGAGGTCTTCCTTTACTACCTCAATGCCAAACACGCTTAGTCGGTAACAATCTTCTCAAGTTTGGTAAAAATACTATCAAGTGAGTCATTGCTTGAAGCATAGAAGTTTTCATAACTTTGCTTTAACAATGTCTTCTGAGTCTTCTTTGTTGCATCATTGCCACCAAACACTGAGCAAATCTCTTCAAACAGTTCTTTAGCAGCCTTGAATTTGCTAATGCAATAACTGGTCTCTAGGAAGAGTCATCGAAGAATGAGACTTCTAGCTTTAAGATCATTCTTCTTTTGAGCTTTTCAAAGATTTGATTCACGCGTAACGTAAACTTTCACAACATATGTGTCACCCACTTTGGAAGTAGTGGTCACAGACTTGAAAGAATTACCAAGTTGAATAATCTCCCATAGAGCATAGTCCTGTATGAGGAAGTATTGCTCAATCAAGATCCTACACATCTCAAACTCATTAAGCTTAAGCTTAGGGAGTCTGGGTGTAGAAGAAGAGTTTGATTGGTTGTTTTCCATCTCCATTGTCTTGAGAGAGTGAGTCAAGCTAATTCTTTGGATCTTCTAAAACAAAATATCATAACCTTGCTCTGATACCACTTGATGGATCTAAGACACTCTCCTTGTGTCAATGATATTTTGTATGATATTATCAAGCAAGCGGAATTTACTTAAGTAATACTTAGAAGATGAATTATATGATGTATGAGAATAAACACAAATTAACACAAAACTCAAGCTCCAATATTATTAATGAATAATACGAGTGATCTTAACTTATCACTAGGGTTACACCTTGAAGCTTTCGTAGGTAATATTGTAATGTAATGCATGTACATAAGACAATGACCTAGGATCTCCTTTTATACAACAAGGAGTCCTTTACAAGATAAGTATATAGCTAACATAATAGAATATACACAAAATCTATTCTATACTTATCAATACACGTTTAACCATATCATAAACCGATAGCAAAGTGGTAATAACTAACTTGCAGTGGGAATATGTTTCCACTGCTAGTGTTAAACCAAGCAGTGTAAACCACTACTATCCGTGGTAACGGATTATTCCCAACATCATCAATTTCCCATTAGGTTTTGTCTTGATGTAACGAAGCATACGACTTGTCCATTGAAGATAACCACCTTTTTCCAGCATAGGAGGACGGTTTCTTCGCACCGCCGCATGAATGTCTTGTTGAGTTGCCATTGATGAAGGTATGTTATGATAAAGTTGATGTAGGATCGATTCAACGATAAAGGAGGTGTGTTTAATAAGATATTGCCATTTGAAGTTTTTCGAAAGTCGTCACTCGTGGAACTTGGTTCTTAGGCTAAAAATTTTCTCCAAAATTTGAAATTCACTATAAAAATCAATTCTAAGGTCGTATGAAAAATTTTAAGTTATGACAATTTTGACGCCAAATTTGACCGAAAAAATTTGAATTTGGGTCCAAAAATTTGAATTTTTGACCAAAATTTTCCAAGTTATACCAAAATTTAAATTTCGCGTAAAAATTGAACGTTTAGTCTCCTCAAAAATTTTAATTTTACTCAAAGTTTTCCCGCCAAAAATTTTAAATTTTAATTTTAATTTAGGCGTAGACCGAAGAAGTTACGAGGAGGACATGGGGCTTAGGCGTAGGATTCCTTAGGCGTAGGAAATGCTTATGCGTAAGTTTAAAGTTAGGCGTAGAAAAACTTATGCGTAAGATTTAGCTTATGTGTAAGACAAGGCTTAGCGTAAGAAAAAATACTTGCGTGAAGTGTTCTACGCGTAAGTCTAAGCTTATGCGTAAGATTACGCTTTGCTCAAAAATCCTTTACACTATCACAAAGGTAAAAGATATCCAAAGTCAAGTGTTCCACAAACTTATCCAAGTGAGGAAGCACCGAGTAATCGTATAGCTCAAGAATCTGCACAAAACTCTTATGCGTAGAAAGTTATGCGTAGAAAAAGGGCGTTGACTTTTCTTACGCGTAGAACTAGGGTTTTGACCTACGCGTAACAAATTTCCAGTGATTCAAACAATTTCTCTTGCTCAAACAACCTTAAAACACTCAATAACACAAAACTTTTGACCTTTTTCACCCAAAGTGCTTAGAAAGCTTATGCGTAGAAATGACCAATGAACCAAACACGAGTTGAAAAATGAAGAAAAACACGTAAAGCTTCAAACTTTTTGCAAAAACTGAAACTTTAGCACCAAATAAACCTTAAACCACAAGAATCTTGAATTTTTAAGTGCAAAAATTAAAGCTTTAAGCGTGGCAAATATGTAAAACGAGAGCTTTACGCGTATGGTACCAAATCTTCAAAACAAACACAAACACTCCTAAACCATTGTTAGGCGATTGATACCAATTGTAGGACCTTACTTTATCAACCTTATCACAAACCCAACACTTGTATCACGTTAACACAAACACAAACTATGCGTGAAGATGAAAGAAATAAAGATAAGAAGAGATGGTGACTTGATGTTATGCGTATGAACATGATAGAGAGATGGAAACAATAAGATGTATATTGCTTCAAGGAAAACACACACACACACACACTCAAGCACACCCCTCAAATAAGACTTTGAGGGGTTTATATAGTTGGAATACATGATGCCCTAAAAGGCTTTCTATGGGCTTGGACATGGGTTGGATTGGATAAAAGGCAAGCTTAACATAACTAGTACCCATTTAGCTTAGTCCAATCCACGAGCCCGTTGACTATTCTATCATGATATCTAACACACGTTGCAAAGTTCCTAAATGTGAATGACCATCACTTCTAATAAAACTATTAAGGCTAACAATGTTATTCAGAACATTCAAGATCGAAACATAGTTTTTGATGAAGAGAATACTTTTGAGGGGCCTGATGTTTATGTTGCTTTGTTCAAATTGATGACTACAAAGTTACCCAATATAGGTAGTTCTACTAGATACTAGATGATTTAAAAATAATAATGAGTTAGATGATTTCTGTGATGATACTAAGTTTGCAAGTGGTTCTGAGAATGAGGATGAGTATCTAATTAGGAAGAAAAAGATGAGGGCATACAAGAAATAGAAGTTAAGTGAGGCAGAACAAATAGACGCACAAGTATTCTTTTTCTCAGAAGTCAAACTTTTGTAACTGCAAAAGAAGTCAAAGATAAGATCAACCTGCATTAAATACAAACTAGGAGGAAATTGTAACTCATTAAGAATGACAAACAAAGAATTAGGGTTAGGTGTGTGGGAACAATACCAGTTTGTGGTACAAGTGAAGGTGTTGGGCTGGGAACAACCCCAAAAAGGAAAACAAGTCCGTTAACTAGAGGCCTCGGAAGGGATGTATATTTGCGATCACTCAAGGAGCAAGCAAAAGATTGCCCATGGTTGTTGTATGTAGAAAAAGATACATCTAAAGATTTATGGAGTGTGAGAACTTTCAAGGGTGAACTCAAATGTTTGCAATCAAGAGAGATCAAAGCTTGTGACTATAAGTTTCTCTCAAAGAAAATACTTGACCAAGTTCAAGTCAATCCAGATATTCCAATCAGGGTTGTTCAAGATCAACTCACTAAACAGTTTGAAGTTCAAGTGTCTATGCAAAAGGCATTAAGGGCAAAAAAACAAGGCATAAATTGATATTATAGGTGATCATAAGCAGCAATACACCATTTTAAGAGACTATGTTGCAGAGTTGCAAAAAACAAACCCTAATACAACAGTTAGAATAAGTGTACAAACTGCAACATATCTAACAAGTCCAACCAGAGTTTTCAAGAGAATGTATGTATGCTTAGGTGCTTTGAAGGAAGGATATAAAGCTTGTCAAAGAGAGTTGTTGGGATTAGATGGTTCTTTTATGAGGGATCCTTTTCCTGGTCAGCTTCTTACAGGTGTTGGTATTGATAGCAACAATGGAATATACCCTTTAGCCTATGTTGCAAGTGTTTCTAAAAAGATTCATGGACTTGGTTTCTTGCATGTTTAGTGATGACCTTTACTTGCAGCCAAATTCAAACTACACTTCTATTAACGACATACAAAATGTGATGTTAATTTATAGTTGATTATATTCACTTATATTATTAATAAATGATACTTGTATTAGTAATGAATTAATGTTCTTTTGTACATGGTATCATTTCAGCTTTAGCAGCAATATTCCCTAGTGAAGAACACATATTATGATTGAGGCACATCTATGAGAATATGAAATTGCAATGGAATGCTAGAGCCTACAAGGAACATTTTTGGAGATGTGCAACAACAACAACTGTCCAATAATTTGAGGCAGCCATGGTTGCATTCAAGAGTTGTAGTGAACCTGCCCATGCTTGGTTAAGTAAGATACCATCAACCCATTGGTCAAGGTCGCATTTTTCAGGTACTAACCAAATCTCTGTCTAACTGCACATCTTATTTTGTTCAACATTGTAGTTCAGATACTAAAACATGTTCTATGCATGTGTAGGGAGAGCTCATTCTAATGTGTTACTTAATAACATGTGTGAAGTGTTTAATCAGAAACTAGTGGGAGGTAGGCACCAAACCGTCATTACTGCTTTAGAATACATTAAAGAATATTGTATGAACATAATAGTGAATGTTGTGCATGTAATTGAGAAGTGTGCCGACCATTAACAATCAAGGCAACACACATGTTAGACTTGATTAAGAAAGAGGCTTATAAGTACAGTGTTTTACGAATTGAAGGAGATAACTATCACGTTAGTGGATGGGAAGATAAGTTTGTTGTGAATGTTGAAGCTAGGACTTGTACTTATAGAAGATGAGAGCTTAAGAACGCCATGAAACATATTGTTGCTACCAATCGGATATATGAGCTTTAATGAAATGAAAGTAGGATCTCAGAGAATTATGGTTTCATCCATGTTACTTGCTTAAGACTTGGGAAACTTTACAAAACACACCATTTAACCCATAGCTGGTTTATTGACATTGGGAATAGTCAAATGTGCTCACAAGCATTCTTCTACCTAAACATCATAAACCATTGGGTAGGCCACGAAACAAAATAACTAGGGATTTTAATGAAAATGAAAATAATGATAAAGATTGTAGGAGTGTTTGTGGTATTTGTGGCAATGTTGGACAAAACAAGAAAACATGTCTTGGGCAAGGAGGTGTAACTAGAAGTCAAGGCAGTAGATGTCAGTCTCAAAAAAGCAGGTTTATGTTCCTAGCCAAATATTGCATCAAAGAAGAAGACTCAAGTTAAGAGTTAGAAGACTAAAGCAAAAAATCAAGCTGAAGGTCAAACTTATTCTCAATCTCAAAGTCATGTGCAAGCCAGTGGTGGCCAGTCTGAAAGTCATGTTCATTCATCTATGAACAATATGAAAGCCATGTTCAAGCAAATCCGATTCCATTTAATTCTCAATGTCATATGCAGTTCAAGAAAATGTGGTCCAGTGTGAATCAGGAAGTCAAGTGGATGCTGGTTCCGAGGGTGTGACTTCACCAGCAAAGTGGACAAGGAAGAATATTTATGCAGCAAGAGTGGCCTCACCATAGGCCATATGTGTTAATGAACAATGTTTTCATCCGATATGTATTTCCTAGACAATGTTTGGTCTCTTTAAACAATTTTGTTACTTTCAGTACTATGCCGCCTAACCAATTTTATGCATTTGTAAATATATCTATTTGCATTATCTATGAAATCATCTCATGTTAGTCTATTGGATATTGAGTTTTAAAAGTATCCATTTGCATATGTAATCATGTTGACTTTTAGTAAGTCAATTAATTAATATCATTACACATGAAGTTTGACTATTCTATAGTCAAATACAAGCTTCAGTTGGTATATCAAATGTTATAGGTTTGTCAAATGGATTTCCTTGACTTGCACATGGAGGCACCTGGATCATGCTACTTGTATGTGTTTTGACTTGGGTATGTTAGTCTATTTATACACTTATGTAACACATTATTTTTTGCAAATACAAAATAGTTAAACCAAAAAAATAAGTACAATTTAAGTAAAAAAAAACAATAGAAATGCATATATATTAAAGAGTAACTACTGTACAAGGACCAAAATACAACAACTCAAAAGTTGTTACTATTCAACCAAAATTAAGACTTCCTACACAAGCCTTACCATTAACATACGATCTAAAACCTGAAAAAAACACAAGAAACATTGCGGTTTCTAAACCTACTAGATAAACCAGATAAAGACGAAGATGATCACTATCCAAGAGACCACACAAAAGTTCCTCAAGCTGCAAACTTTCTCCTTCTCAAGAAGGAGATCAACTAGGCATGCTTGGTGAGCAGCCTCTTGGGTGTTAGCCGAGTTGACAACTAACTCTGTCTGAGCAATGAGGTCAGCTTGACATTGTTGTAATGCCGCCTCATGCTGGTGGATGTTTCTCTGCAACCACCTAATCACTTCCGTTGCTCGTCTTGACATGGGTGGATCGTACCACCCAATAAATGTACATCTAGATGCCTAAAATCGATAATAAACCGGTTAGAGCTTAAACTTAAGCCTAAAACCACTTTTGTTATTGTTTAAACTTCAAAATTAAACTTTAAACTAAAATCCCTATTACAATTAAACCTACATTATACTATAAACAACACATTTAACCTATAGCACCACCATTAAACTTTATATTGAAAAAAATCAAATGTCCAAACCTATCTTGGATAGGCATAGAACCGCCTTCCAGTGTTCGTGTTGTTCCAAGATGTTCGAACCACAACCCTTCGATGGCAAGAACAACACACCATTTTACATATTAGATTAGAAAATAAGATTTTAGGAGAGAGGAAAACTTAGGGATGAGTGATGATAAAGATTTGGGTTTTTTATATAAAAAAATTATCAGAAGTACATCAGGAAGACGGCGTGTACTTATTTACTCGGTATAGCGAAATTGGAAAAGACGATAATCCCCTTAACTAAAAACAAAATGAAATGGAAAGGAACGGGTCTGATCAGAGCATTACGGGTCAAGGGACGCATTTAGCCTCAAAAACTTGAAAAAAGGACTCACGATGAGGAAAATCCTAACTTTCGGACTTTGACGATGTTTTTTGACAAGTTTAAGAACCAAAAATGTATTTATGTCTTATTTTTATACAAAAATGTTTAAGCTTCAAATGAAAAGTAAAGAAAAGAAAAGGAAATGTCATATGCGTATTGAAATCCTAACATCTTTATGCAAAACTAGCAGCTTACCTAAACAGCCCATAAATCCCAAAATTTTGGATTAGATCCGGCGGGAAACCTTGAAACAAACACACACTAACACAATATCAAAAGCTTTGTTTATCGCAGTGGATAAGCAGGAACTTCATAATCTAATTCATTTCCTTTACAAGGTATCATTATTTCAGATCTATTTCATTTTTCAATTATTCCACAAAAAACAAAATTAAAATTGCGAACTATAACACCCATTTAAGATATTGGTTTAATTAATTTATTTTTGTTAGTATCATGAATTTTTTCAGTGTCTAGTGTCCTCGCAAAAGGTCCAGGGTTCAAACCTCGCTAGACGCTAGGTACACATTTTGGGGATGGTCATGGAAAGGGAAATGGTTACGAGGATACCCTTGTAAGGGCACGTACATCAGAATCAAAAGACCCACTCTCCCCGGGTAAACTCACCAAGGAAAAACCTCATTTTTAATATATTTTTTTTGGTACCTATAGTTTCCAACCTTTTCGCCGTCTAATTTTGGGAGGTGTTTTGTAACATCCCTTCTACTGATACACAATATTGTCCACTTTGCTCTGGTGGCTCACGGCTTTGCTTTTGTGGCCCTCGTGTGAGACTTCCCGGTAGGTCACCCATACCAGTGCTACTCTCACACGAGCACGCTTAACTGCGTAGTTCCTTGAGAACCCTACTCGCAGTGGACCACAAAACGCGTTGTGTCTGATAAGGCGGATGTTATTCTTATATACCAGCATCTCTCCAGGCCTCTGTCGATGTGGGATTTGCCTAAGGTGTTACAATCACCCTCTTTGCCTAGGGTGTTACAATCACCCCCCTTAGGGACTCATCGTCCTCGATGTGGTTTGCCCCACCATCCTGAACGGCTCTGGAGTGGCTCTGATACCACTTGTAACATCCCGCCTACTGATACACAATATTATCCTCTTTGCCCTGGTGGCTCACGGCTTTGCTTTTGTGGCCCTCGTGTGAGACTTCCCGGTAGGTCACCCATACCGGTGCTACTATCACACGAGCACTCTTAACTGTGTAGTTCCTTGAGAACCCTACTCGCAGTGGACCACAAAACGCGTTGTGTCTGATAAGGCGGATGTTATTCTTATATACCAGCATCTCTCCAGGCCTCTGTCGATGTGGGATTTGCCTAAGGTGTTACAATCACCCTCTTTGCCTAGGGTATTACATGTTTGGATGTGAGTCTACCACCACACTTACTCAAACCGGGTAAAGCCCTCCCCTTTTCAGGAAGGTTGGCTTGGCCGCTTAAAGTTGTTTGGCGTCATTACTTCACGGTTGTTTGCATCTAGCATAAACGAACTTGAGACCTCTCACATTTTGATAATGATAGTTACAATCCTTTTGTCGCAGCTCCACCCATGAGTGGTTACAAGTAGGGGTGGCAATTCGGGTCGTGCTCGGGCTGGCAGGTTCGCATTGTCAGGTTGGCGGGTTAGAAAATCCCAACCCAAACCTGACCCATTTAAATTACATAACCCTAACCTAACCTGTTTAGACATAACCCGAACCTAACCCATTTAACCCGTTACTTGGGTTGGCGGGTTAAATAGGTTACACGGGTTGAATCGGTTCAACGGGTTGACCCATATAACCCTTTTTATATACAAAAGTTGGCACATTACATGAGTTAAACAGGTTGTCGGGTCGACCCGTTTAACACATTTAACCCGCATAATAAAATATAAATAATTTTGAGTTTATGAAAAAACCTCAAACGGGTTGACGGGTCGACCCGCTTATTTTATTCCCAACCCGAATCTAACCTGTTTAATAAACGGGTTAGATAGGTTGACCCAAACCTGACCTGGAATCTATTTAGCACAACCTGAACCTGTTAATTTTCGTGTCGGTTTCAGATCGGGTTTCATGTCAGGTTAGAAATTGCCACCCTTAGGGATCTAGTAAGAAGTAACTTAAAATAAGAAGTGGTGAGAAGTGACTAAAACCACGCATTTGAGATGCAACGACTTGCATTAGATGCATTTCTATTCATATAGATGCAACATCTCGAGTTTCGAAAGTTAATTTGATGTATAGATGGTTCAAATTGATTTTCATGATTTTGGCACGTCTTGAGAGGAACAAAAAACAAGAGAAATCATGAAATGCATCTAATAGACATATATGCATCGATTAAAGCTAGAAACACACTATGGTGCGTTATAATGCATCTAAGATTATAGGGATGCATCTAATTTAGGTCGGTGCATCTCGGATTTGCGGTTATAGTTCTTCTTATTCCTTCTTATTTTAAGTAATCTTCTTATTTGATCCTAACTATATATATATATATATGTATATATATATAACCATGGTCTTCGACCTTTTGGTCGAATAATCCATGGGACTTAAGCTCACCGTCACACAAACTTATACCGGGTAAAGCCCTACTCTTTTCAAGAAGGTTAACATGACTGCCTATAGTTGTTTGCACCTAGCAGGAATTGAACTTGAGACCTCTCAATAGTTACTCAAGCTCTTTACCACTAGGCCACCCGTAAGTGGTGAAAAAAAAACCCTTATTTTTTTATTTTGGGCTTAGGGGGTGTTTGGATTTGGTTCTTAAAATTGTTAATTTGCTTATTGCACTTTGATCCAGTAAGCAAACAGTGATTATCTGTGAGTGAAATGTCAGCAGTTTGGAAGAAGCTACTTCATATGTTCTTTTAAAACACCTTATTTCGCTCACAAATGTTTAAATAAGCAATCCCAAGCATCCCTTTAGATCATCACATTTAGGCTTATTGTAGAGTATTTTTAGAAACCCGTGTTTTGCTAGTTTCAGCAACAATGTGGAAGAAAATTAATGATATAGGTTTCTTTTAGGGTAACCATGGTTTCCGACCTTTTGGCCGACTAATCCACGGGGTTTGAAGGTAAAGCCCTCCCTTTTCAGGAGGTTGGCGTGGCCACTCAAGGTTGCGATAACGACATCATGTCAGAAGTGTATAATCAAATCGGGGGTGTGTTCGGGATTGATTATAAATTTTTTTTGGTGCCTTATGATACAACATTGAACATACATATAGTTTTGAGAGTGTTTGGAATTTCTTATGCAAGCTGCTATTACGATGATTTGATTTTTGAATGAAATAAGCTGTTTGAAACTGTTTATACATAACATCTTATTTCAAAAGCGGATAAGGCGTTCAAATAAGCCATCCTAAACGCCCCCTTAAGATACCAAAGGGTACTAAAATTTGGAGCTCAGGGGCTAAATTTAGTTTTTCTGGTGAGTAAATGACATTTGCAGTTAGACGGAAAGTCTTATTAAGTTGTTATAGATAATCCATCTTTGCAACTTGGTACCAATCAGATAGTTAGCTTATAACTTATGTTTTAACAAAGCCTTAAATATCACCCAAAAATGGGGATTATATCAGGCGGGAAATTTCATAACATTAATAAGTTTCTTATTGATCCAGAGAAGGAGAAACGAGATTGGAAATGGAGGGCAGTGAGAGCGAAGCTATTTTTGATTCCTTGAATTTGAACCCTCAGTTGTTCATTAACGCTACCTTGAACATCGTTGACCAGTTGATTGATAGTGCCTTTGAGCATCTTCACAGGTTAATTTTCATCCTCATTCTTGTAACAATGTCTATTCATTACACATGAACTGATTGGTTTTCTTACAGTGAAGTGTCGCTCAACTTAAGATGGAGGGATCAGAGAGGGCTGAAGATTTAACCAAGGTATACTAACTGTTGTCTCATATCACTTACACAGCTGCTTAGGTTTTTGTTAAGAAGCCAAATATTTGCTTAATAAGCTTATGTTGTTAATCGAAATTGCAAAAGGGTCAAGGATCAATTCACTTTAACTGTTCTCAGGTTTTGATTTATAGCTATTATATGCTCTGTATTATTTGGTTTTGACGTGTTTTTTCTCTATGAATTCGAACTGTTACATGCAGGGTTTGGATTCTATTCGATTCATGATTCAGTCATCTTTGGATAAGCGGTTGTCTGTGTGGGAGAAGTATTATTGTTTTTATCATATATTTGCTGTTCCGGAAGGATTTTCTCTGCCTAAACCTGTACGTTTACTTGTTATTCTAGATAATTACTATGCTGCATTGAATACCTTATGGCGCTTGGTTCAAGTGTAATATCAATTATCTGAATCCCCTGCGTTTATTGTATGTGTTTTTACCAAACTCAATGTTTGATCTTTCTTCAGGATGAAGCATCTGCTGGTGATTTAATGGATGTTGATGCTATTGGGAACTCTGATCTTGATGCACAATTGGATTCCTTAAGAACAAAATTAGCTTTGGTAATAAATTGTGGTAGTATGCAGTTAGCTATTGTTGGTTTATGTTGCTCCTTCCGATTGTTGATAAACAAGTTTTTCGGTCACGTACACAGGCTGAGCAGGAGTCTGCTGGATTGAAGAAAGAGATCCAAACGTTGGAAAGACAATCTGTTCTTAGCAGCCATCTAGCTGCTTCAATGAATGAATTAACAAAATTATCTGAGCAAATTTCTGCTGATGATACATTTAAAGGTATTGCTAGGTCCTTATCATTATCGTTTAAGGATATTTATCTAATGAAAATATGTCTTTATTGGTGGACAAAAACATGTACTTAAGTTTTGTTTTGCTTCAAAATTTTCAAAATTCTTTTATGATAATGCTTAACAATCATAAAATGTCGATTCATACGGATAATTTATTTGTGTATGATACTACTTTATGCAGAGGTGCAAAGATTTGCTACAGAATTACGTACACAAATAAAGAAGGTAAACACAGGAAGGGCGGGTGACATTCAACGTCTTAGGTTGGAAAGAATGCGTTTATGTAATGGAGATCCTTTAAGGATGATTGGTGGAAATGGTATAGTATCTATGATAAGTCAGCAATATCTGCTTTTTATTAACAGTCTTTTGATGTGAACATAGTTATTATGCATATTGTGACATGCTGCCAAAATATAATGCAGGTTACTCTAATGCAAAGCCAGAAGAAATTGAAGATTTTCATGCGGGTTTGAAGCCTATGTGAAATTGTCTGTGAAGTTCCTTTATCCCATAGCCAAGTAAGAATCCTCTGTTTTGTGCTTATTGTATCAAATTTGTTTAAAACTAAAGAAATGCAAAATGTATTGCCTGCTGTCAGAAATTCCTGCTTTGTTTTATTTGGATCCCCATTACTATTTAGAAAAGTTTCTGCTGTATATGTTTTAGGACCTACCCTACATAAATTATCATACATTTCTTACAAATTACCCTCAAACTTTAGAAAATCCCCGGTTGTATCAGGTTTAATGATGTTGTGTAGTAGTTGTGCACATAATAAACGACCCTTAAGTTCTACGTAAAGGAACTACACAATATTACAATATAAAAAAAACTATTGTTACAGTGTGCAAATTTGATGCTTGGTACACTTTTTTGCTAGACTCATGGTGTGACTAAATTTTTAGAAACATAGCCAACCATCAGAGTCATGCTGGTTAGTTAGTTTCATTAGTCAGAATAGCAACATCAAGATTAACACTGTTAAAAATTTGAAAAGTGAAGGATGGAGTGTTATTGAAGTCTTATATTGATTTATGTGTTCAAGATTTCAGATAAATATGACTTCTACGCATTGACATATATTTGGTAACTTGATTTAAATTTGTTTCTAGTAGTCATCATATATAAGCAAGTTATAATTATAATATGGCACGTATAATTCCAAATATTGTGTACCTAAATGTAATTGTTTTATACATAATAAATTGAATGCACCAAGGGGACTGTGGCCTAACGGTTTCCACGTGTATTTGAGGGGTCTGGGGTTTCTCAACCAAGTCGTTGAGGGTTCAAGTCACTTCACATACAAAGGTTAGTGTAGGTTGATGTGCGTTTAGCCGTTTACCATTAAAAACAATCACAAAGAATTTAATTTAACCTTGCGTTGAAGTATGTGTGAAATCCACAATATCATTCTAGGGCCTTGCCATTTCAAAACCGAATTATTTGCACATAAAAAATTTAACTTGTCCTTGTGATGATTTAGGAGCAGGGACTCCTATAGGCGCACGTAGTTGCTAAAATTGGCAAATTGACAAGACACAATGATGACGAAAAATGTAACCAGGTTAGGAAGGTAGGATGCTAGTATTTGCCGAATTTAGATGTGCAAAGGGACTAACATGAGAGTATCACACAACATTATTATTTAGAGAAAGGAACACACACACACACACACACACACACACACACACATATATATATATATATATATATATATTTATATATATATATATCTATATATTATCGCAAATGTGTATTCTGAGTGTAAATTCGATAATGGAATATCAACTTAGAAATTTTATTGTATCATATTGCATGATTTGGGTATTAAGAACATCTTTTTAATTTATATTTGTAGTAAAAATACCTTTGTTATTACTTGGCCTTTATTTTTGCTCTTATATTTTGCCCCTTATATAGTAGTTTACAGTAGACATATGCCTAATTAGAGTAAATGCCTATATAAGTGGTGCTACGAGAACCCACATAAAGTTTTCCGCGCTGCTCTTGAACCAAAGCAATATATTTGTTAAAGAATTGTGTTTCAAACGAGACTGTTTGCAAAACAACCCCATCTGCATTGATCCGCACACCTTGAGGTTCAGTGAGAGGTCTTGGTGGAAAGAATCCAACTGAAACCACCACCCAAAACTCTCCACCTCTCCTCGCTCGCTTGATTTTGTTTAGATTCCCAGACGGCTTTAGCAAAAGTTCCGCTGTATTTGCTTTAGGACCTGCTATCCAGTATTTTGATATTCGCATACCAATGATTTTAGGTACCATTACAAATCTATCATCACTGCTAACAGCTGGGCCACCCCCACCATTTAGGCCACTGAGTAAAACCGATACTTGTTTATTAATCGGGTTGTAGCGCAACAACCTACCAGTTGCATCTGGCGTAAATCCTGGTTGTGTAGTATTTCTGCACACAATAAAAAGAACACACAGAATGTGGAGGGAAACTTTGTATGAAACATAGTTTTAAAAGCGCGCGCATACCATGTATTCAAGTAGAGATACATAATTGCTTACCTAAGATCATAAGTTAAACTTGCATCGATGAAACAAACATCCCCATTTTGCTAGTTGACGTCCACTCCCGCAAGAAACTTAAAACCACCGACTAGCTGAGATGCCAGCCCATCGGTGTGGCCGACAACTAGAAGACCAAAATACGCATCAGCTATGTAAAGAAGCCTGGTTGAGCATTGATAGCTAAGAGGTAATGGTCTTCCGCATACTGTTCCCAAATTAGGATCTGTTGTACCATCACAAAGTGTTTTTGACCTACAAAATTAGTCCACGAAGTTTTTAAAAAGTGCATATGCTGATAATATCTTGTACAAAGAAGTTTTGGCATGTCGACGGGATCCATTCTGTATTCTATTAAATTTAACCATTTAAAACCCGTCCATTTTACTATCTGTAGTTGATACTAAGGTCATTGGTATCTCTTCACATTTGTATTATTAATACACATGCAATGGTATCTTCGTTTCTATACATAAGAAACCTCGAATAAGGAAATGGTTTAAGATCATTTGAGCAAGTTCAGTTTGGATATAAGAAACTACTCCAGTATAGTACATGCACTCATTTATAAATTTAGACATAAAAAATTGACCCTGACCTCGTGGATGTTGTATATGCAAAATCCACAAAACCGATGTGAGAGCCTTGCCATTTCAAAATCCTACCATCATTGACTGTTGTAAAGGGACCTTCAGAAAGTTTACCAAACGCGGCTGATTCAGGGCCACTGACCCCTGTAGGCAAGTCGTACTTGCTAAAGATATTAAATTGGCCAGAAACAGCTGTGATAAATATACAAGGTAATGCAATGAAAACATAAAGCAAAGATGTTAGCAACATTTGTGGAGTCGCCATATTTGGATATGTGAAGGGAGCTATTTACGAGTTTACATGCAACTATTTTTATTTATAGGAAAATACACACATAGTCGTTCCACCTAGTTCATTTGGGATGAAGTCTAAGTTTAGGAAAAAAAACTAATTCTTTTAGCTTTGTATAAATTTAGCAACCTTGTAACATACATTTTGTACATGAATGCTTTTTAGAAGTACGTGTGAACCAATTCTCACAAACATTAACTCCAGGTCGGGTGTGGAGCTAGCCATGGTTTGAGTTGATAAAAGTAGTTTGTTAACATAAAACCTATATAATTCTTTGAAGAAACATGTAATACAACATTTATGTCGATTACAATTTCAACTCAACTGACTAACACATTATAAATTATTGCAGCATGATGATTATGAGATCAGTGCCTACTTCAAGAAATGTAAGAAACTTACTCTAGAGTCTGAAGAATACTGACAAACACTTGAGTTCATGGATAAACTTAAGGTAATTGCTAGAAAGGAACAGGCCTCGGGAAAGGATCTCAGCATTCTCATCCGCGCGTACAGCGTGATCATGAGGGTTTATCGTGCTTTGTCTAAAACCATCAATTCTGATCAGTCCTCTTCTGTTTGGGACGTCGATGTGTCTTTGACCATGAATATATCTAGATCAAAGGTTCAAAATGAGCTTAAATACATTTGCAATAACGTGTCTAATCACACTATTAACGAAGCTATTTCTCGCCACCTAGATGGTTTCAAAGCAGGCCATCAAATGATAAAGAAAATGAAAGTTTGTTACTTTTATATGGTTAAAAATACATACATGTAGCTTGCAATAACAAGTGATCAGTAATTACATCAATGGTAAAAATCGAAAGCTTGTTGCATAGAATTGTGAAAATAAAAGTTAATAACGTTCAATGATAAAGGTGTGAATATTCTTCGTGTAATTATATACACCAACTGATACTTGATTTTCACTAAAGGATGGTCTGACGTTTAAAGTGAAGTACAAGTTCAGGCCTTATTTCTATGCTGCTACAAAGGTAAGTTACACACATATTGATATAATGGTTATTTTGTGTTTATAAGTTAAATTGTCATTTCTAATAGCTGTTAAACTTTGTAGGATAAGATGGAATCGGATGTTGACGCATATTTAAGAAGAAAATTCGAAGGGCAAATTGCGGATATTGAAATAGTCGAAAAGGAGGACCTTGATCTTGTAAGTCGTTATCATATAAAATGACCGATGCTTGTGTTTTTTCCCTTTGCTTATCGTCTGACTAAATAGTATTCGATTTCACACGTCACAGAAAAACCATCTTTCTGGATTACGAAAAACTTACTTAAAAATATCATTTGACACTGTACAACAACTAATGCAAGTAAAGAATGACTTGATGCGTGCGGTTAAAAGAAATCGAGAAAATAATAATGCATATGAGTCCACTCTAGCAGCAGGAAAAAGGTATGCTTATCAGCATATGTACTTTTGTATAAAGGCGCTTAGAGCAGTTAAATTCTTTTAATTTATAACATGATTTGTTTTTTTGTGTTTACAGAAAAGAACAAATTGATGATTTTATAGATTACATTGTTGATCTAAGGGAGTATGATGTGCTTTACCATGTTCGTTTTGCTATTGACAATGGTAATATACCTTTTTCACATCTATAAAAGTGTTAGTATTTTGTATCGTTAATTATAAATATTGCATGTCTCACTTCTGTGAAATCGTACTTGTTAGATATAAGATGCGGGCTGTGGTATGGTGTCAATGTGTCAAGTGGCGTAGTTACTTTTGAAAGAAGGCACAAACTTCTACAACGTGCTGAAGTTTATGTTTGTGCATTCGATATAGAGACCACAAAGCTTCCTTTAAAGTTTCCTGATGCTGAGTATGATTTAGTCATGATGATCTCTTACATGGTTGATGGTTGAGTATATTTGATTATCAATAGAGAGGCGAGTACAATAAGTAATTTGAGCTTTTCTTACGATATATAGTTATATTTTCTTGAGGCTTATTAGTATGTTCATTTGCAATTATTTTTAGTGCGTCAAAGATATCGAGGATTTAGAGTACACTCCAAAACCTGAATTCGAAGGATACTTTGAAGTGACAAATGTGAAGAATGAGATCTGATTTTTCAATTTCTTTGTATTAAATTTCGTGCCTAAAGGTTTTAACGATTATATTTCTGTTTAATTATGCAGGAGGAGCTGCTACGATTGTGGTTTTCACATATGAGAGAGGTGAAGCCTGGCATTTACGTCACATACAATGGAGACTTTTTTGATTGGCCGTTCCAAATTATTAGTGTCATTTTCTGTTCCAAATTTAGCAATCAACCATTTCAATGCTTTATTTTGATAATTTATCTGGTGTGAAATGATGTTAGGCTGCAAACATCCCTTCAGTAAAATGGAGACCAGCACCCACACGACGTGAGCAGGACAAATGGGATAAAGCAACTAAAGCCGCAACTGGAGGCAGCGTATGCTTTTGTTTCTCTTGTGCTTGTTGTTTCCCTTTTCTTTTTCTTGATCTTTTAAAGTAAAGGTGGCAAGATGGGCGGGTTGGGTAGTGGGTTGATATCGGTCAATTTTAGAGGTAAGGGTTGTAACACGCTAAGTTGGTTGACCCGCAATCATTTTGGAAAAATCTGTATTCATAATTGATGTGTTTAGCTGTTGGTTATGATCACAAAAACAATACCATTACAATAATAATCATTTAGAAGTTCGTACTTGTTTGCATTAAAAATTGACTTTGAACTACTTTATGGTTTTAACCCATTTGATCATTTCCCTTCTTACATTTGTTTAAAATAAAATTCAACTAAAATCGGTCCATTAATTACTAGATGTGACTAAGTGCCATCTTTGCTAAAAAAGTTACTTGTACGTGCTTGGTCAAAGTAAATTAAATTATTTGCGGCTCTGCCTAATTTTGGACATACAACTTTAGAAGATATAACAACTTCGATCACTTTTTCCTTGATCAAAAGAGGTGGAAAAATAGGCAAGTCAAGTGTTTTTGTAGCTGGAGAGAAGCTCATATGTGCTATATTGTCATTTCCATTTTGTATTACGGTTGATTTACCTCATTAACATAATGCAAATGGAGCATTACAAGTGGTTCTGATTGATCCCAACGTATTGGATTGCTCGATCTGTCACGGGCATTGTGCACCCCTATCTTCCAGGTACAACATGTAGCTTCTTGCCTTGAATATTTTAAAAACCTCCCACTCAATGCATTTTAGCGCTATTGTTCCATGAGCATATTTGTGGATGCTTATCTTTAATTAATTATTTTTGTTGCTATAATTCTGATGCAGGCCCCCCTGTAATTGTATTCTCATCATCTTGTGCAAGACTAGCATGTTAGTTCCATACAAAAGATCGATTCACATAAGTTTTTTCAGTTGGTTATTTCAACTATTTTTTTAGGTGGTACAATTCCTCCAGCGCTTGCTTAGCTCGCATCTTCATCTTATCACGCAGAAGTTTAAACAACTATACATATAAATTTTGTAGATTATGTTTGAGTGAAAAACTTTGTACTTTATAAATTTAATATTTATTAATTTTCATAAAACTAAGTGAACATCTTTGAAATTTACAATTGCTATATAATTGTTAATGATCATAAAACAATTTTAAAGCATCCTTATGTCTCTAAAGAAAAAAATGTCAACAAAAATTATAAGTCATGCCCGCCCATCGAGCGGGCTTTGCAACTAGTATATATATATATATATATATATGTGTGTGTGTGTGTGTGTGTGTGTGTGTGTGTATGCGTGTGTGTGTACATATACATACACAATAATACACATGCAATTTGTAATTATAATATGGCACATATTATGGGTGTGTTTGGGGAGGAGCTTATTGGGGCTTGGGCTTTAAAATAAGCCAGCTTATAAAATAAGTCTCGTTTGTCATGCGGTCTTATGAAGTCATAATCCTCTATAAGCCCCAGCCCCATAAAAGAGGCTAAAAACTTTAGCCCGGGGCTTATGAACCATAAATTACATATTTACCCACAAAAATATCTAACATATACCATAAAACTCATTTAATTGTGTCATTTTTAGTAATTTTGCAATAGTAAGCCCCAACCCCTGCCCATTTGCCAAACAAATCTACAAAAATACAAATTTCAACTTTGGCTTATAATAAAAGCTCTAGCCCCAGCGCATTGCGCCAAACATACCCATAATTCCAATTATTGTGTACCTAAAATGTAATTGTTTTAAACATAAAAAAATTGAATGCACCAAGGGGACTTTGGCCTAAGGCTGGACGCAGTGGCATATTTCAAATTGGTTGGGCATCAAAAATTTCACACGACGACCGATAAACATCGGTTGAGTCGAGTGTGAGTCTTGGTCATCAAATCGGTCGACACAACATAAATTTCAACATCGGTCAGAAATTCAACCGATTTCAAATATCTCTTTTCCTATTTAATATACGACCGTTGCATTAATTGTAAAAAAAACTGTTTTTTTAAAAACTTTACCACTTTACATCCTATAAATATCAACCTCAAACATAATTTCAAACACAATTCAATCTCAAACTACTTCTCATCTATATTCACTTCCAACCTCGATCTACTTCTCATCCAAATTCAACATGTCAAAGAAAAATACCCCACAATCCCAAACCGACGATCACGATTACCCCAAAATGAACTGGATTTTAATTTCTCACCGGAAAACAACTTTGAATTAACCGGCATAACACCACCACAAAACCGGGGTATTAGCTTTCGTCCACAAACTTTTGAATATCAATCACAACTAGCACAACCCAATCAAACCCAAAACTCGTTTTACGTTAACCGTCCATTTGTCGCATCGCAACGTCCTTGCTAATACAAATAAACCGTAAAAATGTTTATTTATACTTTACGATCTTCTAATGTTTTGTTGATAACAAACATAAAATCATTTTAACGAAACAAATAAAATACGTAATTAGTTTGAGCCAATAGTTTACTAACACACTTACATTTTCATATAAAACACTAAACAAGTAATAGTGCTTCATGATTTAGTAATGCATATGTACAAAAATTAGTGTTTACATATTGGGTAGATATATACATACTTAGTATGTATTATAATGGGTAATAGAATGGGTAGAAGTTTAAGTATTTAACCCATTGACTTAATACATTGAATGTCGTTGGGTAAAACCCAAATTCCATGACCCATACCTATGGAGCATAATCCATAACCCATAACCCATTGCATGACATCATGCATAAGTCATAATGGGTATTATCCATGACCCATGGAGCTAACCCATAACCCATGGACTAGATGCATTGCATCTTTTAGATACATTGTATCTACTTGGATACCCATGGTCCAAAGTCTAGGACCCATGACCCATAACCCATGACCCAAAACCCATGGGTAAAGAGGAGCGTCTCACGGATCCCTCTGAATACACTAGACGGATCCCTCAAGCAAGGGATCCATGGGATCCGTAGAACAGTAGCATGTTTTTGTCTATAAATAGTGAGCCATTTCTTCATTGTAGGTGGCCACTCCTACACATACTTTCACCTAGTATTGTAAACTCTCTAACCTAAGATCCAAAGGATCTTTCTATGTAGTTTGTGTTTGTTTTTGTGTAATTCTCTAGGTTCCTCTTAAAGGCGAGATCACCACCTCTTGAATTCGAGAAAGCTCAAGTCCATGAGTTGCCATGCTTCGTCATCATCAAGACTACTGAAGTTCTCTTATTGATAGTTCTTTCTTCCTCTCTAGAAGTGTTGTGTCAAAGGCATTAGTGAAGGATGCAAAAGGGTCAAGACGAAGGCATTAGTGAAAGGTGTTTAACGTCCGTGTCAAAGGCATTAGTGAAGGATGCCAAAAGAGTCAAGACGAAAGCATTAGTGAAAGGTGCCGAATGTCCGTGTCAAAGGCATTAGTGAAGGATGCCAAAAGGGTCAAGTCAAAGGCATTAGTGAAAGATGCTAAGGGTGTACAATCGATATGGTGTATCGATGTACAAATAGATATAGGTTGTATCCAAGGATATTGATATCCTTGATGATGTTGTAATAAGGAGTGGGTCTCCTTTGGGATAGGTGTTGTGTAGTGTTGGGTAGTAGTTCCTTCTTTGTAATGGAACTTGGTATCTAGCCTTGTACTAGAAAAAGTGTAGGCGACGTTGTGATAGGTGTGGTTATACCTTGTGGAAGAACCCGGTGTCTAGCCTTGTACCGGAAAAAGAGTAGGCGACGTTGTGAAGGCTTCTCCGCCATAAGGAGTTGTGTCGTGTAGTGCTAATGAACTCTCGAGTAGGTGACTCAGGGAGTGGAGTAGGGCAAGGAAGGTGTCCTTGTAGCCGAACCACTATAAACACTCGTGTCGTGGTTTTGTGTTTCTTACTCTTTACCTTTTCATTACATATTTACATATCTATCTATCAACGTCCAACATACATGTCTAAATAGATTGACATAAGTCGGTCTAAATAGATTGACATAAGTCGATCTAAATATTTTAAAACGAAGTTTTAATCGGTAAAACTATTCAACCCCCCTTCTAGTTTTCCACAATTGGCATCAGAGCTTCGCTACCAAGCTTCTTAGAGTATGTTGTACTTTAAAAACTTGATACGATCCGTGTATGATTGAAAACTACAAAGAAGGAATTTTTTAAAAAAAATTGTTTCTTTTATGTTGGATAGTGATAGATTATTCTAACAATTTCTGGTTAAGAAATCTTCTTGCTAGGACTTCTCCAAAGTCTTCATTTCTATTCAAAGAAAAGTGAAGTTAACTCTCAAGGAAGAACCTGAAAGTAATCACAACTTACTTATACTAAGTACAACGGATTACTGTAAAAGCTCATGAAGTATTTAGGATATATGGTCTCTATAAACCTTATCAAGAGTTTAGAGGTATGTTCACTTATCCACAAATTAGCTATTTTACGTTTACAAGGATATGTTGATAATATTTTTTCTTTCACACAAATTAGGAAGTTAATAGTTGCAAGTCTCTAAAAGTCTCTCTTCACCACTTTCTCTACTTACTCATCATCGGGAATAGTATTCCCCCTTGATTTTCTAAAGATCGTCAATCCAAAGGTCGCCGTCACAAATAAGATCCTTGATAATTAACACGTTGACCAAAACGTCTATTCGATTAGGAACCTCAAAGTTATTTTTTGTTCTATAAGCTATTATATAACTTATTACAAACACTCTTTTTCTTTTCTGTCCACAGTAGCCGGATCCCACAAGTTGTACTAGCCGGATCCCAATTACAAGGGATCCGGGGGAACCGTGTGCAAAAACACTTGTACGTCTTTCAAAATCAGTCCTGCTCCTTTTCCCTCTCATCACAAAACACAAAAACGACCCAATTTCTGCTTCCATCTTCATAGCGCTCCATATCCTCAAGCATCTCCTTCTTGAACATCATTAAAAGTAATTACACTCATATGTTCTACTCGTCATCATCTTCATCCTAGGGTTTATGGTTTTTATTTTTCTAAAAACATGAAATTGATGAAATTAGGTTTTGCAAAATTAATCACTAAAAAGGGTTTTCACATAACTAAGATTCTATTATTGTTACAACATTGTTAATACAAATCAAAACCATAAACCCATCTCAACAAATTTTGCCTAATTGGAATATTTGTTTTTCTAGGACCAACCATGCCCAAAGCTACCCAACAAGACCACCATGATACCGTCCACTACCTCTCTAGATACTATTGAAAAGAGGAGTTTTCGAAAACCGATCGTAAAATCTTCAAAAAGCTTGAAAAATGACTTATTCACGAAGGTCGTGTAGTTGAGGAATGTTTCCTTGAAAATACCAACATTCGTCAAGTCTTCTCGGCAATCAACTTTGATTGTCTCCTAGAGATTGATGAACAAATTTGTAGAAACCAAGATCCGGACTCAACTAGGGTATAAGCAATATCGATTGAATGCACAGTGGAATAATAATTGACACAATCAAAGTTACCAACAAGGTTTTTCTGATAAAACAATGATCCTCTATGGATCTCTATAACTCTCTCTAACGATGTTTTTCTAGAATGTTTTTCTCCAGAGTTATCTAATACAAAAGCCCTCTGTTCCTTTTATACACAAGGAACCCTAAATAGACAATAAAAATAAAATAAATGCATATTACTACCTAAAATAGCTCATGCAAATCCTAACAAACTAATACTGAATAACTATATCCGTAGGAATACAATATCAGCAAGAACCATGTCATCAGCAGAAACCATCTATGGCTTCAGTAGGAACCTGTCAGTAAAAATTCATCAGTAGGAACTTCTAAAATTCCCAACAATCCTCCCCTAAACTTGAATTTGACTTGGTTAACTTCAAGTTACTAGTTAGATGAGTAACGTCCAAAGCATGAGGATTGATACTTTAACTTCTGCAGCAAAATAAAGTAACCAGCAGCAACCAAATCTATATATATCAGCAGCAACTAGAAACCAGCTTTGAAGAATAAGATTCCACAGCAACTCCTATCTTTGAGCAGCAACAGAATCAACACCATCATGAGTAGATTTGAGAAGCCTTTACCAAGTAGCTACTCACTCTTGGGCTAGCTAGTCCTTTGGTGGAATCATGACATCACCCTGGTGAACTAGGAACCAGTCCAACACTTAGAACGTGAATCAATGGTGTGTTGGAGAACCCTAATGATTTTAGGCAAATCATCACAGCCATAAACGCATTTGACATGTCTTTACCTGTAGCCGTTTGCTCAGGACTAGCCAATCCTTTGGTTACCCAATAGGGCAGCAACCATGGTGAATTGATGACCATTTCAACTCTCAGCAATGAAGCATGGGTAAGTTGAGTACCCTATGGTTTTGAGCAAACCATTACAGCTATCAACGGAATTGAGGTGTCTTTACCAAAAACCGTTTGCTTTTGGACTAGCCAACTCTTTGATGGAATGCCGTCATCATCATGGTGAGTTGATTACCATTTATGGATTTCCGCAGTCGTTACCACAAGCCATAATCTTGTGGGCTAGTCAACTCTTGTGTCAGTAAGACATGGTGAGATGAATACCATTAGTTGTGTGGTAAAGAGCCAACACCAAAACCTGCATACAGGAAAGAGTAGAAACTGAACACAGACAAGCTAGATTTATTTTATTTTATTTTATTTATTTTTTATTTTTATTTTTATTTTTTTTATCACTAAACAAAGAAAATAATACGATTTTTTTTAACGATAAATAGAAAATAAAGAAAGAATAAAAATATACAAAACATGTAAAATATACCATCAAGCAGCAGCAGAAACCAAAGAAATTTGTAGTGTCAGCAGAAACACTAAGCCTCCCTTTAGGCTTATGAGGATCCAACAGCTGCAAAAATGGTTAGAATACAAAAAATACAACAATAAGCCTCCCCTTAGGCTTATGCCTCCCCTCAATCAATGCACCTGACAAAGACCATTGTTCTTGGGTACCCAGAATGAACCTTTCCTTTGAGTTTTCCAAGAATAACCTGTTGAGGGCTTAACAGCAGTAGCCACTCTTACTCCACCATGTGCCATATTCATATGAGATACATAAGGTGTATATGACTGAAAATAAGAACTTGTAGGTCTATAGGGCATAAGTCTAGCATTACTGTTCCACCAACCAGTTGAAACTGGTGAAGAATATCCTCCACCAGAGGGAACTGGAAAAGGCCTATTAAGCCTGTCAGCAGAAACAGATGCAGATACCTTTGGCTTACTAGTAGGAACTGGTTTACCTGCTCTCACATGTGCAACTTTGGGAACAAATGGAGGAATACTAGAAACATTAGTCCATGTGGGTCTAAAGGTCTGTTGGCCATAGGAAACACCCATCCTTTTATCATGATAATCACAGTATTTAATAAGATGGAGTTTACCACCACACACAAAACAAGATTTCTTCTTAAAAGACTTATTCGTAACACAACTTTGTTTATTACACATAAACTTATCAGAAACAGAACTAGAAGCAAAATTGTGTTTAACAGAATAAGTAACTGTCTTTGTTTTGGGCTCATCATTAGCTACTTTGGACTTGGGTGTGGTCTTGGGTGTGTGCCTAGGTGAGTCAGACTTTTCACTTGAATCACATGAGGCATAGTCAGTGGACTTTAGGTCTGACGACTTGTCACTTTTAGAACAAGAGACAGAGTCATTAGGTTTGCTATTAAGGTCTAGCAAGTCACTTGACTTTTTGCCATATAAATGGTGTGATCCATCAAAGTCAACAGTGATGGATAGGTCAATGGGCATATGTTCTCCTCTAATAGGTCTAGGGACAGCATGTAATTTTCCTTCTTTGACATAATTAGCTAAACCTGCTGGTGTAGTTTTACGCCCATCATTCCTAGCTTCTAATCCTACATACTTTTGAAAACCTAAACTTATCCCAGAGGTCTCAGATTGACTACCATAGATATGTCTAGCTAGATTGTCACCTGATATTAACCATTCTTTATGTCTAGCTACTTCCTCATCTAATTTATCTTTCAGCACTTGGTTTTCTGAAACTACATCAGCTTTTTCTTTCTCAGTACGTTTTAAATCAATTCTAGTACATTCCAAATCACTCTCTAACACCCTTATCGTTTCATCATAAGCCAGTCGATTCTTTTGAAACCAAACTTTTTGTATTTCTAATGTTTTTAAAGCCTGTTTATAAGCCTCAACTTCGACATAACATTCATTATATTTAGGTTTCAATACATCATAGGCTTCATTAAGTTCATTATATCTTTCACTACAACCAAAAACACAATTATGTACCTGAGAGATGCCCATAATTGCAAATTGTGGACTGGCAAATTTTTCAGCATCACCTTTAGTATAAGCTTCCTTGCTCATCTCCTTGAACTCTGCCTTCACACCATACCTTGCTTTGAGTGCATTCCATATATGACTTGCATCATCCATATAACGAAAATCTGCTACATGATCAGCAGGAATAGATTTAAGCAAGGTAGTTCTGGCCTTTGACTCTCTTTGTACAGCAATTTGTTCATCTGCAGTCGTTGGAGGAAGAATAATGATTTTTCCATCGTGATCGCTTCCAATCCTTTTCAAACTGTTGCCATTTTGGATCACCTTCCAGATATTCATATCATTATTGATGATCCAGTGTTTCATCTTCTTAGCCCAGACCTCGTACTCATCATTCATCAAATTAGGAAACATAACATCATCCCTTTTATTATCAAATTCTGGCATTTTAAAAGTACCAAGATATAAACCAATAACACAACGAGGACCAGTATGAATTCAATATCTGTTCAATCAAAGTTATGTTGGCCCCACTTCGAATATAACCCTACGTCAGTAGAAACTGATTATATTAGTAGCAATGAAAATTAATCCCAAAAATGGATCCTACCAAACTCACGAGACCAATGATATGTGAAATACCAAAATAGTACTTCATGTGATCATGACCAAGAATAATTGTGTGAACACATTAACTACCATGTATAGATCAAGTGGCCAATCAAAATCACTTTCACGTGATAGGACTACCAATTAAATGAGAAAGAGCAATTAAATATACCAAGAGTAATCGTGACCATCAGTACCAATTGTGAGATCCTTTTCTTGACCCCACCTTGAATGAATGACCAGACGAATCAAAATAAGCTCCCAATCAAAATAGACCAAAATTAATGAAGCAAGTGTTGGCCAATAGCACGAGTACCACTTGCTTTTGTATCACACTAACTTACGTGAAATCTTCAATCAATGAAATATCTTGGGACCAGTACTTTGAAATCAGTATATGCTTGAGATCAGATGTAACTCATGAGAATTTCAATGATCACGATAATAACAACGAATACAAATTTATCCTACCAATCAAGAACGTTTACAAACCACGACAAAACAACCCACACATCATCATTAATAACAACACATTCTCATTTTCAACATTTAGTACGAGGTAATCAAGGTGAATTAAACAACAACCCTACTTCGTATTGTATATTGCCGTCATAAAATCAAAACAGAAAGATTCGATGCCCAAAAAAAATACGATTACCTCAAACACTGATCGAACTTCTTCCAAACTGCTTTCTTTGACCACACAAAAACCTTATAAACCCTAGATCGAGAGCTACGAGGCTCTGATACCAATTGTAGAATCCAAGATCTGGACTCAACTAGGGTATAAGCAATATTGATTGAATGCACAGTGGAATAATAATTGAGACAATCAAAGTTACCAATAAGGTTTTTCTGATAAAACAATGTTCCTCTATGGATCTCTATAACTCTCTCTAAAGATGTTTTTCTAGAATGTTTTTCTCCAGAGTTATCTAATACAAAAGCCCTCTATTCCTTTTATACACAAGGAACCCTAAATAGACAATAAAAATAAAATAAATGCATATTACTACCTAAAATAGCTCATGCAAATCCTAACAAGCTAATACTGAATAACTATATCAGTAGGAATACAATATCATCAGGAACCATGTCATCAGCAGAAACCATCTATAGCTTAAGTAGGAACCTGTCAGTAAAACTTCATCAGTAGGAACTTCTAAAATTCCCAACAAAATTTGTCCGGTCTTCATCTTTGAATTTTACAAAAGTGTTAGGATCATTCGAAATAGTGATGATAGCATCTCAGTCGCTTTTATCATCAATAATCAAAGCCTTACTCTACCCCTCAACACATTTGCACAAATTCTCCGCATCCCTTGTGAAGAAATTTGTATGTACTCCCAAGATTGGGCAATATCCACTCAATCCTTTGCACTAGATCCCAAACCAATATACCGCACTCCTCTTGATGACCCCGCAATTGTTCGAGACACCATTTTCAAAATTAGAGCCGACCAATCTCGATTCAACTACAACAAAGAGCTTGTTCACCGTGATCCCTTTCAAATGGAACTCTTCGAAATGAATCCCATCTATAGAATGTGGAAAGAAATTCTTAGGGAAAATGTCATTAGTTTGGTCGGAAACAAAGACCATCCAAATGCATGTCTTGTCCAAATGATCTATTGCCTCATTCACCAAAGACCATTTAACCTTGCCTATTACATGGTGAAGAGAATGGCCTGTGTATTCAAAGTCACCAACATGGTACTTCCCTATGGTATGCTCCTAACACGACTCCGTGAGTATGTTAGTGCAATGCAACCTTCTTCTATCAACGATGATCATTTCATTGCCGATCACGTCATGGTACCACTCACCAAACAACCCTCTAAATGGTTCATGATCAATGGAAAAAGACCTCGTGCTCTCTCGGACTCCTCGGATGAAGAAGAAGTAAATGTCAACCCCGTTGCCAACTTCAACTTAGACCCCATAACCTACTTTGAACAACTTCCAACTCTTCCAAACGAGACCGAAGAATTCAAACTATTGAAGGGTATGATCCAATGCCTAACTAACTACGTCGTGACATCGGGAAAAAGGAATAGAAAATATTGACAAAAGAGACATTAGGATTATGGTTGTTTTTAGACTTATCATTTATCATTTTGCAATGGATGCTTATGTTTGTGAAGGGTTTATCTTGTTTGTTTGGATATTACCACTATTACTCTTATTTATGTTATGGTTTATGAGATATTTGCTTGTTTGATGTTCATTTATAGTAGAGACTAGTAGCAATTAGTATGCATAGTATAATGCAAAAACTGCACATTTTTTGTGATGCTTCTGATCTGCAGTTGCCGGATCCCTCAAGTTGTACTAGACGGATCACTCCTTTTAGGGATCCGTGGGATCCGGGGTGACAGAAATGCAATGCAGACCTCCACACATCAAACCAGACCACTAGACCACTTCACACTAGCTAAACATAATGCCTTAGGAACACTTAAGTCTGTCTCGAGCTCTGTAAGTTTCACATTCACTCATAGCTCATTTAGGAACACACTCAAGGTGCTTTTTGATTTATCATTACACCAAAACTCCCCATCCTTCCGCTCATATACTCACACATCGTTTCTTAAATGTTAAAACATCTAATTTGGTAATTTTCTCAAGTTTAACAAATTGATTTTAGTCATTCCTACCTCAAAATGGGTCAAAAACTAGTTTCTCAATTCTTATAATTTTTAATGAATTTTTAATTTTTATCCCAAGTTGACATCTGATCTCTAGGGTTATTTAACACCACTTGACACTCTCAAATCTCCTAGTGTCATCCTTGATCACCTATTGGTACTCATAAAATCCCATTTTCTTTCATAAAAGGCAATCATTAGCTACCATAACTCATTACCCTTGATCATTTAAGTCACATTTCATTTAAGACACTTAAGAAGACTGAGACACTCAAGATGTATAGGTATTAGACCTTAAAAACATCATTTTTCTCTTTTCTTGGCTACTGAGAGCCGGATCCCCAGGAGTAGCCTAGACGGATCCCTCAATGGAGGGAACCGTGGGATCCGGGTGACAGTTTCAGCTAAACTCTAGCTAGAACAACCATTTCAAGCTCTCCTTGCTAACTTGAACACTCCATCTTGTCTTAATTAATCTCCTTGATCAGTGCAACTCTAAAGGTGACTCTTGTGCATGCAAATCATCACATTTCAAAGGATCTTAGTGGCTTAAGTCTTGAATGCACTTGCCAAATCCTTCTATTTATAAACCATCTTATTAGGACTTCTTAGTCACCATCTACAACTTAAATCTCAGCAACCAGAAGCTTCTATCTCACTAGCTCTTTGTCATCTCATCATG
This sequence comes from Chrysanthemum makinoi, assembly GCA_910596185.1. Taxonomy (NCBI): domain Eukaryota; kingdom Viridiplantae; phylum Streptophyta; class Magnoliopsida; order Asterales; family Asteraceae; genus Chrysanthemum; species Chrysanthemum makinoi. The sequence continues at coordinate 58,134,127 of OU343223.1, read as the reverse complement.
AGAAAAGCCCCTAGTGGTAATTCATCCACCAAAGGAGCACCCAAGAAACTTGCTCGTGTTATTCACGAAATTTCTTCAACCGAATCATCTCCCGTTAAATCCACAAATGCTAGAATTTCTTCTCCACCAACTCAACCAATCAAACCAATCCCCAAAAAGATTGTCCCCACAAAAATATCATCACCAAACACCACAATTCCTTCTAAACCAAACACACCCATTTCCACCCAACCATCACCTTTGGTGCCTAGAGCCATATCATTTATCACTCCACATTCATCTCCACATCTCTACAACTTGGAGGACTTGCCTCCTAGGCCATCCCATCCTCTACCATTGCCGAAATTCTCTTTAATAGAAAAGATTGTGCAACAGCAAAACCAAGGTGTTGAATCAACACTTGCACCGACATCCTTTTCTCCATTTCCCTCAAATGGTCCATTTTGGATTATGAGGAATCATCAAAGTCAACCATCCGACCACATGGAAGTTGACACCTCTCTACCTCCACCACCATCCTTTGAGCCATCATCGAATGTGCCTCCGTCAATCCCTCATTCCTTTGAGAATCCTCAACCCTCTTCACTTGATCTTCCACCTCAAGCCACTCCATTTCTACCACCACCTCTTCCGAGTCATGACAAAGATTGTTATCATTGTCAACACGTTGAAGGCTTGATACATGAACTACTTGAAGAACAATGTTTCATGTTTTATGTTGGGAAGTATATTTAAGTTGATAAGACAAAATACATGAAAGATGAAGGACTGTTGAAGACAAAGAAAGACAAGGGACCTACTTGTCAAAGAAGTATTTATTATCTAGTCCTTTGTAGTCATTTGTAACCCTAGTGTCTTTATTATATAAAGAGATACAGGGAATTGGTTTTATTGTGTGTCAAGATGTAAAACACCAAAGTGTGTGTGTGTGGGAAAACCTAGGAATGGGGTGCCTAGGGTTTTGATGAAGTCGACTTGTAGTTTTACAGCCTCAAGGATCATTGATCCCTGTTGTATAACCGTCTTAGAGTTGATCGTCTAGGATTGGGGTTGTGGATATGTTTTGTAGAACACATGATGTTGATCCCAGTTGAGCAAACGATCTAATATAGAAACTGACTTAAACAAATACTTATTAAGTATCACGCGGAATTTAATACTTAATCTTAAGAAGAAGAACAATAAACATTCAACACCTCAATATTATTATTAATACGAATACTCTAACCAGTATTAGGGTTTTACAACCTTGAAGTGTATTGACCTTAGATATAAAACATACGTATATCTAATCTAACCTAGAACCTCCCTTTATAGACTAAGGAGTCCTTTACATAATACAATACGTAACCTACAAGATAAATATCTTTTCCATATTTATCTAATACAGAATACTAAACCGACTATACAAGACTAGCAGTGGTTTCAATACATTATCCGTGGTTACACAATGCTACTAGCCGCGGTTTGTCTTCAGCAGTGGATCCATTCCTCTGTCCGTGGTTTCATCAACACTGTCCGTGGTTCCAACACTTAAAATAATTCTTGATCCAAGGAACCAAAAACCCAACAATCCTCCCCTAAACTTGATTCATTCAAATAGAATTCTCAAGTTTCCTTTAGACTTAAAACATCTGAATTGGAGGATGTAGCCAAACACTTACTAGATTTAAGAATTTTCTCATACTTCAGGAACAAATTGTAAGCTTGACCATCATAGGGCATCAACATCTTTATACCACCAGGCTTCACCATCTGAGCAATAACTTCTGGATACTTATTCAATTGAGGATAATCACCTTCTACAAGCATATGAATAACTTCTCCAGATACAGTTAAAACATGAACTCCACAAGTTTGATATACAAACCATTCTGTAACTTGTCCATTGGAGAGTCCTTTCCATTCAGGTTCATCATGAGTAGGTTCAAACAGAATCTTCAAGTGATGATAAACCATTCTCTTATGATAATCATCTGGTTGCACATTACCAAACTTATTCCTATAAAGCTCCCAAAGATTCAGCAAATCATCTCTATCAAAATACTGAAGCATCTGTGAAAATTTATTATACTCTGAAACTTCATTATTGAGTCTTTGAATTTTCCAGCATCCTTTACTCTCTTTAAGCTCATACTCATAAAAGATAATTTTATTACTATCTTCAAAATCTTTCAATCTTTTAGAACCAGATTCATCCTGAATCTCAGATTTTCTCATTAGATTACCTTTAATCCACTCTTAATCTTTTTCAGAATTCATTGGACAGAAACTATCATTATTAATCCTCATACACATCAGATAAAGCTCATGAATTCTTTCAAATGAACATTTATTAAGATTATCAGGAATATGTATGCCTGAATTCTTAATAATCTTCATCAGTACATTCCTCATCTGTGCAATTGTAGGAGGTTTCTTTCTTATAACTTGCTTCCTTTCTTTACTAATCCTCCTTGCCCATTCACCCAAAGGTCTAGATCTTTCCTCATCATCTAACAATGCCTATTCTTGTGGAGTATACTCATCATGTATTTGATTAGAAGCTTGAAGATAATTTTGTGATTCATACCATTTAGCTAACCATTTCTAACTAGCCTCCTCCTCTTCTTGCTTTTGTTTCATTGCAGCTTCTTCCTCTGCAGCTTGTATACTTCTTGAAAACTCATTATCATAAGCAATCTGTTCTTCTCTACTTTTAAACTTCAACTCTGGTTCTACAATTCCTTTACCTTTACCAATGTCTGGTTTAGCCACCTTCTTGTTCAAAGGCTCACCAATAACTAAACTTTTACCTTTGGATTTGTTTGCAGTAGATTTAAGAGATGAAATAGGTGCAATGATGGGTGTAGAATTAGATGAGGTTTTACTTAGATTGATCAGTGTACTTGCAGCTTCTTTCTCAACCTCTTTTGATTTGGGTGGTGATACAGAGATGGTAGTAACAATTGTGGAAGTAGTTATGATAGCAGTGGGTACAATTGCCATGTCTGAAACTGCAGCAGTGGTTTCAAAAGTACTAGCCGTGGTTGCAGACACACTATCAGTGGTTATGTCCTGCATCACTTCATCTTCTACCACAGTCTTCAAACTTTCAAGAACAACTTCATTCCCATCTTTATCAAATACTACAAATTGATCTCCTTTATCTCCACTACCTACAACAGTCTCTATATGCTCATCATTAGCCTCCCCTGAATTCATTCCTTCACTCCTCCCCTGTTTGGATACATTCTCCATATTCACAGCTGGACAGGAGTCCACCTTCTTTTTCATCTTTCTCAAAGACCTCAAAACAGCAACCCCAGGTCTTCTTACTTTCTCCAAAACAAGCATCCTATGCTTCAGCCTCCTAATTTCTTTACCCTGAAACACAGCCAAATCTTGAAGACCTGAGATTGTATCATCCATTTTAGCACATTTAGCCGTCAATTCATTAAAACGTTCAAGAATATCCTCCCCACTCCGACCTGTGTTAACTGGTCCGAGAGGTGGTTCATTGGAAAAGTCATCATGTACCAAATTAGGATCCGTCAATTCATGTTCATGTTGCAAACTATCCTCATCACTTCGAGCTGTGTTAACTGCTCCGAGAGGTGAATCCTTGGATATAGTAAACATAGCATCAGACCTTTCCTGATCATCTATGCACCCTGTATGAGCCAGTTGGCTAGGGATTCCTCCACCTGTGTTAAGTTCCAAGGAACTCTCCACATTAGGAGTTGCCAAAGGTTGGATCTTAGTGATGTTTCCACTAGCCTGACAAGCATCTATGCATGAATCAGTAGTGGAAGCCCTTCCAATCATGTCACCTCCACCACCTGTGACAGCCTCATGAGCAACACCACTAGCACTTGTAACATATTGGATTTCACATACACATCAAACAATAAACAAAGTAGGCGTACACAATGGTTTTAGAGAGAGAAATTTAGAGGTTTGGGAACTTTAGTGAGAGAAAGAAAAATCTTATTATGAGCTCCAACTCTCTACCTTGGGAGGTAGAGAGTATTTATAGTCATTACATAAATCGCCACCTGACGGGCTGTGGATCAGGCATACAGTGGGTAAAGACCCGTCCGTCCTCCACGGTGTTACTAAACTAAATACTACATAACATTAAATAACTACGACTACGAGCTTTCTAACGATTACATATACTTGAGGTGACCGACACTTTAACTACTGGATTTTCCAAATCCTAACAATCTCCCCCTAAGGGAGGTCACCTCAAACACACATTAAAATTACATAGAATACAAACAGATATTACATTGAGATTGTTCTTGGATTCTTGTTCATGTTCTTTGTTCTGTAGCTCGTAGTCTTTGATTCTTCATTTTTTGCATGTTTGGATAATCTGAGTGGAGGTCTTTAACAGATCCACGTGATACTGAGTTTTGAGACAGCTTTTGAGATCATCAGCCTCATTAATCTCTTACTCATCCGTTGTGGTGTTGGTATTATGTGATGTTGTGACATTTGGACCGACATGCTCACATTCTGGATCATGATTTCTTCTTATCAGAGTAGCGGAAGCTTTCGTCGAATCATGATATTGGCAGCGTGAAAGCGAAGCATGGAGTGAGAATATCAGAGTCATTGATGCACTAATCATGATTTCTTTGGAACTGAATGTGTTGTGTGAGCATGCGGCTATGGATTGACCGCTTCATTCTGATCAGCTGCAAACCTCGGGGTGTACCCGCATAAAACAGTTAGCAATAAAGTGTATGAAAGTGTCTTTGATCACTTTCGTTGAATTGAGGTTCATGGCCCACGGTTCCCCGTTGATCAGTACAAGTACTGCCTGTGATCAGGAAGAATTCCTAAGAATCTCCTTGACAGGGTTTCGCAGCTGTTCTAGCCGTTCTTAAACCGGAACGTCTCAAAAAAGACAACACGGAGTGAGTGAACCAACGAAATGAGATTCACTGATTGATGAAAAGAGATTTGAAAAACAATCGTGTACTGCTTGATAGAAATTGTTTTAGCAATACAACGAAGGTTTTAATGAAAATCAATTATCAATCATAAACACCTTTTATTTTGAGAAATAAGTACACAGTCGACGTGCTAAAGAAAAGAGTTTTAAGCACAACGACCGGTTTTTCAAAGGTATCCGTCAATCCATAACTTGAACCAGGATAGATTCAAAAGATTGAATCTCTCCATTGATTCTGTCCAGTTGTCACATGGTTGATCTATTGGATAGATCTTACATGCCACCTACCAGGAGCTTGTTTGATGTTGGCCCCAGAAGGCTTTCCATCTTCATCGTGAATATGAATGCATATCACTTAGATGTTCTGGCAATACCACAAGGATAATGCGTAGGACTCATAAGATATAATCTCTCTTTCCACATTGTGTGAAACAGAGAGTCTTCATTGAAAGTGTCCTAGTGAGATTTATTGATGATCTCGTGGCTCTAGACTCAATTGTGCATATTTGGTTCCTATGCCGGAGACTAGGGAGAGGGTCTCCTTCTTCAATATCAACAATCTCTAAGAGAAAGTCGATAGATTATGTCGGTTCCCCGTGAGAATGAAACAAGTCCTTTTAAGAGGAACTTGAGTGGTATGGAAAGTTGAAGTGCGTGTGTCCTGGGTCCATGACGTCTTGTCTTCAATACCGATGTTACCTTGGTAACCACCAGTAGTATATGAATTGAACCCGGTTTCTGCCCTAAGGTTGAATTATTGGAGGGCTATTTCTTTTCACCCTTTTCTCATTTCATTTCTTTTTCATTCTTCAACCCCTTCAGTGCTTACCGAGACTTCATAACTAGAACCTTGTTGGGTTTATTCCAGTACTAGCTCTGTCTCAGTCGGCACTCTTCCCATTTCTTATTTTTCTCATTTTTTCATCATACCTAAAGACTTCTACACTATCTAGTGGATTGTCCCTGGGTAGATCCCTCTGGTTCTGGCGGATCATGGGACCTCAACCTAACCTTATCTTCCTTATATCACCATGCATAAAGTAGAGTTGGTCGGTCTTTTGGTGTAGTTCTTCCGCCTTGAAACCAATTGAAAATCATTTGAAAATCAATCAAGATACTTGTGATATAGAATCAAAGCATTTTGTATCTTAATTGTTTTGATATTTTATAAATGCTCCCCCTCAACATATGCATAACAATCCAGAATTTGTTTAGCACATGGAGGCAAGAGATCTTTGATATCGTTAGATTAAGAGTGAAAGGTCCAATGTAACATATAGGATTTCACAAACACACTAAACCATAATTACTATGGGGCGTACAATATGTTTAGAGAGAAAAAGTTCTAGAGAGAGAAATGGAAGAGAGTTGGGAACTTTAGTGAGAGAAAGAAAAATCTTATTATGAGCTCCAACTCTCTACCTTGGGAGGTAGAGAGTATTTATAGTCTTACAATAAAACGCCACCAAATGGGCTGTGGATCAGGCATACAGTGGGTAAAGACCCGTCCGTCCTCCACGGTGTTACAAAACTAAATACTACTTAACACTAAATAACTACGACTACGAGCTTTCTAACGATTACATATACTTGAGGTAACCGACACTTTAACTACTGGATTTTCCAAATCCTAACAATCTCCCCCTAAGGGAGGTCACCTCAAAAATACATTAAATTTCATAGAAAACAAACAGATATTACATTGAGATTGTTCTTGGATTCTTGTTCTGTAGCTCGTAGTCTTTGATTCTTCATTTTTTCATGTTTTGGATAATCAGAGTGGAGGTCTTTAACGATCCACGTGATATCGAGTTTTGAGCCAGCTTTGAGATCATCGGCGACATTAAATCTCGACTCATCCATTGTGGTGTTGGTATTATGTGATGTTGTGACTTTTGGACCGACATGCCCACATTCTGGATCATGATTTATTCTTATCAGAGTAGCGGAAGCTTTCGTTGATTCATGATATTGAAGCAGCGTAGCGAAGCATGGACTGAAAATATCGAGTCATTGATGCACTAATCATGATTTCTTTAGATATGAATGTGTTGTGTGAGCATGCGGCTGTGAATTGACCGCTTCATTCGATCATCTGCAAAGCGTCGGGGTGTACCCGCATAAAACGCTTAGCAATAAAGCGCACGAAAGTGTCTTTGATCACTTTTGATGAATTGAGGTACACGGCCCACGGTTCCCTGTTGATCAGTACAAGTACTGCTGTGATCGGTATAATTCGAAGAATTTCCTTGACAGGGTTTCGCAGCTGCTCTAGCCGTTCTCAAACCGGAATGTCTCAAAGAAGACAACACGGAGTGAGTGAACCAGTAAACGAGATTCACGATTGATGAAAAGAGATTTGAAAAACAATCGTGTATTGCTCAATAGAAATTGTTTTGCAATACAACGAAGGTTTTAATGAAAATCAATTATCAATCAAAACACCTTTTATTTTGAGAAATAAGTACACAGTCGACGTGCTAAAGAAAAGAGTTTTAAGCACAACGACCGGTTTTTCAAAGGTATCCGTCAATCCATAACTTGAACCAGGATAGATTCAAAAGATTGAATCTCTCCATTGATTCTGTCCAGTTGTCACATGGTTGATCTATTGGATAGATCTTACATGCCACATACCAGGAGCTTGTTTGATGTTGGCTCCAGAAGGCTTTCCATCTTCATCATGAATATGAATGCATATCACTTAGATGTTACGCAATACCACAAGGATAATGCGTAGGACTCATAAGATATAATCTCTCTTTCCATATTGTGTGAAACAGAGAGTCTTCATTGAAAGTGTCCTAGTGAGATTTATTGATGATCTCGTGGCTCTAGACTCAATTGTGCATATTTGGTTCCTATGCCGGAGACTAGGGAGAGGGTCTCCTTCTTCAATATCAACAATCTCTAAGAGAAAGTCGATAGATTATGTCGGTTCCCCGTGAGAATGAAACAAGCCCTTTTAAGAGGAACTTGAGTGGTTTGGAAAGTTGAAGTGCAGTGCGTCACTGGGTCCATGACGACTTGTCTTCAATACCGATGTTACCTTGGTAACCACCAGTAGTGTATGAATTGAACCCGGTTTCTGCCCTAAGGTTGAATAAATGGAGGGCTAATTCTTTTCACCGTTTTTCACATCCAATTCTTTTTCATTCTTCAACCCCTTTAGTGCTTACCGAGATTTCATTACTAGAACCTTGTTGGGTTTATTCCAGTACTAGCTCAGTCTCAGTCCGCACTCTTCCTATATCTCACTTTTCTCCTTTTTTTCATCATACCTAAGGACTTCTACACTATCTAGTGGATTGTCCCTGGGTAGATCCCTCCGGTTCTGGCGGATAATGGGACCTCAATGTAACCTTATCATCCTTATATCACCATACATAAAGTAAAGTTGGTCGGTCTTTTTGGTATTGTCCATCTGCCATTGGAACCAATTGAAAACCATTTGAAAATCAATTAAGATACTTGTGATATAGAATCAAAGCATTTTGTATCTTAATTGTTTTGATATTTTAGAAATGCTCCCCCTCAACATATGCATAAAAATTTAAAATTTGTTTAGCACATGGAGGCAAGAGATCTTTGAAATCGTTAGATTAAGAATGAAAGGTCCAATCTTTTGATTAACATTTTCTAAAATGATCATCATCACTTCCTAATCAATTTGAGTAGATAAAACATTTTAAGGAAGGATGAGGTTTTCACAAGTTTGCTCCCCCTCAATATGTGCCTTGAATTTTGAAAGAATTTTGCACATATTAGAGGGAACCTGCACTTAGAGACAATTCAGTCACGTTTCAATAATTTGAGGTTTAAAATAGATGCTCCCCCTCAACGTGTGCATGGAAAATTTGAAATTGTTTGTCACTTGCGGGGAGGCAAACATACTAATCACTTATGAAACCATCTATCGAATTATCGGTTTAAATCCAATTTAAATCACAAATTCTCCCCCGATCACAATTATCAAATCATTTGAGATTTGTGATCTCTGTAGATTTAAATTGATTTTGAAGGCTTTTAAGGAGAATTGTGACTTGATTTGTGAAAACGTTTTAACTGATAAGGATTTGCTTTTGAGACTTTAAACTCTATTGATTGAACATGCATGAATATCTTTTGAAAACATAATAATAACCAAGGTCTGGAACCAATTGTGTAACATTTTGTAAACCATTTAGAGTAGACCTTACTCATTTAAGTGCAAATTGTTTGAAAAGAACACTTTTGATTTAATTGAAAAATCATTCTCCCCCTCAATCAATGACGAAAGTCGTTGATTGATGAATTGAGATTTTGACATTTAATAAGTTCTTTTGGTTTTCAAAAATAGAGTCCGAAGTGTTTTCAAAACAATTGAGTTTTCATAAGATTGCAAATATTTTTCAGAGGAATCTTTAGAAGGAAAAATATTTGAAGTTAAACATTTGTCTTGTTGATGACAAACGTTTGTTTTTAGAATCAGAGCATTAGGATTGAAACATGAGATAAAGCATGGCTCTGTTCTTTCTTTGAAAAGCGGGTTACTGCCTGAAATAACAGTAAACCATTGTTTCACTTTCTCCATTTTTTTTTATTTTTATTTTTATTTTATTTTTATTTTTTAAGAACCTTCGAACAACATCTAATGTCCCGTATCATTCTTTGAATGACAGCATTAAGACCGTAGATATTATCGAATCGAGAAAAACATGACAAAATGACAATATTTTTGAGGATTTTTCGAATTTTTCACATTTTTATGGATTTTGAAAGTTTTATAATTTTCTATTTGATTTTTTTTGAAGGTTTTGTAATTTTGTATTTTACTTTTTGGATAAACATATACAAAGTATAGATGAAGGAAAGACCTTTACTTCTCATCTTCCTCCTGAAGACGTTTGAGTGTTTCTGGTTGAAGGCTTTTCAATCCAAGTCGTGGAAGAATAAACTCAAAACGTTCTCTTGGAAGAGCTTTGGTGAAGATGTACGCTAATGGTATTCTGACTTCACAAAATAGAGTTCCACCACACCGTTTTCCACTTGCTCCCCGATGAAATGATGTCGGGTGTCGATGTGCTTTGCTCTAGAGTGTTGAACGTTGTTGCATGAGAGAGCAATAGCACTTTTATTATCACAGTACATAGGGATTTTGTTGAATTCAAAGCCATAGTCAGATAATTGTGATCTCATCCAAAGGATTTGAGCGCAACAAGATGACATGGCTATGTATTCAGCCTCTGTAGAGGAAATAGAAGTACTCATTTGCTTCTTTGAATACCAGCTTACAAGCTTATCACCCAAAAACTGAGCACCTCATGATGTACTTCGTCGAGTATCTTGACATCCTGCATGATCAGCATCTGCATAGGCTGTTAGTGACATACCGGTGTCCTTCGGGTACCATAGTCCCATATTGAAGGTTCCTTGGAGATACCTAAAGACCCGTTTAACCGCTTCAAGGTGCTTTTTAGTTGGCTTAGCACGATATCTAGCACACATGCACACAATAACAAGATGTCTGCGGTCGCTAGGCGTGAGGTACATCGGGATCCAATCATGCTACGATATTTCGTTTGATCTACCATGATCCCTGAGTGGTCCTCATCCAGCTTGGTTCGTTCAATCATGGGAGTGTCAACGGTGTCACATGATACAAATCCAAATTTCTTTAAGATCTCATTTGCATATTTAGATTGATTTATGAAAATGCCTCCGGGACTTTGTGAAATTTGTAATCCCAAGAAAAATGACATTTGTCCCATCATAGACATTTGAAATTTGGAACCCATTTCATTTGAAAAACGATCACATTCATTGGGGTCAGTCGAGGCAAAGATAATATCATCAACATAAATTTGAAAGTGAATTAAATGTTTGCGACTTCCGGTGAACAATGTCGGATCAATCGCTCCTTTATCTGAATCCAGTGGATAGAAGAAAGTTTGACAGCGTATCATACCATGCTCTAGGAGCTTGCTTTAAACCGTAAAGAGTCTTTTTCAAGCGATAGACATGAGTAGGATGCTCTGGATTCACAAAACCCTCTGGCTGACGTAAACCACCTCTTTCAAATCACCATTAAGAAATTTCACATCCATCCGATATACGACCATGTTCTTACTAGCCGCATTAGCCAAGAAGATTCTGATAGCTTCGATACGAGCAACAGGAGCAAAAGATTCTTCAAAGTCAATACCCTCTTCTTGACGGTATCCTTTGGCAACCAATCGAGCCTTGTTCTTTAGGACATCACTATGCTCATCAAGTTTCACTTTGAAAATCCATTTCAGAGCAATGACCATAGCATAATCTGGAGCAGGTACTAACTCCCATACATTAAGTCGATCAAACTCATGAATTTATTCTTGCATGGCATTGAACCAGCAGTCTTCATTCATGGCGGTTTTAATGTCTTTTGGTTCGACCTTAGAGAGTACGGAGTTGAAGAAGCACCATAAGGCATCGGTTGCATGTTATTTCCGTGTGGATCTTTGGGCGAGAGGGTTTCCAATGATGTTGTCCAATGGGTGATCATGTGTCCATTTTCTAAGGTGTTCATATGGTTGTTGTTGTGGGCTGAAGTAGCGAGTCGATGTCTCGATGAAGATGGTTCTGATGATGATTCAGGAGCAAAGATATTTTCAAATGGAGCATCTTCGGGAGTGGCAAAGGGATTAACATCATCATTGATGCCAGAAACACTTCCATGATGTACATTTGATGATTGATGATTTGTTGATGAGACAGAGTGATC
>OU343223.1:58084563-58122340 GCA_910596185.1 Chrysanthemum makinoi | reverse complement strand
GATCCAAGTGCCTCCATGTGCAAGTCAAGGAAATCCATTTGACAAACCTATGACATTTGATATACCAACTGAAGCTTGTATTTGACTATAGAATAGTCAAACTTCATGTGTAATGATATTAATTAATTGACTTACTAAAAGTCAACATGATTACATATGCAAATGGATACTTTTAAAACTCAATATCCAATAGACTAACATGAGATGATTTCATAGATAATGCAAATGGATATATTTCCAAATGCATAAAATTGGTTAGGCGGCATAGTACAGTAACAAAAATTGTTTAAAGAGACCAAACATTGTCTAGGAAATACATATCAGATGAAAAATATTGTTCATTAACACATATGGCCTATGGTGAGGCCACTCTTGTTGCATAAATCTTCTTCCTTGTCCACTTTGCTGGTGAAGTCACACCCTCGGAACCAGCATCCACTTGACTTCCTGATTCACACTGGACCACATTTTATTGAACTGCATATGACATTGAGAATTAAATGGAATCGGATTTCCTTGAACATGGCTTTCATATTGTTCACAGATGAATGAACATGACTTTCGGACCACCCTGCTTGCTTGCACATGACTTTGAGATTGAGAATAAGTTTGACCTTCAGCTTGATTTTTTGCTTTAGTCTTCTAACTCTTAACTTGAGTCTTCTTCTTTGATGCAATATTTGGCTAGGAACATAAACCTGCTTTTTTGAGACTGACATCTACTGCCTTGACTTCTAGTTACACCTCCTTGCCCAAGACATGTTTTCTTGTTTTGTCCAACATTGCCACAAATACCACAAACACTCCTACTATCTTTATCATTATCATCATTTTCATTAAAATCCCTAGTTATTTTGTTTCGTGGCCTACCCAATGGTTTATGATGTTTAGGTGGAAGAATGCTTGTGAACACATTTGACTATTCCCAATGTCAATAAACCAGCTATGGGTTAAATGGTGTGTTTGTAAGTTTCCTGCCAAGTCTTAAGCAAGTAACATGGATGAACCCATAATTCTACAGATCCTACTTTCATTTCATTGAAGCTCATATACCGATTGGTAGCAACAATATGTTTCATGGCATAACTGTAAGCTCTCATCTTCTACAAGTACAAGCCCTAGCTTCAACATTCACAAAACACTTATCTCCCCCATCCACTAACCTGGTTATATATATCATTCAATCCGTTAAACATTGTACTTATAAGCCTCTTTCTTAATAAAGTCTAACATGTGTGTTGCCTTCGGTGTTAATGGTCCGGCACACTTCTCAATTACATGCACAACATTCACTATTATGTTCATACAATATTCTTTAATGTATTCTAAAGCAGTAATGACTGTTTGGTGCCTACCTCCCACTAGTTTCTGATTAAACCTTTACACATGTTATTAAGTAACACATCAGAATGAGCTCTCCCTACACATGCATAGAACATGTTTTAGTAATCGAACTACAATGTTGAACAAAATACGATGTACACTTAGACAGAGATTTGGTTAGTACCTGAAAAATGCGACCTTGACCAATTGGTTGATGGTATCTTACTTAACCAAGCATGGGCAGGTTCACTACAACTCTTGAATGCAACCATGGCTGCCTTAAATTGTTGGACGGTTGTTGTTGTTGCACATCTCCAAAAATGTTCCTTGTAAGCTCTAGCATTCCATTGCAATTTCATATTCTCATAGATGTGCCTCAATCATAATATGTGTTCTTCACTAGGGAATATTGCTGCTAAAGCTGAAATGATACCATGTACAAAGGAACATTAATTCATTACTAATAAAAGTATCATTTATCAATAAGATAAGTGAATATATTCAACTATAAATTAACATCGCATTTTGTATGTCGTTAATAGAAGTGTAGTTTGAATTTGGCTGCAAGTAAAGGTCATCTGCTAAACATGCAAGAAACCAAGTCCATGAATCTTTGTTTTCAGCTTCTGCAACAGCATAGGCTAAAGGGTATATTCCATTGTTGCTATCAATACCATCACTTGTAAGAAGCTGACCAGGAAAATGACCCCTTATAAAAGCACCATCTAATCCCAACAAATCTCTTTGACAAGCTTTATATCCTTCCTTCAAAGCACCTAAGCATACATACATTCTCTTGAAAACGCTGGTTGGACTTGTTAGATCTCGTGCGGTTTGTACACTTATTCTAACTGTTGTATTAGGGTTTGTTTTTTGCAACTCTACAACATAGTCTCTTAAAATGGTGTATTGCTGCTTATAATCACCTATAATCTCAATTTATGCCTTGTTTTTTTGCCCTTAATGCCTTTTGCATAGACACTTGAACTTCAAACTGTTTAGTGAGTTGATCTTGAACAACCCTGATTGGAATATTTGGATTGACTTGAACTTGGTCAAGTATTTTCTTTGAGAGAAACTTATAGTCACAAGCTTTGATCTCTTTTAATTGCAAACATTTGAGTTCACCCTTGAAAGTTCTCACACTCCATAAATCTTTAGATGTATCTTTTTCTACATACAACAACCATGGGCAATCTTTTGCTTGCTCCTTGAGTGATCGCAAATATACATCCCTTCCGAGGCCTCTAGTTAACGGACTTGTTTTCCTTTTTGGGGTTGTTCCCAGCCCAACACCTTCACTTGTACCACAAACTGGTATTGTTCCCACACACCTAACCCTAATTCTTTGTTTGTCATTCTTAATGAGTTACAAATTCCTCCTAATTTGTATTTAATGCAGGTTGATCTTATCTTTGACTTCTTTTGCAGTTACAAAAGTTTGACCACAGAAAAAGAATACTTCGTCGTCTATTTGTTCTGCCTCACTTAACTTCTATTTCTTGTATGCCCTCATCTTTTTCTTCCTAATTAGATACTCATCCTCATTCTCAGAACCACTTGCAAACTTAGTATCATCACAGAAATCCTCTAACTCATTATTTTTTGTAAATCATCTGGTATCTAGTAGAACTACCTATATTGGGTAACTTTGTAGTCATCAATTTGAACAAAGCAACATAAACATCAGGCCCCTCAAAAGTATTCTCTTCATCAAAAACTATGTTTCGATCTTGAATGTTCTGAATAACATCGACATCACTCCCATAAATATATGTTTCACTCACATTGTCATCACCTAACTCTTCATCAGTTTCACATAACTCTCTGAGATTTACCTTTTTGCATATGGCCAACAATTGTATGTATTTCCTCATGTTGATGAGCTAACTCTTGTTCAGTTTCACATACCTCTATATGACTATCTATTTGATGAGCTAACTCTTGTTCAGTCTCAAGTTCAATTCCTACTAGGTGCAAACAACTATAGGTAGTCATGTTAACCTTCTTGAAAAGAGTAGGGCTTTACCCGGTATGAGATTGTGTGACGGTGAGCTTAAGTCCCATGGATTATTCGACCAAAAGGTCGAAGACCATAGTTATCAAAATATATATATATATATTTATATATATATATATATATATATATATATATATATATATATATATATTTATATATATATACACACACACACACTTGTAACTAAGGGTGGCAATTTCTGACCGACACGAAACCCGACTGGCCTAGAAGCGAAAATTAACAGGTTCAGGTTGTGCTAAATAGATTCCAGGTCAGGTTTGGGTCAACCTATCTAACCCGTTTATTAAAAAGGTCAGGTTTGGGTTGGGAATAAAATAAGCGGGTCGACCCGTCAACCCGTTTGAGGTTTTTTCATAAACTCAAAATTATTTATATTTTATTATGCGGGTTAAATGTGTTAAAGCGGTCGAAACCGACAACTGTTTAACTCATGTAATGTGCCAACTTTTGTATATAAAAAGGGTTATATGGGTCAACCCGTTGAACCGATTCAACCCTTGTAACCAATTTAACCCGCCAACCCAAGTAACGGGTTAAATGGGTTAGGTTCGGGTTATGTCTAAGCGGGTTAGTTAGGGTTATGTAATTTAAATGGGTCACGTTTGGGTTGGGATTTTCTAAACCGCCAACCTGACATTGCGAACCTGCGGCCGAACCCGACCCGAACTGCCACCCCTACTTGTAACCACTCGTGGGTGGACTAGCGACAAAAGGATTGTAACTATCATTATCAAAATGTGAGAGGTCTCAAGTTCGTTTATGCTAGATGCAAACAACCGGTGAGTAATGGCCAAACAACTTTAGCGGCCAAGCCAACCTTCTGAAAGGGGAGGGCTTTACCGGTTTGAGTAAGTGTGGTGGTAGACTCACATCCAAACATGTAATACCCTAGGCAAAGAGGGTGATTGTAACACCTTAGGCAAATCCCACATCGGCAGAGGCACGGAGATCTTTGGTATATAAGAATAACATCCGCCTTATCGGATACAGCGGCGTTTTGTGGTCCATCCGAGTAGGGTTCTCAAGGAACTACAGTTAAGCATGCTCGTGTGAGAAGCAGCGGTATGGGTGACCTACCAGGAAGTCTCGGGCGAGGGCCACAAGCAAAGCCGTGACCACACGGTAGCGGACAATATGTGTATCATTAGGGATGTTACAAGGGTGATATCGAGCCACTCGAGCCGTTCAGGATGGTGGGGCAAACCTCATCGGGGCGATGAGTCCCAAGGGGTGATTGTAACAACCTAGGCAAAGAGGGTGATTGTAAAACCTTAGGCAATCCACATCGGCAGAGGCACGGAGAGATGGCGGTATATAAGAATAACATCCGCCATATCAAACACAACGTGTTTTGTGGTCCACTGCGAGTAGGGTTCTCAAGGAACTCTGTGATTAAGCGTGCTTTAGTGTGAGTAGCAGTATGGGTGATACGGGAAGTCTCACACGAGGGCACACAAAAGCAGCGTGAGCCACTGAAAGCAGAACAATATTATTGTGTATCAGTAGGCGGGATGTTACAAGTGGTAAGAGCAGCTCAGGCGGATTCGGATGGTGGGGGCAAATCTCATCGAGGATTATGAGTCCCTAAGGGGGAGATTGTAACACCCTAGGCAAAGAGGGTGATTGTAACACCTTAGGCAAATCCCACATCGACAGAGGCACGGAGATCTTTGGTATATAAGAATAACATCCGCCTTAATCGAACCGGCGTGTTTGTGGTCCATGTGAGTAGGGTTCTCAAGGAACTACGCAGTTAAGGGTGCTCGTGTGAGAGTACCACTGGTATGGGTGACCTACTGGGAAGTCTCACACGAGGGCCACAAAAGCAAAGCGGTGAGCCACCAGGGCAAAGCGGACAATATTGTGTATAAGTAGGCGGGATGTTACAAAACACCTCCCAAAATTAGACGGCGAAAAGGTTGGAAACTATGGGTACCAAAAAATATATATTAAAAATGAGGTTTTTCCTTGGTGAGTTTACCCGGGGAGAGTGGGTCTTTTGATTACGATGTACGTGCCCTAACAAGGGTATCCTGTAACCATTTCCCTTTCCGACCATCCCAAACATTGTACTTAGCGTCTAGAGAGGTTTGAACCCGGACCTTTGCAGGACATTAGACACGAAAAATTCATGATACTAACAATAATTAATTAATTAAACCAATATCTTAAATGGGTGTTATAGTTCGCAATTTTAATTTTGTTTTTTGTGGAATAATTGAAAAATGAAATAGATCTGAAATTATGATACCTTGTAAAGGAAATGAATTAGATTATGAAGTTGCGCTTATCCACGCGATAAACAAAGCTTTTGATATTGTGTTAGTGTGTTTGTTTCAAGGTTTCCGCCGGATCTAATCAAAATTTTGGGATTTATGGGTTGTTTAGGTAGGCTAGTTTTGCATAAAGATGTTAGGATTTCAATACGCATATGACATTTCCTTTTCTTTTCTTTACTTTTCATTTGAAGCTTAAACATTTTTGTATAAAAATAAGACATAAATACATTTTTGGTTCTTAAACTTGTCAAAAAACATCGTCAAAGTCCGAAAGTTAGCATTTTCCTCATCGTGAGTCCTTTTTTCAAGTTTTTGAGGCTAAATGCGTCCCTTGACCCGTAATGCTCGTCGGACCGTTCCTTTCCATTTCATTTTGTTTTAGTTAAGGGATTATCGTCTTTTCAATTTCGCTATACCGAAGTAAATAAGTACACGCGCGTCTTATTTCACTGTAATTTTTTATATAAAAAACCCAAATCTTTATCATCACTCATCCCTAAGTTTTCCTCTCTCCTAAAATCTTATTTTCTAATCAAATATGTAAAATGGTGTGTTGTTCTTGCCATCGAAGGGTTGTGGTTCGAACATCTTGGAACAACACGAACACTGGAAGGCGGTTTTATGCCTATCCAAGACAGGTTTGGACATTTGATTTTTTTTTCAATATAAAGTTTAATGGTGGTGCTATAGGTTAAATGTGTTGTTTATGGTATAATGTAGGTTTAATTGTAATAGGGATTTTAGTTTAAAGTTTAATTTTGAAGTTTAAACAGTAACAAGAGTGGTTTTAGGCCTAAGTTTAAGCTCTAACCTGTTTATTATCGGTTTTAGGCATCTAGATGTACATTTATTGGGTGGTACGATCCACCCATGTCAAGGCGAGCACTGGAAGTGATTAGGCGTTCTTGAGAGAAACATCCACCGGTGAGGCATTACAACAATGTCAAGCCGACCTCATTGCTTTCGGAGGTAGTTGTCAACTCGACTAACGCCCAAGAGGCCTCACCAAGCATGCCTAGTTGATCTCCTCTTGAGAAGGAGAAAGTTTGCGAGTTAAGGAACTTTTGTGTGGTCTCTTGGATATTGATCATCTTCATCTTTCTCTGGTTTATAAAGTAGGTTTACAAACCCTTGATGTTTTTGCGTTTTGGTCGGGTTTTAGATCGTATGTAAATTGTAAGGCTTGTGTAGGAAGTCTTAATTTTGGTTGAATAGTAACAACTTTTGAGTTGTTGTATTTTGGTCCTTGTACGAGAGTTTACTCTTTAATATATATGCATTTCTATTGTTTTTTTTTACTTAAATTGTACTTATTTTTTTGGTTTAACTATTTGGTATGTGCAAAAAATAATGTCTTACATAAGTGTATAAATAGACTAACATACCCAAGTCAAAACACATACAAGTAGCATGATCCAAGTGCCTCCATGTGCAAGTCAAGGAAATCCATTTGACAAACCTATAATA
Organism: Chrysanthemum makinoi; assembly: GCA_910596185.1. Lineage (NCBI taxonomy): Eukaryota > Viridiplantae > Streptophyta > Magnoliopsida > Asterales > Asteraceae > Chrysanthemum > Chrysanthemum makinoi. The sequence continues at coordinate 58,115,230 of OU343223.1, read as the reverse complement.
TTTGATATACCAATCGAAGGTTGTATTTGACTATAGAATAGTCAAACTTCATGTGTAATGATATTAATTAATTGACTTACTAAAAGTCAACATGATTACATATGCAAATTGATACTTTTAAAACTCAATATCCAATAGACTAACATGAGATGATTTCATAGATAATGCAAATGGATATATTTCCAAATGCCTAAAATTGGTTAGACGGCATAGTACAGGTAACAAAATTGTTTAAAGAGACCAAACATTGTCTAGGAAATACATATCAGATGAAAAACATTGTTCATTAACACATATGGCCTATGGTGAGGCCACTCTTGCTGCATAAATCTTCTTCCTTGTCCACTTTGTTGGTGAAGTCACACCCTCGGAACCAGCATCCACTTGACTTCCTGATTCACACTGGACGACATTTTCTTGAACTGCATATGACATTGAGAATTAAATGGAATCGGATTTGCTTGAACATGGCTTTCATATTGTTCACAGATGAATGAACATGACTTTCAGACTGGCCACCACTGGCTTGCACATGACTTTGAGATTGAGAATAAGTTTGACCTTACGATTTTTTTTTCTTTAGTTTTCTTACTCTTAACTTGAGTCTTCTTCTTTGATACAATATTTGGCTAGGAACATAAACCTGCTTTTTTGAGACTGACATCTACTGTGTTGACTTCTAGTTACACCTCATTGCCCAAGACATGTTTTCTTGTTTTGTCCAACATTCCCACAAATACCACAAACACTCCTACTCTCTTTATCATTATCTTCATTTTCATTAAAATCCCTAGTTATTTTGTTTTGTGGCCTACCCAATGGTTTATGATGTTTAGGTGGAAGAATGCTTGTGAGCACATTTGACTATTCCCAATGTCAATAAACCAGCTATGGGTTAAATGGTGTGTTTGTAAGTTTCCTGCCAAGCCTTAAGCAAGTAACATGGATGAACCCATAATTCTAAATCCTACTTTCATTTCATTGAAGCTCATATACCGATTGGTAGCAACAATATGTTTCATGGCATAACTCGTAGCTCTCATCTTCTACAAGTACAAGCCCTAGCTTCAACATTCACAAAACACTTATCTCCCCCATCCACTAACCTGATGGTTATATCATTCAATCCGTTAAACATTGTACTTATAAGCCTCTTTCTTAATAAAGTCTAACATGTGTGTTGCTTTCGGTGTTAATGGTCCGGCACACTTCTCAATTACATGCACAACATTCACTATTATGTTCATACAATATTCTTTAATGTATTCTAAAGCAGTAATGACTGTTTGGTGCCTACCTCCCACTAGTTTCTGATTAAACCTTTACACATGTTATTAAGTAACACATCAGAATGAGCTCTCCCTACACATGCATAGAACATGTTTTAGTAATACAGACTACAATGTTGAACAAAATAAGATGTACACTTAGACAGAGATTTGGTTAGTACCTGAAAAATGCGACCTTGACCAATTGGTTGATGGTATCTTACTTAACCAAGCATGGGCAGGTTCACTACAACTCTTGAATGCAACCATGGCTGCCTTAAATTGTTGGACGGTTGTTGTTGTTGCACATCTCCAAAAATGTTCCTTGTAGGCTCTAGCATTCCATTGCAATTTCATATTCTCATAGATGTGCCTCAATCATAATATGTGTTCTTCACTAGGGAATATTCTGCTAAAGCGAAATGATACCATGTACAAAGGAACATTAATTCATTACTAATAAAAGTATCATTTATCAATAATATAAGTGAATATAATCAACTATAAATTAACATCACATTTTGTATGTCGTTAATAGAAGTGTAGTTTGAATTTGGCTGCAAGTAAAGGTCATCTGCTAAACATGCAAGAAACCAAGTCTATGAATCTTTGTTTTCAGCTTCGCAGCATAGGCTAAAGGGTATATTCCATTGTTGCTATCAATACCAACACTTGTAAGAAGCTGACCAGGAAAAGGACCCCTTATAAAAGCACCATCTAATCCCAACAACTCTCTTTGACAAGCTTTATATCCTTCCTTCAAAGCACCTAAGCATACATACATTCTCTTTAAAACTCTGGTTGGACTTGTTAGATCTGTTGCAGTTTGTACACTTATTCTAACTGTTGTATTAGGGTTTGTTTTTTGCAACTCTACAACATAGTCTCTTAAAATGGTGTATTGCTGCTTATAATCACCTATAATCTCAATTTATGCCTTGTTTTTTTGCCCTTAATGCCTTTTGCATAGACACTTGAACTTGAAACTGTTTAGTGAGTTGATCTTGAACAACCCTGGTTGGAATATTTGGATTGACTTGAACTTGGTCAAGTATTTTCTTTGAGAGAAACTTATAGTCACAAGCTTTGATCTCTCTTGATTGCAAACATTTGAGTTCACCCTTGAAAGTTCTCACACTCCATAAATCTTTAGATGTATCTTTTTCTACATACAACAACCATGGGCAATCTTTTGCTTGCTCCTTGAGTGATCGCAAATATACATCCCTTCCGAAGCAATTCTAGACAATATTTTCTTTAGTTGACATTGTTTAAGTCAACATATGCATGCTCCTTTACAGTCTCATTTTAATATGGGCTTAAGGGTGCTTAAATACTTGAAGTTGGCTCCTGGAGTGGTATTCGGTTTAGTAAAAGTCAAAATGGTTTTAATGTTGTTGCTTATTCGATTCTGCGGGCTAAATGTCCTATCACTAGAAGGTCAGTTTATGGATATTGTGTGTTTGTGAATGGGAATTTGGTCTCTCGAGAAAAGCAAGCATGCTACATTGTCTAGGTCTTCAGTGAGGCTTTGGATCTGAGAACAATGGCCTCGCTACTTGTGAAGTTATGTGGATTGTTAAGATCTTGAAGGATCTTGGTGTGGGTGACACTTTGTTACCTGTTGAGTTGTGTTGTGATAACAAATCGCTATTAGATAGCTGCTAATCCAGTTTGCATGAGAAGACTAAACACTTTGACATTGATGTGCATTTGGTTAGAGAAGGTTGCTCTTGGGTTAATCAAAACTTTTAAGGTTGACTCTAAAAGTCAGACTACTGATGTTTTGACTAAAGCCCTTGGTTACGTGCAACATGGTTCTATGGTTAGAAAGTTGGGCATGGTTAATCTTTATGCAGGTTCATCAGTTTGAGAGGGGTGTTAACATTGCTATTGACAAACTTATGAACCTTCAGGGTTTATTATACAAATATATTATGCCTAATTTTAACTTTTGGTTGTGTTCGTAAAGTTTATCTTTCTCGAGGGTCTTTATGGAACTTGGGGCTATATAAGCTGGAGATTAGATCTAGGGTTTCATAACTTTCTACACACACAAAAGATCTATCTCTCTCTCTCTGATTCGTTTGGGTTGATATTGGTTTTATGGGTTTCTAGTTTCAAGTCTGGTTTATTGTTTACATCAAGATCTACTTGATCTTGATTGTAGTTTGATTGATTTTCGGGTTTATGTTTGGGTATTCGATTAGTGAGTGAGTTCTTGTAGACACACCTATTAGAGGAATGTCATCTTTGTTTTGTATTGTAAGACTTGCATCCGTGTTGGGGACAAATCAACTATGTATATTATTATAATAAGAGTTAATGATCACCAAAAGGTGGTTGGTTGGGTGATTAAAAGTGTTGTTAGTTGTTTTGATATCATTTTAATATAACACACAAAAGAAAAGAAAAAGATCCCTTAAATACAAAATAATGTTAATAACTAGTTATCATCAATAAAATCAATCGACCTAAGGAGACGATACACATAAGGAGACAGTAAAAAAAATAACCAAATCATCAAGATAATAACATGAAAATCATATTAATCTCTCATTGGTATACTAGCAGGTGTACTCGGCGATGCGTGGCGGGTACCCTGTGACTAAATTTTCCAACAAACAAATGTTATTTTATTTTGAGTTGTTTGATTTCAGATTTATGTTTTGGAAGCTTAATAGATTGTACATTGTGGTTAAAGAGTTGTATATTTTGGAGAAGAGGTGAATTAAATTGTGTATTAATTGTATGTATTGAATAGTGTGTTTTAGTTTTATTTGTATTTGTACATTGTGTTTAGGTAGTTGTATATATTTGTGATGGGTGTATTAATTGTATGTATGTAAGAAATAGTATTTGCTTAAAATCAGTGTGCTTTACATAGTTATACATTATGTTTTATAAGTAGTATTTGCTTAAATTCTAATTTAGAAAATCTTAAATTGGAGAGATGGTCATCCCTCCATTATAAGTAGGATAGATATAGTTATATACTTACATCAAACCCATGAAAAACATTAAGGGTGCGTTTGGTATGTTGCCATGAATGACAATGAGTATGAGTTTGATAGTAGTAGTGGGTCTCTCACCTATGAAAGATCCATACCTAACCTTCTTGATGTATATGGAGTATGGATTATATCTATCATTCATTACCATAGTGGTGAGCCCCTTCATCTTAAACAAACACCTTTAATCATTTTCATAGTTATAGTTTCATTCCCATAATGGGATACCAAACACACCCTAACAACTTTTGAACATCAAACATATGATAGTATGTCAATTAAATCCTTTGAAACCCCTTAATGACTAAAGTGGCAAACCCTAAAAGTTCTTAATAAACCTGAATACTGTTGAGTTTATAATATATAAAACATACAATAAACATATAGACATCAAGAGTACACAGCGGAAGACTTAAGATCATAACAAATAAATTAATTAACTGAAAGTATGCGTAACGCGTACCTCTGCGAATATCAAATCCCTCGAGCAAAGCAAAACAACCCTCGAGCAAAGCAAAACAAAGAAGTACTTATTGGTGTAAGAATGATGTCTTACAACCACGTTCTTGTACCTGCAATTAACCATCGAATCAAGCAATTGCTAGATCTAACACAAGTCCTCGTTTAAGAAAAACGAAACCAAACTCCCTTACTAATGGGGTGTTCGGCCGATTGGGACAAGAGAGAGGAGAGGAGAGATCTAGGGTTAATTCAATGCACAAAGATATAAAACCCTAGAACCTACCCCTCCTTATACTAGTAGTAGGTAAACTTAGGGAACAAGTTAGGGGATTAGGCTTTGTTAAGCCTATGGCGGCCATGATGGAAAGCCTAAAGCCAAACCCATAACTTTTCAAGTTTTCCATTTCTAGTCCTTCTCTTTCCATTTAACGGTGTTAGTCATTTTTCGTTAAATACTTAACGATCGTTAACGGACTTAATGTGTAATAATTAATCGTAAACATAAACATTAATTATTAACTTTAATTCTCATTAGCTAATGTGTGCAATCCGTGGTCCGAGGTTCGAATCCGGACATACACATGTTTGTAAATATATACATTTCCAACAGCTCCCACTTGGATATGTTTTAAAGTGAAATGACATTGGTTAGCGTCTAGCAACGCCAATGCCCGGTACAACTTCGTGTATGGTTTTCTTGAGAAAAACCAAATTTGATGATTCATCATCATATTCATCCTTTTGTTTCTAATACCATGTTCATAAGAATATGGATCTCACTCATTTCTTAATTAACTATTCTGTTTCTCGCTTTATGTGATTGATTAAGATTACCATTCTTCGAACATATTCGAGAAGACCTTGGGTATGGCCATACAAACATCTTAACAATCCTGAGGGGCTGATAGTATTATACTTCAAAATAAATTTGAAGGAAACAAATCCCATTTTGACTACAAGCGGGATTCATAAATTTCGCAACACTTCTGAAAACAACCCTTATAACTACCATTTACGTATAGTGTTAGATTGCTTCACAGAAATGCACTACATCCATGACATATCTCTTGCATCTCAAGTCAGAGGATAAATATTCATGATATACTTAATTACTAAGATCCATAAAGTATCATCATGTGGGTGGGATAAGTCCTATACTCAATTCATTGAATATCATCGAAATAGTCATGCTACACATCAATATACTTTCAAGTATATTCTAACTAATACTCAAATTTGTCTTAATTCAATATCATTCCCATGTTATTGATCGACAACGGACTATTTAGAATAACTTAAGTTATTCAAGGATTTAAACATGCAAATACAGGACACAATATTATAAATGAAATTAAACGTATACCGTACTTTAATTCATTATAAATAATAATTGTTTAACATCCTTTATCCAAATACTAAATAGATCAATGCATGATAATACTAGTTAATGAATTTTGCCACAAGTCATGAAAATCATACTTGTTGACAAGGCATAATATCAATTAACTTTAATCTATAGGAATTTTGAGAATACTTATTTCAAGAATTCAATAAGTGAATTTCTTGTATATGTTTACACATATCTTGATATTGTCATATCATTCCATAAGGTCGCGTGATAACTGAACCACCTTTATATGACAATCATCTTTCAAAACTTTAAAAGTTTAAAGTATTCTTTATTCTTTAATGTATAATACAACTATGCTCTTAGTTGAGCATAACTAGTCAACATGGTCATCATCAAGGATACGTGACTAGATATGAGTGTTATCTCAATTATACTAGCATCATTGTGTACAACAATATGCTCTTTAAATATCCGTAAACTTTTGAACAGTTATAGTGTAATGTTGGTGCCTACCAAAACTCAAGTTTGTTGGCAATGACAATTATGAAACAATTGTCATATAATCATCCATAGAATCTAGGAGCATCTCCAGTTTGTGGAATGTGATTCTAAATCCAAACATATTCCTTTAAAATATTTATTACACTAACAACTTTCAATGTTGTCAAATCATCTTGTAATCAAGCATGACACAACAACTTTATACACAACATGATGTTCATGATGAATCTTCAAGTTAAACTTTAAGATCTCATCTATCTTGTCAAAGATATGTATTCATCATGTTCTTTTTGACTCATTTATTTACCGCATATGTTTATAATAATAAACATATATTCCAAGATTGTATATATTATTTCCAAATCTTACAAGCGAAGTTTCATTCCCAACTAAAACTTAATTTAAGTGGAATGTAGTTGCCCATACAACATATAAGATTTAAGATAAATAAATAATACTCCCACTAGCTTTCAGAAATACTTATGAGCAATCTTATTTTAATTATTAAATCAAACATTGATTTAATATTAAACATAAGAATCATCTCATAGATGCATGCATATATCCATTCATGGATTCTTGCAGTTTGTACATATTCAAAGATTATTTGAAATCATAAAACTACTTTTATTACTTCGTCTCGCAAAAGTAATTCCAAAACAAAGAGTTTTGATATTCATTGTCAAAATTTCATATCAATGAAACTAAATATGACAATTATAATCTTTATACTTTTATTTAATGTATCTAGAAAAGAATATTCAATCATAGTTAATTAGTAAATATGATTAATATTTTTATCACTAGACATGCATTAAATATGTGTACAATATTGTCCATATGATTTCTACATAAAGATTTAAACCACTAGGGTTCCATCCTTTGAAGAAAATCATCTTCATTTAGATAAACCAAGTATCTAAAATTGATTATATTTATGGACAGCATCTCAACATTCATAGTATGATTGATTTACCACAATTCAACATTTGGTAAATTTATCATTATGATTACTGAGCTTACCATGATCCTCGTAACTCATATCCTCAGCATATTAAATATCAGAGATATCCTTACGGATCTATGAATGACAATTCCATCATATTAAGGTCTATCATTTTCATGTTTAGCCTCATCATGATATTTGCTAGTGCATTTTAGAAGATTGTGTATTTTGTAATTCAATCTTTCAAGATCTAAACAAAACTTCCACTTGCCTTTAACAATTTAAAGATTACCTTTAAATAGTTTAGTAAGTAGAGCAACAATACATTGTTCTCTTTTGGGATATTACAAAAACGTTGACAGTTCCTGACATTAGTTTGTTACAACTCACTCTATAAGTAGTTTAACAAATTCAGAACTTCATTTATAAGACTTAATGTGATTCATCACATTCCATAAACAAATGGTGTCTTATTAATCTTCTAGGTTGGAGTCTTATTGAGTATATTCAATCTATACTCAATCTACTAACTGTCACAATTCTCAAATTCCGGTCATTTCTTAAATTAAATATGCATCATATTAATTCATTCATGGCATTTCATTTCACATTTAACGCGTAATTTTTATATTTAATAAACGTTATCGCGTGAGTTATTATTTTGAATATTTAATCCGTCACTTTCAAAAATGATCCCGATGTATTTTTTAAACTTACATTTAGTTATAAAAACTATATTTTGAGTTTAACTAGTGTTTTGGATTTATTTCGTATATAAATCGTTAAAGTTATATTATTACGACGCTTTTCTTAAAAACTTTCGATAACTATTTTATCACTCAAATTTTACAAGGAATGTATTTTTACAATTTTTATGATCTCAATATACTTTACTTTGATCCATTAAAACTATTTTTAGTCTATATCACTTTAACTTCATTTAAATACAAGTTACAATATATATTACCTAACTACATTTTTTTTTTACATACAAACATTATATGCTTATAATAAAAAATATTTGGTGATTACAACCCCCAAAACCGGTTCTAGGGGTAGCATATTGAGTTGGAAATTCATCTTTGATTGTATGATCTATACTCAAGCCTTAAAGTCTTCACTCTTTCACCTCATTTCATTATTCTCATTTTTACAAGTTAGTAAATTTCTTTTTCTCTCTTTGGTTCTACCCTCCAAAACCGGTTCATCCTCAAAGGTTAGCAAGGGATCAAAATCTTTCAAGCTCAAGTAATTAACAATCTAGAATCACTCTCTTTATGGGTTTTGAAATAAAAACCAAGAGTGTTTAGGTTAAACCTTGTTCTTTGCACCTCATCATATTCACTTGTAAGCATGTTTCTTTCATTTTTGTTGTTTCCTATCATCTCATATGTATCTCTTCATTTTTGGAGCAAGCATGCATGATATGTGATTTATACCATTTTTACTTGATTTTTGGAGTTTTATATATATATGGTCATCCTATAAATATCCCCTTGGTATTCTTTGGTCTTGATGGTGATTAGGAACCCATGACACCCTAAGAAGGTGTATGGTAGGATTAGATTAGCTTTGGAGTTGATTTGAAGGGATTAGAATAGGTTTTGTCCGAGAAAAACTATTTTCAATACGTATAAAATAGGTTCTGTCCTTGTTTCATTTTTCTGGAAAAACTGACAGTAGGCACGACTCTTTGGCCTTGATATTTAGAAAATATACTTTAAAACGAATCCGTGGCCGCTTGAACGGATAAAAACGGACTTATAACGAAGAAGTTATGGATTTTACAAGTTGGACGACGAAAAATATAATTTTCTGAAATTTCAGCATACTATTTTTAGTTTGTTCGGGTCAAAAATGAGCCTTAAGCTTCACAAATTATTTAGACTTATCAAAAATATATTAGTTTACCGATACGAAGCTAGGACGTATTATCATAGTAGAAAGCGGATTTGAAACGACAAAGATATGCACTTTTTCATAAACTTGCCGTAACTATTATTTTCTGAAAAACTATATTATTTCTACGATACAAGTGTTACGGTAGCTGTAACGTCCCTGTTGAGGGCTGTTTTTAACCATGATGTGCAACTTTTTGGAACGAAATGTCTTCTAGTAAAATCAAGTTCACCGGCCATATTTTTCAAAACGACAAGCCGTTTGTATAGCGGAGTTGTAGTAAATTAATTACGGATGTTCAAACTTGGCCGAAACTCACTTTTTGCACTACAATTAGCCAAAAATCACTATCTTTAACCCTTATTATCTTTATGTTCGAGACCTTTTGGACGAAAACTCCTGAACTGAAACTTTTAGATATCGATACAAACTTTCCAAAACCGTCGAGTTCGTTTCTTCCCTACACGACTATTTTTCGAACCATTTTGTTGATTTCATGATAATTCCGACGACATTGTTTTGCGGCGAAAAGTGATAATTTCACCATAAATCATTATAAAACCATTGTAGGATGACATTTTGACGTAAATACTTGTAAAGTCATTTTTGAAGGGTCTAGACGTCAAAAGAGTATTTTTTCGACGATTAGTAATATTTTTCAAAACTCACAAATGGTATAAATAGCATACGAAATGCATGCATAACATTACATTGCAACTCATTACATATCATATCATTCATAATAGGTCAGTTTCGAGATTCACGCTACATTTCGGTGTAACCACTTTTGTCTTCGCATCTATTCATCATGTGAGTAATCACATCCCCTTTTAGTTTACTATATTTTTGGAATTTGAATGCATGAACTATATTTGAATTAAATTGATTCTTACTTTGTGAACTCTTTTGACTAGAACTTGTGAACTCGAATCAAATCCTTGAACTAAATTACGAAATTACGACTTATTTGAACTTATTGAACCCGTCGTGTTATGACCTTGTCCTAAAGTCTCAATGTTCGAACATCACTATAAAGTCTCCCATGTTCGAACATCACTATAAAGTCTCCCATGTTAGAGCATCAACTTAAAGCCTCCCGGTCGGAGCAAAATGTCTCCCTATGGGAGCGGGCATTTTCAATTTAAGTCTCCCTGTTCGGGCGATTGCAAAGTCTCCATGTTCGAACATCAACTTAAAAACCTCGGTTAGAACAAAATGTTCTCCCTATGGGAGCGGAGCATTTCAATTTAAGTCTCCCTGTTGGGGCGGTGCAAAGTCTCCCATATTCGGAGCATCTCTAAATTATTATATACTTGGTACTATATTGTGAACTATTATGACCACTTACACTTGACTACTTGACACGCTATATTTTGTGCAATGGGTTGTGTACACACAGGTTGCAAGTTTTGTATGGGCGGAACTTGGAACTGAGTGGATTTACAATGCCTTTGCTTTGTGGACTATTTCCGATGACCGAAACCTTGGACTCTTTCTTACGAGATCTCTTATTTTGCTAAACGTGTTTACTCACCAACTATTTTCATAGTTGACCCGTTTTTCTCTCATGCATTTCAGGTGATCGTTAGTAAGCTTTTCTATCAAGTCTTGCATAAAGAAGTTTTCACTTGTCGCTACAAGTCGTTATGTAATAAAACTCAATATTTTGGAATCTAAACTTTGTAATATATTTGCCGATGGCGGCTAAACTAGTATTGTAATGGAGTACTATTTCTTTTTAAATCTTAATGTTGGCATGTTCTATTAAATTGTGCTTATGTTCCCTTCCGTTACACCTCGTGTTTCCGCCTCCGGCGAGGGTGTGACACTAACCTTGATAACTTTTGGAAGAAACTATAGTTATCTTGAATCAAATAATGCCTACAGATTTTGATTCTTCTAATCGAACATACCATAAAACTATGGTATTTCCTTAGAATTTAATATTGTAAGATTAATCTAACAATATTTAAGATAACCATCTATTCTTTGGTTTATCATATTTACCAACAAAGTAAAACTTAATGGTACAATAGAATTACCAAGTCAATTGCATGTATTATAACACAAATATTTTGACCAAGTCAAAAGAGATATTAGTTATAATCCCACTATACGTTATAAGTCATTGATCAACTCATTGACTTCATGCATATGTCTTAAAACATAGCAAGTTAACGCCTACACTTTATATTCTAAGTATTTAAAAGACTTCATGTTTGTGACTTTACAAAATCATAAACATTTATAATTAAAGTAATTATGAACACCACCTCGGTTTCAATTAATATTTCAAGTTAATATTTACTACATATATTTAAGTCATTCAACGAATACTTAAATTCAAAGTAGTATTGGATTACTTCATTTAATTATGTCATTCCATGAAATGTTCAACGTGCAAAATCATCCATGCTCGTTCTCACGACACGTAGATATTTTACCTTGGGCTACAATCTAGTTCACGTTCTCACGTAACATAAATTGTAACTACAAGTGTTTCTTAAATATTGAATGACATAAATATTTAAAATAAAGTAGTCTTTGTTATCATCTTGACACATGTTCTTAATAGGGTAATCATACATATTTAAATGTATACTTCCTTTTAAATCATCTTAATATGTGTTGTACCTTGCACACAATAGATTTCTCCCACTTGTGCATGGAACAACATCATGTAGCATATAAACAACACGATACACGTTCGTTTATTTGATTAATATGATTTGTGTCATAGATATAACTAGTAGATGTAGAACTATATTGTTTAGTAAGGAAACGTACCCGACTATCCTTAAAACATAAGTGTCTACAATTGGAAAGTAATTATCTTTGAAGATAATCTTGGTTACTACACAGGAAATAAGGCTTGTAGTAGCTCCCAGATTAGAAATCATTAAAACAACATCTTATTGAAAATGCAACACAAATGCTCCCACGAATCGACAACATTGTAAGTGTTGCCCTTAAAGGCTAAAGCAAAACAACTAGATAAAAATATGCTAGTTTGCCTTTTACCAATTTTGCGGTAATTAGTCTAGCTTCTAATCTAGTAACTCATATACATGTTTTCAAGTTAACCAACATTCATGTTGTTACAAAGGATTCATTCACCAAATGAGGGTAATGAAATCTTTATGGAAAATAAGTTGTGCAATTCATTGCTAAGAGTTACATTAGAATTTAGACAATTCAAATGTTCCTATTATACCTTTCTCATTCATGAAAAGGAATAGGATTGAGTCTCATGCTTCTCCCATGGAAAAGAGACTTCGTTTGTCTTATCAGAAATTATTCCCTATCAAACATTTGTTAGAATGCTAGAATGGATCAATTTACAAATCAAAGACTAAACCACGTTTACGGTTAAATGTTGCATTTATACATTCAAAAAAATTACAAAATTCAATTTTAGTATTTTCGATAATTAACCTTTTCAATAAACAATTAAATACCCAAGGTTCATATTCATATAACCAATTAATATTATTGAAAACTAGGATCCAAATTGTCATAATTTCATCACGTCAGTTGATCGGCTAGTAATGAACCTTATACAAAGTGGTAGAGCTTTTGCTCAATTGCCAATTTCAATTGCAATTCCTAGATTTATGGGATTTACATATAGCCAATTTCAATCGCCATGTAAACATGTTTTATCCCATCTTATGCCTTGAGTTGCCAGCTCTCACTACAAAACTCAATTAAGTTGTCCAACTTAAGAAAGTGCAAAATCGTCCATGCAGTTCTCACGACCGCGTGGACATTTTACCCTTCGATTCACGTTCTCACGCAAATAGAAAGTAATCTTAGGTGTTTCCGTTTCGTTGGATGGCATATAACTTAAATTAAAGGGTAATAGTTTTGATGTTAAATCAAATATGTACAAAGATGTCATGCATTCACCTTTGTAGCATAGTTTTTATTAAAACATATATATCTTGTTTTAATGTATAAGCTTTTCATCATCAAACTTTAATTGAGGTATTGGATTCACCAATCAAGGAATTTAGTATTAATTATCATCCATTATACCGTACTTTTGCATAAGTGTAAACACTTAGTGTTTCGGATAATTACCAGAAGTGGCATGGAATTAAAACTAATTTGCCCTTAAGATGAGCTTGCACATTTAACGGCTTACTAAGTAGCTCCACTCGAACTTCAGTGAGAGGACCAGTGCAGCTAAAGCACAACCTTAGACATCCTTTAGTGTGACGTGGCACTTCTTTAAACCCCTTTTATTAGTTCATTCTCATGGGTGAGCCGTTCAGGCCATTTGTACCAAAGTCATCAATCAATTAAACGATTATGATTACTAGGCTTAAAAATACATGTTTCACCATTGTTTAGGTCAGTTTATTTTTCTTATAAAAATACCCTTGTTACATATATCAAACAAGCAAGTATTTGTAAAAATAAACAAGTAAACAATGAATGCATAACAAATAAAAAGTCATGCATATCAAATAGCCACATGCAAACGGTTTTGATAAATCCTATTAATAACAATTCTAGATTTGACAATATGCATATATTTAATTAAGACTTTCACCCGTTTTCATCTATGTACAAGGTGAACCACATGCATCGATTCATCGATTGCGAAGTCAAATAAATACATACCACATTGCACATAATTGATTAAATTAATAATTATTGAGGTCTTCCCCAATTTTAGATCTATCATAATTTAGTGTATATCACTTAAACATGAAAGACATACAATAAAAGCAGATCCATGATAAAACATGCAGATAATTATCATGGACATAAAATTACACTAAACAATTAATGCAATTAAACAGAGTTACGCATATACACATAAAGTTGCATGCATCTTAGGGTTTCTAATCCAATTAAAACAATAGTTTACAAAACCCTAATTAGGCACAAAATAAACGCCCAAAAATTAGGGTTTAGGTTTTGCAAAACCCTAGATCTAAGCATACAAATAATAACACATTCATGTTTATTTTAATTATGTGTTTCAGTAATTAATTACTTGTTATACAAGGCTCGTGATGCCCTTTGTTGAGTTTATAATATATAAAACATACAATAAACATATAGACATCAAGAGTACCAGCGCGGAAGACTTAAGATAATAACAAATAAATTAATTAACTGAAAGTATGCGTAACGTACCTCTTGCGAATATCAAATCCCTCAAGCAAAGCAAAACAACCCTCGAGCAAAGCAAAACAAAGAAGTACTTATTGGTGTAAGAATAATGTCTTACAACCAGTTCTTGTACACCACGAATTAACCATCGAATCAGCGTTGCTAGATCTAACACAAGTCCTCGTTTAAGTAAAACGAAACCAAACTCCCTTACTAATGGGGTGTTCGGCCGATTGGGACAAGAGAGAGGAGAGGAGAGATCTAGGGTTAATTCAATACAAGAATATAAAACCCTAGAACCTACCCCTCCTTATATACTAGTAGGTAAACTTAGGGAACAAGTTAGGGGATTAGGCTTTGTTAAGCCCTATGGCCGGCCATGATGGAAAGCCCAAAGCCAAACCCATAACTTTTCAAGTTTTCCATTTCTAGTCCTTCTCTTTTCCATTTAACGGCCGTTAGTCATTTTTCCGTTAAATACTTAACGATCGTTAACCAGACTTAATGTGTAATAATTAATCGTAAACATAAACATTAATTATTAACTTTAATTCTCATTCGCTAATGTGTGCAATCCCGTGGTCACGAGTTCGAATCCGGACATTCACATGTTTGTAAATATATACATTTCCAACAAATACTGCTTCATAGACCCACGATACTCAGTGTCGAAAGTTATATTATAACGTCTTGTAAGACACCCAAGATCTATTTAACCTTCATCTACATTCTACTAATTAACCTTTTATAAACTTGAACTAGTAATTAACCTTCAAACAGCGAAAATATGAACTTCAAAAAATTTATATAAAAGTCAATAACTTTGACTTCCTCTAACCTCCATCAACTGATCAATATTTCAAGACTAAACCCTAATACTAATCTTGCAACACGTCATTTAAGAATTGGGTCATAACCGGATCGTCATCTTGATCATCGTCTTCTTCATCTTCTTGTCCCCATATCAAACATGACAACTGATAAATCTGCACATCATTACTCTCCATAGAAGCAACTACGTTTTGTCCCGAAATAACCATCTGTTTGTGCAAGTGATATCTTTCAGGAAATTCAATCATCTTGTTGAAAAACACATCTTCATCTACGTAAACCCCACGCCACTCAATCCACACTTCATAAAACCTTTGCATGTTTTCATTATCAACAAACGGATACTTTCCAATTACGTTGTAGTATTCAAGAATGCATTTCAACACATTGATCTCGTGTTCTTTACTCCATATGGTGATGGTTCTTGAAGCCGTGTTTTTATCGTTGTTTACTTGTGGGATTAGTGGTTGAGGGAGTTCGAGTGGCGTGTCATCTTTTATTGATGATGGTTCACCAGAAACAGCAGAAGGAACGGTGTTTTCTTTATCGTCTTTTTGTGGGTCGATTTCGGAAGGTGGTTGTGATTTTAAAGAATCAGACAGCATGGGTTTGTTTTGGGTATGAATCTTTTGTCTAAAAAGGTTGGATCTTGAATTAGGGTTTTTGATCGAGTGATCAGGGAGATGATGAATGATGAAGAAGAAAATAGATTTGTTTGTGTTAACTGTTAAAAGATGTAGCCGTTTGATTTAAATGAAAGGACTAATATGGTGTATTTATAGAACTAGAGGTTTAAATTAATTCCAAATTTAGGTCTAATGTCGATGGTTATATATATGCATTTTTTTAATTTAAGGTATGTGTTTGGGGGTTTATGGATGTTGCAATTATGAATGTATGCAACTTAGAAGTTACATTTGTACTTTTATGTATATTCAAATCAAATCAATTATTTTGACCTTAAATATTTTCGACATATTATATAACACTTGATAAAAATTATACCAAATGAAAATACATTTAAAACACAATCCATTTATATATTTTGCATCAAATATTATATAATACAAACAAAAATATTTAAGTTCAAAGTTTGAGTCAAAAACTGGACTTATAATGACGAGAGGTAGTATTAAGGAGGTTCAAATAGTTTGCTGCGTCAACGGCAACGTTGGGTGCGTTTAGTTGGAGAACAAATTTTCTTATTTTCTATCTCTAGTTTTGTAAAAATTTGGAAGGAGAATTAATCTCTACAAAACACTTGAAAATATAGAAAACGCGTTTAGTTGATATTTCTATTTTCTATTTTGAAGAAATGGTTGAGGGTTACAAAGGAAAACAACTAAAATTTGTTTTGTAATTTTCCTTGTTAAGTTAGGAAATAGGGGATTTGTGTTTTGCAAAACATCTTGTTGGAAAACATTGATTTGAACGCGATCTCTGTTTTCCTTGTTTTCCACAAAACATTTTGTGAAAAATAAATGTGTTTTCTCTCAACTAAACGCAACCTTAATATCTCAATTGCTAGCTCTGAATTAATTGCATTGTAATACGGAGTGGAAATATACTAGGTAATAGTGTAACCAAAATTAAGATTAATCATATATTTTAAATTTATAAATATTTTATTTCTTTTGATCAGGTGTTTTGTCATTATAAGCATAGACAAACCTCACAAGTTTAACTGGAAGGGCCAAACTATAACATCTTTGTTTTAGAAAAATCAAATGACATTTTCATTTAATATTCATACTAATAATGCCTAATGCTACAAAATGTAAAGGTTAAAAGTGTACTTGCAGCTAAAATTTTGGTGGGCCACGACCACTCCCGGTTCCCACTAAGTTCCATCCCTGGCTACAAGAATCGAGGCTTTTAGCAACGACCAAATGTAGTGGCTAAAAGTTAAACTCTCGTACAAAATATATTTAGCCATGATTTATCGCTCCTGAAAGGTTGTCGCTAAAACACCGTGGCTAGATTTTTTAGCGACGAGAAGTCAAACAGTTTTCACTACAACACAAGTGGGCTAATGTTACGGTAAGAATCCGTTGCAAATGGCCATTTGCAACGGATACCTACCGTAGCGTTAATGCTCCATGGAAATTTAAACTGCAACGGAATTCTAACGGGGTTAAGAAATTGCAACGGTTTTCCAACCAAGAAAAATCCTTTCCAAATTAGCAATCATTTTTGCAATGGATCATATTCCAACAGTTTTTCTACGGTTTTGTTACAGCAGATATTGCAAGGAAATTGCAATGGATAATATTTGGTACGAGATTGCAACGGAATAACTTGCTACAAAATTGCAACGGTATAAATTTGCAATAGATTTGCAATGGCATAAAGTAGCAATAGATTTTGCAATGGTATGCAATCATAGCGGATATGTTCAAAAATGAGTAAAATAAATTACTTTAATTTTTGCAACGGATTTGCTACCGGGTTTCTGTGTCCTTGCTAATCCGTTGCAAACCCGTTGTATATTTGCCACGGAAAATTTCCTTTACAAATTTCCATAGCATTTGCCTAGTTATGTAGTAGTGTTTAGCGATGACGTTTCCCCCAGGGTTTATAGTAAAAGGGTTAAAAATTACACCTTTTAGAGCTACGTACGAGTATAACTATATTTTAGAAAATACTTTTAGTCGCAACAAGTAGTCGCAAAAGGCTTTATCATTTTCAAATTGATTTTGGCTTAAAATAAGAAGAAAAAATATTAAACTTGGTGACAACAGGCCGTTGGTGGCTAAAGGTGTAAAAATATTTTGACCCAAAGTCTTGCGTTGAAAGTTAAAGCCCATGTATAAAAGATCTTTAACGCTTGACATGGTTTAGTTCAACGTCAAAGATAAAAAATCACTTATTTTGTCGTTTAGTAAGCCTTTAAAGTTGTTGCTAAAAGTTTACCATGGTTAACGGCCTCGGCTCTTAAAGCTAGTGCGTAAAGCTCAGTGGATACCCAAAATTTAAGATGTGAATCACCTCAAGTGATAATTTAGATTAAAGAATATGTTGTCAGGACAACAACAACAATAATACCAATCTGAGAAGTGAGGTATGGAGATGTGAGATGTATAGACACTCATTCCCTACGGGGTAAAGGGACTACTTCCAGAAAGACATTCGACAAGCGTGTAGGTGCAAGCAAAAACTAATATGATAGGTTTGTGCGAAAAAATAGAGACCATGACATAAAAGGAAGCATGTAGAGCACAAACAAACAAGCAAAGACATAATCGCATACAGATAAAAAATCATGCGAATTGAATATGAGTACGTTTTGCCAAAAAAGAGTGAGTGGTCTCAAAATTTGTTGGCTTTGGTAAAAATAGCTAGAGCTTGTAGCTGCAGCATTAGCTAAATTTATAAGAGCTAAAGCTAACGACTAGTAAGAATAAGAGTCAAGATGTCCAAGATAAAAAGCCAGAGGACCAAAACTGTACATTTAGTAGAGATTGATCTTTTATATTTATATTTATATAATAAAGGAATTACATCATTTTGGAGTGATTTTGTCAATTCATTCTTATTGAAAAAATAATTGAGCCAATAGGAGAGCCTGATTTTGCCACGTAAACAAAATCATGTGATGTGATTGGTTAATAAAAGTCAAAATTAAATTGATTTTGGTCAACCTTTAATTAATTTGGTGGAGAAATTTTGTTAATAAAAAAAACACATAAAAATATAGGTGTTGAATTTGTAAATACAAAAAGAGGGGGTAATTAATAAAAGTTTAGTGGTTAAATTTTTAAAAATTGTATAGAGTTAAGTGTAATATTAAAAATTTCCATGTTTTTTTAATAACTTTGAAAATTAAACAAATACCCCCTTATACTTTATACTTCTTATACTTTATAACTTAAAAATACAATATATATGTTGTTTTAAAACTCCAACATATAAATGTACATAAGATTATAATTATCATTTTTTTACTATATATGTTTACTAAGGACTCATTTATTTCATATTAAAAGAAAGACAAATGTGGACCAAT
The DNA here is from genome assembly GCA_910596185.1 of Chrysanthemum makinoi. NCBI lineage: Eukaryota > Viridiplantae > Streptophyta > Magnoliopsida > Asterales > Asteraceae > Chrysanthemum > Chrysanthemum makinoi. The sequence goes on along the minus strand of OU343223.1, from coordinate 58,095,828 downwards.
TTGAATATTAAATACAGCTAAATTATTGAAAACGAGAATATAATTATCAAATTGTAAGTACGAACTCTGTAATATGAAATAAAAAAACGTGATTATACTTATAACAACTACTCATGTAATTTTTATTTATTTAAATAAGGTTATGTAGAAAAACATTTTTAAAAAACTTTAATGAGTATATTTTAACTTCATCAACATTTATTATGTGTAACTAAACTCCATTTTATGTACATCATAATATCAATAGTGAAATTTAAATAGGAACATCAACATCTATATCAGCTAAATATAGTTGAATCTTGAGTTATCTAACAAATTTTTTTTACAAAATTTGATTATACAAAATTCTAATGGATATTAATAGATAATGAAAAACTCGTGCATAAGTATATAATTATATGTAATTACCTTTAAAGACACAATATTCGGCATTGATACAAAATAACTTTTTTTTTATCAAAATCTTGTGCGTTTGTACGTATTATAACTAGTATGTAACTTATTGTAACTGGTTAGGTACTTCTGTTTCATTCCTTTCTTTTTAATCATTAACAAGAATCAATTTTGAAGCTCATTAGCCCGCTAATTGGTTATGCTTGGTATCATCACCAATGTCACTATTATGAAGCTCATGTCAACTGGTGACACAAAATCACATACCTAACCTTACTCTTAAGTTTGGAATTGACCATTTGTGTTGTAATAAACATATTGTATCACTTGAAACTAGCTATACATGAATACAGTTTGATCATAAAGCAGAACTCTTCGCCATACGCAATAACCGTCACCTGAGTTACGAGATAGTTTTACACCCACAGGATCATCAAATTGGTTTATAATAACCTCTTTGAACAATCTTGTATAAGTATTTTTTTTTCCAACAAATTATTCCTCAAATGTCTGACAATGATTCAACGCAAAACAGATTAAACCTTGTGATTAGCTAATCAGCAGTATATGTACATTCTTATCATAGAAAAACAAAACTAATATATCTAATCATATCATCAGGAGATAAACGTTATAGTATTTACAGAACCATTAAGATATGCACACTAAAAAAACTAAACATATGAACACAAAGCACATTTACTTAAATCGATCAATTGATCAACCCTTAATTTGAAATCAAAACCATAAGTTCTTAGCTCATCTACCAGAACTTCATAACCGATAAACAAGAAATTAACCTGAACCGAAGATATAAACATCATATTAAAACACTCAAAAATATAAACAAAGATCAAGTCGATCGATCTTTTGAGTTCCTAAACTTCATCAACTGAACTTTAATTTCACACCTTTATAAACTAAACCCTACTATATTCTTTAGTAATCTGATGGAGCCTTTTAAAAATTAAAACACGAAACCGAATATACTCCAAGTCAGAATTGTAACATGTTATTCTAAGAAGCTGAAAATTCACATTCATTTGAGTCTTCCGAATCATCTTCTTGTGCCCAAATCAAATGCGATAAGTGATAGATTTCGGCATCATAGTAATCCATAAGTACATTTTCACCAAAAGCTATCATCTTTTTGTTCTGAAAGAATCTTTGAAGCAATTCAACCACTTTGTTAATGAATACATCTTGATCTACATAAACCCCACGCCATGCAATCCAATCTTTATAAAACTTTTGCATGTGACTGTCGTTATCAAAAGGGTACTCTCCGATTACATCATAATATTCAAGAACAGCCTTTAAGACAGTTATCTCATGCACCTTTCTCCATGCGGTGATAGTTCTTGATGCGTATCATCATAGTAGTACTTTCTGTTGGGGTTGGAGATTGATGTAGTGATGGGCTGATTCCTGCTAAAAGAGTTGATGGATCTCTTGTAGACGAAGTACTAGTATTAGCAGATTCGACGTTGATATTGTCGTCATCAACTTTTGGGGTATATGATCGATAGCGTTTACGTGGTAGTTTGGTGAAAGGAGGGGAAGAGGGTTCTGATATTAAAGAATCAGCCAATTGGATCTTGAATTAGGGTTTTGATCACAGAGAAGATGATGAATTAAAGAAGGGTTTCTTGTATTTAAGATGTGTTACCGTTTGGTTTGAATGAAAGATGTTGTAACATATTGTATTTATAGAAGTGGGGGCTTAACTTAATTCCAAATTTAGAAGTAATGAGGATGCACGGTTTGGTTAGATATAATATTTGTGATTCACTAATAAAATACCGGTATTTCTTATATTTAGTTCAGTGCCAATAATACTATTCTATCTTATATCATTATAAAATAAGTGTTTAGTACTAAAATTAGTAGGTAGAATGGTTTAAGTTTATATTACAAATGTAAATGAAAACATTAATTATCACCGGACTAATAATCGCTCATACCAACGATATAGGACGGTAAATAATTATTTTTGCAAATTTGTGATTTTTGCTAAAACAATAATAAATGTTTTTTTTATCTGCGTTTTGTCAAATCAACAATAAAATTGAAACGAGTGGAGTATCAGGTTATAACTTGTTAAATGAAAGTACACTTTTAATTAAAAAACTATATAGAGTTATCTTATGCAAGCGTATATGCTTAAATATCCCGTCGGCGTTTAAAACCGGGTTCATCCGCTCGTTAAACAGGTTGAGCAGTGAATCGGTCGGTGACGGAAGCCGGTTTTAAGGGAAAAACCGGTTGAAGCTGTGCCGGTGGCTCGACCGAATCAATTAGAAAACGTTTTTAAAACATTGTATCCCGTCGTAGCGTCGCGGGGTCAGTTTCTTTGTTTTTACATTTTTTAAACCTTTTGGATTTAGATACTATTTTTTTACTTATTTTTTAGGGTTGACTTTTAAAAAGTCAACTGATCAAATGGTAAGTGTGTAAAAACTTTCTTGTTTTTGATGTTCAGTACTTGATGATTTGATTTACATGAGTTATTGTCTTTTGTGTCAATCTTGACTTTAGGAAAGTCAAGATGTTATGGTTTAGTGATTTTAGTCTGTAGTGGTATTTGTGTTAAAATTTTACTACTAAAAGAGTCAAACCAGAACAATAACTGATAAAGAGTTTTTAAGTACTACCAAAGAACTCGCAAAACGAAAATCAGAAAGGTTTTGTTGGATAAACAAAGAGCTGGAAACCTGACCCGTATTACAATTAACGGGTAGATATGGGTCATTTTTTTATCTCGTGGGTTTGCAACCCCTGAAGGACACAACAGGTCTAACGGGTCAGGTTAGATGTTGTGATTAAGAAGCTGAAGATCAGCCTTCATGCGGTTTTGATGGCTCATCTTATGGATCATCTTTTTTGTCCCCAAATACTATACGATTACGATAATTAAATAAATTTCTACTCTATTGAATCCATACCAGCAGACATTATAACCAATTTGTTACGAAACACGTCTCCACTTACATAAGCCTAGCTTCGTTTGACCCAAAAGTTGAATAATTTTTGCATATCGCTTAAAGTATCAAACGGAAAGGTTGAATATTCAATAATGTACTATTATCATTTGGAGTTTTAACATTGTGAATATGTGTAACACAAAACACATCAGCAACATGATAAAGGTTCCAAACGATGCGATCAAAGGCAGTTCAAATTTGAAGAAATGAACATTAAACATTAACACAATTTCGTAGTAACATCAAAGTATCAAAAAAATTTACCAAAATCAACTCTTTGACCTGCCAAAAGTCAAACTTCTTCTATCTCCTTCGTATCAACTAAGCTATTGATATTAAACCCCTTTGGCTCATCTAATGAAAATTAGCAAACCCATTACAAGAACCTAAATTCCAAACTCACGAAAATATATATACATTACGTGATGTAATTAAGAAGCTAAAGATCTGCGCGTTATTCGCCTTTGATGATAATTTGATGGTTCATAATTCGGATCATCATCACCACCACCATTATCATATTAGCGTCATCTTTTTTTCTCCCCAAAGACAATCCGATAATCGATAAATTTTAACCTCATTTTTATCCATCCATTCTTTAAAATCTTCATCACTAGACAGCCTCCTGTGCTTGTTGTCCAAGAATCTTTCATGCAATTCAGTCACTTTCTTAATAAATACTTCTTCAGTTACATAAACCTCGCGTTTTATTATCCAAAAGTTAAAGAATTCGCGTATGCTTGCATTATCCAACGGATACTTGTGATATTCAAGAAAGTCCACCAACAGATTGATTTCTTGTTTCTTCCCTCGGCTGATGATTGCGTATGGATCTCTTGCAGCTTCCAAGGCTATTCGGGTGGCAGTATCTTGATGATTTCTTGGTGTAATGTAGATATCTTTTACTTTATCTGTCATTTTCTTGCTGCGCGAACTACCAGCACCGTGTTGTGTTATTGAAGAATGATCCATGATGAATTATTGATCTTTATTGATTGGGTTGTTTTGGGTATGAATCTTTCAACAAAATGTTGGATCTTGAATGCGGGTTTTGATCGAGTGATCAGAAATATTGATAGTCAGGGATTATGATGAAGAAGGTGATATGATGATGGAATTTCAAGATTTTGGATAACAAATTATGTAATTGACTATAGAAGGACTTTAGTCACAAACTTGTGGTATTTATAGTTGTGGGTATGTTCTGTTAACGGTTGAATTACTATCTAAAATTAAAAATTCAAATATGTATGTTCAATATTTTTAAACAGTACCAAAGTAATACATAAAGTGATAAAACTATGCTTAAATAACCTACCAGACAGAGAAAAAAATCTCAGTTCAAAAAACAAAAACGGATAGACGGAGTAGCAAGGTCCTCAAAAATCCATGATGGCCTGTATGTAAGATTTGTAGTTTAAGTTTGTTGAGCTAATCTATAAATTTGAAGCTTACCAAGACCCGATGTAACAAATGAATAGATAAATGGTAAACAATTAGGAAGCATGGTTCATTATAGGTCCTTGAACCCATATTTCACTTAAATGCTTAGAAGGACGCTTATCATGGATTAGTACTCAGAACTAAAGTTATCGAACCCCCATTGACGACATGCCCTCATTTTGGTCAAACCATAGACTCGTAGACATTGCCAATTCAGCAACTTACAGCTACTTCTAATTTGTGTCACATTTCCAGATTACACCTGAAATAAGCTCATTACTCTCAGTTATGATTAGTAATATATCTGTTTGCTTAATTAAATTTCACGGTTAGCATTTTCAACCCATTCGAGTACACGCTGGTATTTTTTATCACCCAAAGATACCCTCTGCTTCTATGAATGCTCTTCCGTTTGGCAGAAACTAGACAACTCACTGGTACTCAAATATCGAATATCCTAGTACATTTATTCAAAGCCTAATATAGATTCTTACCACATTTTCGGATGGCAGACTTTAAAAGACATCTTTTTTGCTGCTTTGGTTATGTATAATTTCATTCTTAGTTTTATACCGACTTACAATGTGCCCATTATTAACTCGATATTGCTTTGACAGAACTACAATTTATAAGACATCTTCTAGTTGCAGCTTTTCGACACTGAAGTTGATAATGCATAACACATCAACAACATGATAATGAATTCATAAAAATGCATAAACAGGTTCCAAAACAAAGTTATATCATAAAGAAATGAACATAAAAAAAAAACACACAAAATCAGAACATCAAACAAATTTACCAAAAGTCAACTATTTGACCTGCCTAAAGTCAAACTTCTATATCGAGGCTGTTCTATTCCTTTACTCCACATCAACTAATTAACAAACTCAACTTAAACCCCTTAAGACACATCAAGTCAAAACTAATAAACCCGGAAAAAAAAACAAGAAACCAAAATGCCGAATTCCTAATAAGATGCACTGTACTCGTTGTAATCAAGAAACTAAAGATCCACACCTTCATTTATATAAGTACGGCACTTTCCTATTCTTAACTTTTTCTCCCCAAAGATTATCACATAACTGATAGATTGTCTCGTCAATTTGATCCATGACCGGAAGTTTCTTGTTCGAGTTCTCTAAGAATCTTTTATACAATTCGATTATTTTTCTTTTAGCAAATCTTTACTTCCATTTATCCCGTTTTTCTTCCAAAATTCAAAGAAGTTTGGCGAGGTGATAAATAAATGTTCATATGGGTAGATTCCTACTTCGTTATAAAACTCAACAATATCATTCAAAAGATCGATCTCTTGGTTCCTCCCTAGCGGCGTATCTATGTATTGGATCATCACGGTCCCAAGGGTTATTTGGGTTCGGGTTGATGATGATTGATGGTGCTTTCTTGGTGTATTAATGTCGATATCTTGTACTCTATACTTCCTTTTCTTGCTCATTGTGGACTGCTCACGCCCGTCATCTTCTTGTCCCCAAATCTCATACGACAATTGATAAATTTGCATATCAAGTCTGTCCATAGTAGCACCTACATTTTGACCCGAAACTATAGCATCTTGGATGTTGAAGAATCTTCGAGGCAATTCAATCATTTTGTCAGTAAGCACTTCTTTATCTAAGTGAGCCCCATACGAAGGAATCCCGTTATAAAGGATCGCATGTTTTGCCGTCATTAAGCGGGTACTTTTTGTTTTCGCGATAGTATTCAAGAATTCCCTTCAAAGAAAGATCTCTCCTCTTACTCCATGCTTTGTCTTTTGGCGGGTCAAGTTCGGATGGTTGGTGTGATTTAGGAGAATTAGCCATTGATCGATGGGTATGAATCTTTTTGGAAAAATGATGGATCTTGAATGAGGGTTTGATCGAGTGATCAGAGTGATATTTTGTGTGGGATGATGAAATAGAAGAAGGTGGTAAAAGAATTTCAAATTTTGGTCAACAAATTGTTACCGTAGCTTATCGTGTTTATAGAACTAGATGTAGAGTGTTTTGTGTTTTTTATTGATTAACAATCCCATAAGCGGGACATACATATACACGTTAAACCCTAGGACATAATGGGCTTTAGGCCGAACAAGGATCTGAGCCTTTCATATACATACATAGCAATATACACTACTAACACACCGCGGTTTGGGGAGGAGACAGAACACTGGCCCGGAGGCCAGCACCTCAAATAAAGCGAAGGCAATCCTTTGGTGAATCCATGGCTGGTAGCGAAAGGTACATGAAGAACTTCGGCGTGACACAGCAGCACCAAATCCCGACAAAATGAATGTCAATCTCGATATGCTTGGTGTGTTGATCTTTGAAGGCGGATTGAGGACATATAAACCTTGACATTATCTGGTAGACAAGTGTTGCTGAAGAAAAACGGGTGTGAAGTTCTCTAAGAAGATTCCCCAACCAACATGTTTGACAGCGGCATTGGCAACCGCGATATTACGCCTCGGCACTTTCGAGAAGTGTGGGTTGGCGGCGGAGGACCATGAGAGCAAGTTGTTGCCAGAAAAACACCGATATCGAGGGTAGACCGTACAGGAAGTAGTGGGGCAACCATTAATAAACATGGAATAGCCAATGAAGGTAGTGGAAGAAGTACAAGCTGCGACGTGAATCCAAAAGTACACAGAATATAGCGCTGCGTCGGATTTGGCGGAAATGAAACCACCAGATCATTACGCATGCAAAGAAGACACTGTACGCGACGCTAAGAAATATCGAGGCAATGGTAAGTGCGGTGACCGCACGCGGAAGCTCCGATATAAGGTGGTCGAGACAAACTGCCATCATCACCTAAGTTTGAATGAATTGTCAGCAGTCCGTGCGAATTACCGTATCAACCATGTGAACTTGCGCTCAAGGATCTCGGTAGCATACTTACGGCCGAGATAAAACATACGAGAGTAATCACAGTATGAATATGCCCAAGTAATTTAGTGATCCCGTCACGTCATAGAACTCTTTATGAAGAGAACGCAATGAGGCGCCTAGATACCTGTAGGAGTGTTTTGTGTTTTATTGATTAACAATCATACTGGGACGCATACTGGGTTAACCTAAGGACATATGACAATGGGCTTTAGGAGGCTGAACAAGGTCTAGGGGCCTACATATACATACATAGCAAATATACACTACTAACACTAGAGGCTTCAACTCCAAAATGTAGTCAAAAGTATGATGGTTATCCATTTCTAGCATTAAGCGGATGGTTTAAAATTAACAAGTTTACAGAGTATTTTATTTTATATATAAGATCGGCGATTGGTTACAAATACAAAACATTTTATCACTAATTTTAAACAAAATTGAGTATCGAGGTACTTCGTGAATAACAGCGAATTTTGTAACTTGATAAGTCGTTTTTAATTAAAAAATAATAAAAGTTTGAAGATTTGGGTATTAAACATAATGTTTTGAAACACGGTTCGATAGGAATTGGTTGAACTATATCCGGTCAAAAGTAGTTGATTTAACCGAGTAACCGTGGGTTTGGTCAAATGGGTCAAATTAAGCGGATTAACCCATAGGTTTGAAGCGTCCCGTCGACTCGGTTTCAACCATATGTATTGATAGTTTCCTTTTGAAATAACCCAACATCTTTTTAGTTTCCTTCTCTTTTTGGTTTTCTGCTTTATATATGAGTATAAGGGTTGTTTTGGTTTTATTGGTTGGCAGGCGATTGTGACATACACCTCAGTTTTGAATAAGGCTAATCGAGGTATTACTTATTAGCAAAATTACAAAGTAAAGAAAATGAATCTAAAATGAGACGTTTTTAAAATACATTATCATTCGAATTAATTCATAATATCATAGTAGAGGTCCCATAATATACATAGTAAGTTTAAAAGTTATCGAATGATAATATGCATAGTTTTAAAAATATCCATTCCGTGTGTGCCGGACATATCTTCTGGGATGCGAGATAAAAGCATGCTTAGAAAAGTCAACAAAATGGTTGAATGAATTCATAGGTTTGAAAACATTTGTAGACAATATAGTTCGTAGTATAATTGCAATGTCTTAATTATCATTCGATAGTTATTATTGCTCTAAAAAGCTCATGCAGCGCGCTCTTATTTGTATATATATATTGTTATATATATATATATATATATATATATATATATATATATATATATATATATATATATATATATATATATATATATATATATCACCCGTCATAGATATATACATTAAAATAATTTGCCCGTGTAGGTACTTATGCCATATACCTATAAATTCAAATATAATGCGTTTGTGATATCATTTGGCTAAACACAAATGTGCAGATTAGTATTCAATCAGGCCGGCTTATCCACAATATTTGGCGCTCACTTGCGACAACAAGTGATTAGTGGTCCTTGATATTGGGGACTTTTGGCATAAACAACTTAGGCATGCAATAATACAGTCAAGGCTAGCATTAGGTTTGCAAGTAATTGTCCATGATAAAATGTTTTATACGTATCTCCCCGAAGAGTTTATAAAATAGTTAAACAAAAGTTGGGGCTATGAACTCACCGTAGTGATCAGTAGTAGTTTATAATAACAATAGTGTATGGCGAGACCACGATCTTGAACGATTACCTACGAAAGCATAGTAATAGCGTTTTAGTATAGTGTACGATATGAGTGTACAAGTATATGTAAAGTCTGTTGGAAAATTTAGTGCACTTGTGGGAATAGTTCACACCTTGTAATGGGTTAGGAGGTACGGAGTGTACACCCATAAGGTCCATGAACACCCTGACTCTTGTAGTGGTTTGTATTGGTAGTGCTTGGTGAAGGCTCTTTGCTTTGTTATTTTCCAGGTTATCGGTGTTTCCGGAAAGCGATTACTTCTTGGATCGATGTTTCCAGCGAAAGTGGTGTTTCCACTTAAAGTGGTGTTTCAGCTGAAGTAGTGTTTACTTGAAGCTTGATGGTGTTTCCAGCGGCGGTAGCCGCGATAACTCTCGAAATGCGGCCGAAAGACGCTTGCGGTTTGACCTATTCAAGTGGCAATTTCAGGCGCGCTTAATGACCCGTTTGGTGGTCGTAATGTAACCACTACTTGGCGATAATGGGGATAATTATGAGGCTATTAATGGGCCGATTAATACTCATAATTCCATTGGACTAACTAAGAGTAACCTCCTATAAATAGGATATGCGAATATGCATGAAGAACCTGAGAAAAACACTAAACACTTATAAAGCCAATGGTTATAAATTGTGCCTAATTCTCTGCTTGTATTTGGTCTTATCCCGACTAGATATTAGTGTAACGAACATTAGGGTTGAATAGTTTACTTTGGAAAGTGATCTTCACGATTCCAAGTGATATCCGTTAACCAGCGAAGTGGTATATATTCATGGCGACTCTTTGTTGTTCTCGCTGAGCGATTATTGATTATCTTTACCACAACACAGTGAAATAACCGCCAACAATCAAAGTAAACTATTTTGTGATAATCAATGGCAAATGCTGCAATGAAACACATGGCTTCAAACTTTGCTAAGCTGGACAAGTTTGAAAGGTGGACTTTAGGAAGTGCGAAGAAGATGCATTCTGTACATCGAAGCATGAGTGTGGTGTATGTGCTACCAGCACCTATTCTTGATGATGGTGATGAGGTACTCGTGGGCGGTCGAGGGAGGAGGAGCAAATGGGAGAATATGACTACATATCTTTGAGGTCTTACATTCTCAATGAAGTATGTCTACACGTTCTACGTTTGATATTTATCAAAACTTTGAATCTTCAAAGCGTGGGATTCCTTGGATGCCAAATATGGTTGAATGCATCCAACAGAAGTTTCTTGTTAGTAATTTCTAGAGTATTACAAAATAGGCGATTCAAGACGGTCATGGAACAATGGCGAACTTCTTGGAATACTTGAAAGGTTTACACAACACAATATGAACATGGATAGGGAGCCATGGAGATCTCTTGTGTCATTGACAAACTCCTCGCTCAACTTGGAAAGATTTCAAGCATACCAACGGGAAACATAGAAGAGGTTAACTACGGTTGAGTTAGGCGTCATCAGAGCATGAGGAATCTCTCGAGAATGCGGGGATAATGACAAGCCAAGAGTAGCAATGCTACTTTGGACCATCTACATTTGTCAATATGGTGGAGCATAACAACTCCACCGAATTTCTTAACAACAAAAGGCAAATCACAAATTTCATGATAACCTGAGGCGGATCCCAACAGAAGGCAACACCTACTTGATGGAAATGTGGCAAGGCGGTCACATTAAAGAAGGGAATTTTGCAAAGGTGTTAAAGTTGGTGGTAAAACCAATGGATGGGGCACTAATGGTTCGAGTGGTGGTTCTAGCCAACTCTTTGAAAAGGTCAGAATATGTTTAATAAGTCTTTGATTTATTATTATTGGTTACATATGTATCGGGAATCTTATTATT
>OU343223.1:57970372-58084463 GCA_910596185.1 Chrysanthemum makinoi | reverse complement strand
TATAGTGATTCGCTCCCAGACGGTCAAGTTTTGTCACACGAGCTAGCCACTTGTGAATGGCTAACCGTAACAAACTTAAAACAGTCTAGAAACAAATGCAATGAAGTCCAGGAGAGTACAGTGTTTCCCCAGGTCGTTATGTCCCAACGAGCTGTGCGAGAATAATCAAACGTATAGTGATCGAGAGATTTGAACGGAAAAGAGGTATGATTGATTATAACTACAGAAAAAGTATATAAACTACAGGGGCTTAAATGAAAATTAAAGAAAATTAAAAAGATAAAAAATATTAAATAAACGCTATCACTATTTGCAAAATGATGTTTTTGATTACAAGTTTAACTTAAAAACTACGTGACTTACAAAAGAAAATGTGAACTGAAACAATATAAATCCTAAAAATATAAAAATGACATTTTTACAATCCTAATGATAAGAGAAAATATTTAGAAAAAGAAAATTATTTTTAAAACTATTTATCTAATTATTATTAATTAAAAACTATTTTTAACTACTAAATAATAGCCTAAAATACAAGAAAATATGAAATAAAGCTAGAAAAATGAAATTATGACTTGGAAAAATCTAAAATAACTAAAGAGAATTTTCAAAACTATTTTTATATTTTTCTGATTATTTTTGTATTTTCTATGAGTTAAAAACTATTTAAAACTACTTAAATTGCTTAAAAATACAAATTTAACTAAGAAAAATCTGGAAAAATATTTTTTTGACTTTTTATATTTATCTTAACCTAAGAAAAATGAAAAATTATTTTTTTGAAAATTTTCTGATTTAATTGTATTAAAAGCTAATTAAAAAGGCTTAAAAATTGTTTTAAATAAAGAAAAATAGCAAACAGTGTTAGAAAAATATGAAAAATTCAGGAAAAGTCTAAAATAATATATTGAATCTAAGAAAATTATAAAAACAGTAGCTTGTGTGCAAGAATGTGGAACTGCAATGTAAAGTGCTTATAAAGAAGCACTTGAAATAAGCACAAGGCACCAACTGAGCACCAAACTTTCACAGAAGCTATATTATGCCAAAAGTACTCTAAAACAACTAATTACAACTGTCCTTAACTTATAAATTGCAAGCTACACAGATTTGGCTATATGAGCTTAAGTGCTAAAAAACAGATTTTGGTCTACTATTGAAACTAGAAAATAAGAACTTAAATAAGCTGGAAATTGGAAAACAGATATTGGAACTTGAAGTTGACCTGGTTGGCTACTTGTAAACCAAAGATTAGCCTTGGGCAAGCTCTTATGAGCTTTTGCCAAGCTCTGCAAGAACTGTGCAAACTCAGTGTTTACTGAGTTTGTGAACAGGGCAAATAAGCCCTGTTTGACAAGCTCTTTTAGAGCTTTTAGAAAATTTCTAAAAATCTGAAAAATTCATATTAAGGAACTACACCAACTGAAGTTATTAACCCCAAAGTTACACTTGATTTGACCCAGAATTGAATCTATGAAAAATCAACTTAGGTTGGTTGAAAACTGGTTTTTCAATATTTGACTTTTGATACAATTTTGAATTTTTGACTTTTGTGAACTTTGATTCCAATTTATGAGCTGAACATGATGTTTTAAGGTGAAATAGAACTAGTACAAGCTATCTCTATGTATTTTAAACACAAAATAAGATTTTGATTTCACAAAATCTTAACAGTTAAGAGATTAAGACAAGTCCTGTGTGATTTTGACTTTGAGAGATTTGATGCACAATTGAGTGACTGAAATGATGAAAATGGACTTAAATGAGACTAATGGGACAAGTTTTAAACACAAACAACAGTTTGAGATCAATCAATCCCACTGATCCAAACACTCTTTTTGTGGCTGATTTGATCTTTTAACCTGGCTAACCACTGATTTAGTATATATTATCACTTACACTGATTATAATTATCCTAATTACAACTAAGTAGACAGGTTTAAAATACTTGATGACCACATATTCCAATCCAAACACAAGATGCAATACTGTCTAAAAAATGAAAATGAGATAAAACTCACAAGTGTCCCAGCTATGATGCAGCTTAAACCAGAACAAACATCACTATTCTATTCCAAACCAATCCAAATCAGCACTGCATCAACCCCATTCCATTTCCAAACTGCTTGAACCAATTTTTGCTTCTTCAGTTGACTTTTGTTGACTTTTTACCAAAGTTGCTTAAAACTGTATTCCAAGCTTATCTCAAGCTATAATAAGCTTAAATAAGCTTGTTCGACTGATAAAGAAGCTTATTGAAGCTTGGTTTTTAGCACATTTATACTGATTTTATAACAGAGGATACAAAACATGAAACTATATTAAAACCTTTGAATTGATACTTGAAATTAGTTTATATTGATGAAACAGATTGAGTTTAATACATAGAAACAAACGATTACAAAATTAAAGACTAGCTAAAACAATTTTATAAATACGACATACATGAATTTAAAAAACTAACTAACTACTTGTCTCTTGCTTCTTCTTCCTCTTTTATACACCAAGATGCTTTCTCTCTCTCCTCTGATCACTTCCCATCAATAATTAGGACCATTGGATGAGTTGAGGCCATATTGGCCGTTTGATCACATTTTGGCGCCAAAAATGGTTTTAGCAGTGGGGGTTGAGTGCAAAGGTTGAAGAGGCATTAAATGTCTTTTGGAGTTTGGTGAGGTGGAAGGATAAGGGAAGTGGAGGATGAGCTGGGGGGATGGGTTCTGGGGAAGTTGCAGAGAGTGGGTGAAGGGGAAGAGTAAAAGGCGGGATTAGGGTGGGTTTGGTTAAACATTTGACCGGGTCAAACGTAGGTAAACGGGATGGATTTGGGTTTGGACCGGGTAAAAGGTTTAATTTGGGTTGGGCTTGGGTAGTTTAATAGTTAACTTGGACTATAAATGGATCCAATGAGTATTTAGGGACTAATCTTGCCAAGAACTGAAAATCCAGGGACCACGTATGTAAATTCTGACAACGTATTTAAAGGGCCATTATTGACAACCTCTAATAATCCAAGGACTAAACTTGTCATTTTCCAATTTCCAAAGACCATTTTTGCCAATTTTTAAACTTGAAGGACCAAATTTGTAATTTCTCAAAAACTTTTGATATTTTTCACCAAAGGACTAATTTTGACAACTTATGATTTTAAAAGGACCTTTGGTGATTTTTCTTTTGAAATTAAGTGCTCAGGGACTATTTCTGACAACTTTTGAAACTTGGGGACGAAACTAAACGCCAATTATGCAAACTTAACTCATTTTTCATCTGATTTTAAACATTTTGCATCTGAAACATATAAAATGCAATTTTGGAATATTTTCAGTATTTTGATGCATTTCTGAGCATTTTTAAGTGTTTTGCAGTTCAGATTTAACCAAAAATGATGAGTATTTACACACTCATCAATCCCCCACACTAAACTATTGCTAGTCCCTAGCAATATTTTGAGAAAAACTTAATGGGTTTGAATCTCTTTACCAAAAGCCATTACTTCTGGAGTAGCCAAATGTTTTAGTTCAAGTAAGAACTATGGTACACCGATAACCATGTGATTTTGAGCAAACCACCAGCTTTCAACGGATTTGATTTGTCTTTACCAGAAGTCGTTTGCTTCTGGACTAGCCAACTCTTAGATAAATTATCAATATTATCTTTGGTGAGCTGATTACCAATTATTGTTTTTCCACTGCCTTTACCACAAGCCATAAACTTGCGGGCTAGCCAACTCTTCACTTTTAAGGATATGGTGAGCTGAATACCATACAATTTTGGGCAAATTGCAAGCCGTCAACGGATTTGAGATATCTTTACCAAGAGCCGTTTGCTCCTGGATTAGCCAATCCTTTTGTTTATTAGACATGGCGGACTGATAACCAATTGAGTAAGTGCAAAACACTTGTTGGGATATGAAAGTGCTGAAGATATCAAAGTACTGAAGATATGAAAGTACTGTATGTTGCAAAGTACTGGAAGAAGTCAAATAGTCAAAGTACTGCTAAAGACGAAGTCAAAGTACTGCAAGATGAAGTCAAAGTACTGCTAGAACAAAAGAATTGTTATATTCGTTTATGGAAAGTATTGTATTCCATGTTTAGATTACTTGTCGTACAAGGTTATTAATTGTAAACCGACTAGGATATCCTTGAGCCTATAAAAGGACTCCTAGATTGGCATTAGAGGTACGATTGCATACGATTTCAGAATAAGAGTTTTAGAGTTTACGAATTAGTGTTTTAGAGAAAAGTTCGATTATCTTAGAGTTGTATTAGAGTATCTGCATAATAAGCAGATTTAGAGTTTATAATAAAAGGTTATTCTTCTTAGCTTTGTTAAGTAAATTCCGCGTACTTGATAAAGATTGCTCAGTGTTTCTTTGTTAATAACTTAGGATTTATCCGAGGTTATTAAACCTTAACAAGCTAGTTAAGTTAGTTTGATTAAAGTATATCGATCCAACAAGTGGTATCAGAGCTTGTGTGGAAACTCTGACTAGGAAGAAACCCTACTTTAACTATATTCAAGATGTCGACTGAAGCCGTTCCTCCACCCTCAATCACCTCACTCAGAATTCCAATAATCAAGAAGGGAGAATATGATCTCTGGTGCATGAAGATGAGGCAGTACATTGCCATTACAGACCATGCTCTTTGGAATGTTATTGTGAATGGGAATGAAGTTGTAGCAGACCCCATTGATATTCCTGGACAACCAAAGGCACCTAAACCAGTCTTACCAGCAGCAACCCTAAGGAATCAAGAGAAGGCTCTAAACATTCTATTGTCTGCCATTCCAGATGGTCATCTTCTCAAGTTTCATGATGCTAAAGATGCTAAGCAGCTCTGGGCTGCTCTCAAGACCAGATTTGGAGGGAATGAAGCCTCTAAGAAGATGCACAGAAATTTGCTGAAGCAACAGTTTGAAACTTTCACAGTTGGTGAAAGAGAGAGTCTTGATGCCGCATATGATAGGTTTCAGAATCTACTGAACATGTTGGAGCTATACAAGGCAGAAGTATCAGTTGAAGATGCTAATTTGAAGTTTCTAAGGAGTTTGCCATCTTCATGGCATGTGATTGCTACAATGATTAGAGGACAACAAGGTTTGGATGTCATGGACTTTGATGATCTATATCATCAACTTAAGGTGTATGAGCATGAGATGAGTGGTCAAACAAGTTCTAAGTCTCACAGTATTGCTTTTCTATCATCTGAAAAGAAGAGCAGTACTTCCAAAAGTACTGCTTCTCCTCAAAGTACTGATCCTCAAAGTACTGCTGTTTACAATCCCTCTTCATATGCTCAGCAGGCCCCATCATCTACCACTATGGCCTCAGATGAAGTTATGTGCTCCTTCTTTGCACAACAAGCTAGTTTACCTGTCACTTATGAAGAAGATCTAGCACAGATTGAAGAAGATGCACTTGAAGAAATTGATATCAGGTGGCAAGTTGCTATGATTACTGCAAGGATCAAAAAGTACATGAAGAAGACAGGCAAAAGCATTGATTTCAAACTGTGACAATCCGTACTTTCAGGTCATTTCTCGACACGATTCATGTCTCATTATTTCAACATTTTGAGTAAACTTGGTTTACTTGTTTCAAATTCGCGTAACCTTGGAGGTTTAGCGGCGAATTCATGATCATGACATCACGTACATTTCATATGGACTATGATTAGTCTACATTCCATGGACATCATGTGCATCTCATAAATTCATTCACGACATTTCATTTCATATTTTACGCGTAATTTTTATGTTTAATAATCTTTATCGCGTGAGTTTTTATTTTAAATATTTAACCCGTTACTTTCAAAAATGATCCCGAGGTATTTTTAAACTTACATTTAGTTCATAAAAACTATATTTTTAGTTTTCCTAGTGTTTCAAATTTATTTGGTATTTTAATCGTTAAAGTTTAATTATTACGTCGTTTTCTTAAAAATTTTACGATAATTATTTTATCACCCGATTTTCACAAGGAAAGTATTTTTACAATTTTTATCAACTCATTACATTGTATTTTGATCTAATAAAAACTTACTTTTACCAAAAAGTCCCAATTACCTACAATTCACTTACCTTTTCATTACAATTTATACAAGTCTTACAAAATAATACACAAATGCATACAAGTTGCAAGATTTAAAAAAAAAAATATATATATTGGGAGACAACCCTCCCCCAAAAACCGGCCAAGGGGGAGGGTGAGTCTTAAATGATGTATGGTGTATGTCTCAAATAATTTCATTCATTTACAAAGTCTTACACTCAAAATCTTTTCACATACATCTCATTTTCTCAAAGTGTAAAACAAACTTTCTCTCCTCTTTTGCTCCATCAAAAACCGGCCACTCAAGGGACTCCAAGGGATCAAGAAAAATTTTGCAACTTCAAGTGTTTATACAACCTAGATCATATCCTTTTCATGGTTTTGAAATAAAAACCAAGGATATTTAAGATAATCCTTTGTTACCTACACCTCTTCATTTCTCTTGTAAGCATGTTTTCATCATTTTTATGTTTCCTCTTTCATTTTCATATGTTTCTTTTCATTTTTGGAGCTTATATGCATGATATGTGATTTATACCATTTATTTCATGATTTTAGAAGTTATATATACATATTGGTCATCCTATAAATATTCCCATGGTATTGGTTGGTCTTGATGGTGATTAGGAACCCATGACACCCTAAGAAGGTGTATGGTAGGATTAGATTAGTTTCGGAGTTGATTTGAAGGGATTAGAATAGGTTTTGTCCGAGAAAAACTATTTTCGATAACTATATTTTAAGGTTCTGTCCTTGTTTTGCTTTTCTGGAAAATCCGACATTTGGTACAAAACTTTGGCCTTGATATTTAGAAAATATACTTTAAAACGAATCCGTGGCCGCTTGAACGAATGAAAACGGACTTATAACGAAGAAGTTATGGATTTTACAAGTTTGACGACGAAACGTATTATTTTCTGAAATTTCAGCAACATGTTTTTAGTATTTTCGAGTCAAAAATGAGCCTTAAGCTTCACAAATTATTTCGACTTGTCAAAAATATATTAGTTTACTTCAATACGAAGCTAAGGACATATTAAACGTAGAAAACGGATTTGAAACGACAAAGATATGCACTTTTTCATAAACTTGCCGTAACTAATTTTCTGCACACTATTAGCCAAAAACCACCATCTTTAACCCTTAATATCTTTATGTTCGAGACCTTTTGGACGAAAACTCCTGAACTGAAACTTTTAGATATCGATACAAACTTTCCAAAACAGTCGAGTTCGTTCTCTAACGACCGACGTACACTGTTTTACGACTATTTTTCCAAAGCCATTTTTGGTAATTTCATGATTTTTCCGACGACATTGTTTTGCGACGAAAAGTGGTAATTTCTCTAAAAATCATTATAAAACCATTGTAGGATGACATTTTGACGTAAAAACATGTAAAGTGATTTTTGATTGGTCAAGACGTCAAAAGAGTATTTTTCGACGTCGAGTAATATTTTCAAAACTCGTAAATGGTATAAATAACATATCAAGTGCATGCATAACATTACATTGCAACTCATGACATATCATATCATTGATAATAGGTCCCGGTTGACGCATTACATTAAACCTCAGTGTACTCACTTTTGCCGTTATTCCAGTTTATCCAAGTGAGTTTTCATAGCCCCGTTTTTACATGCTTTCGATTATTTCAACCCACGGGGAGAATACATTGCACTAAATTTTCTTTGTACGATACCAAGTATGTTAAATTCATTACATTGCTTAAGTTACCTCATTTGCCAATATTGAAAGTCCCCATTTCCTGAACATGAACCGTTAATCATTGAAGCGAGGATGAGTGGATAGATCTATCGAGGGTGACGCCTCCATCCGGGTTGGTGAATCCCAACCAGGAAAACGGATGCATTTCATTTGATTTCATTACGGAGTTGTCTGGCAAACATTCCGTGGAGGGGCATACATAATTGATCAGTCTAGTTTCGGGGTCATGGGCTTAGAGCAATTGTAACATTATTTTTACGTGACTGGATTGTCATGCATGCTAGATACTTGTGTAGTCGTATAAAACATTTACATAAACCTATGATTTCTCACCAACATTATTGTTGACCGTTTTTAGCAATGTATTTTCAGGTAACTGAGGCATTATCATCATGACATGGTTTAGGGACCTACATTTTGAGTCGCGGCGTCGACTTACATTATGTACATTATGGCACTTTATTTCAAAACATCGTTTGGATTTGTATTATATTTGTATTTCCGCAAACTTTGTAAACCTTTTGGGACCATGTTGTACTCTGATTATGTTTTTATGAAATATCCAACGATGTGTTTTTAAAACGACACTTTAGGTCGTTCAATATAACTGTGATGTGGTGCTATGACAGTCAATGCCCCCAGGAATTCCATTCCGCTGCAAAACAGGTAAATTGGGGGTGTGACAGATTGGTACCAGAGCTACAGTTATAGAGAACTAGGTTGCATCATTGACCCTAGACTATAGCTACATTATCATAGCATCTCATCATAATACATATTCACTTTTCATGCGGATTCACTTACACTTTATTCGAGATTATTTACTTTTATTTCACATCGGTTGTCACAGACATGTCTTCAGATTCACATCCCATCACCATATCATCGGACTCTAGCTCGGATGATGTTCCAGCTAACCCCATCATGGATGATGTTGCATCACATTCCACTGAGATCGTATCTTCCATTGGATCTACTCCCGTCTTTCCACCTATCATGATCAACACTGAGACCGAACCCTTCGAGGAGGGCGAGGTTGCACCCACTCCTCACGTTAGCCCAGCTCACGATCCACCAGCACCACTACTAGCACCATCACCACCATCATCACCATCTCCATCATATTTTCCTAGAGATCCTTTACCTACGACAGACTTGCCGCCCAAAAAGCGTGCTCGTTTTGATATCCCGACACCACCATCTACTGAGCCCGAGCCACCCGCTAGATTTGAGTTAGGTGAGAGTTCTAGGGCAGCAGCTGTTCGACCGCCTTCTACCGAGGAGTTAGGAGCCCGTATTGATAGTCAGCAGATCCAGATTGATAGTTTGACACGACAGTTGGAGGAGTTGTCGGTAGATAGGATTGAGCCCATCGCTGAGGAGGTCGAGGGTTTGATATTAGGCAGGGTTTGTATTGACTTATCTCATCAGAGTATTCAGCATAGACAGATAGAGGATAGGGAGAGTATTGCTTCTTTGCAGGTTCAGGTTGATGAGTTGAGGAGTTTGGTGGATAGTTTGGTTACTCAGGTTCGCGATCTTCAGGACAGGGCTGGCGGAGCACCATGAGGTGCCTTATGTAGACTTTTGTCATTGTATAGTTTTGACCATTATTATCCTAGTCACAAGGTGTGACGTAGTTTAAAGAACTTGTTGTATTTTGGTTGTTGTACAAACAAATGTATCAAGTATTGACTCTACTATGTAGGAATGGTTATTATTATCTATGATATCGGTCCATGTAGGCCGAAATTTTCATGTATATTATCCACGTGTGTTGTGATTATATTTGTGATATTTCGTTATTGTTCCGTTGTGATTCCATTTATCTTTATGCATGATGTGGTTGTGGATATATTTGTATGATGGTTGTTTCTACTTACGAGTTCTCATGATTGTTTCATCTTGTGATTTTGAAGAATTATGGCGCCTAAGAAAGCCACACCGGAAATGACCCAAGCAGAAATTCAAAAGTTGGTGAATGATAGCATTGCTAATGCTCTAAGAGTCGAAAGGGAAACAGTGGCTGCTGCTGAAGCCGCTAGACTAGCTACTGCTACTGGTAATGCCGGAGGATCTGGGGTTAAGAAATGTTCGTACAAAGATTTCAAGAGTGGCGAACCCACTAAGTTTCGTGGTACCGAGGGAGCAACAGCAATGGTTAGATGGTTTGAAAAATTGGAATCGGTGTTTTTGCTTTGTAACTGTCCGGATGACAGTAAGGTCAAGTTTGCCACAAGCACTTTACTTGATGGAGCGTTGTCATGGTGGAATTCATACGCTCAACCGATTGGAATGGAGAATGCTTTTAAGCTTACTTGGGAGGAATTCAAGGGCTTGGTGACTAAGAAGTTTTGTCCTCGAACGGAAATCAAAAAGTTGGAGACGGAGTTCTATGAATTGGTAACCATTGGGTATGATATCGACACTTACATTCGGAGATTCCAGGAATTAGCCGCGTTATGCCCGTCGATGGTATCGGATAATGAAAAGTTGCTAGAGGCTTTCATCGGGGGACTTCCCGAGGTCATTCAAGGAGATGTGACTTCATTTGATCCACAAACAATCGAGGAAGCTATTCGAGTGACTCAGAAGTTGATGGCACAAGTGGTGAAGCGAGGTAAGTACACCACCACCAACCGAAGCAACAACAACAACCCCAACAACCGTTTCAACAATAACCGAGGCAACTACAACAACAATAACAAGCGCAAGTGGGACAACAACACTAGGGGTAGGAATGCTACTCAACCACCACCCAAGAGGCAAGAGGTTGCTAAGGCTTATGTTGCGGGACCGAAAGAAGGAAAAGGATATACGGGAGTTTTGCCGAAATGTAACAGATGTTTGAGTCACCACAATCCGGTTCGATGTCCTGATCCGTGTGAAAATTGCAAGAAAGTTGGTCACCGTACTAGGGATTGCAAGGTACCACAAGTTACTTGTTTTGGTTAAGGGGAACCTGGACACTACAAAAGGGATTGTAAGAAAGGAAAGAATCAAGCAAATCCGAATCAAGAAGGTTTGGCACGAGGAAGGGTTTACGTCATCGGAGGCGGAGAAGATAGGGAGGACCCGAATGTCATAACGGGTACGTTTCTTCTCAATAATCGTTATGCTTCAGTTTTATTTGATTCGGGTGCCGATAAAAGTTTTGTGTCCACTGCATTTGCACCTTTGCTCAACATTAAGCCAACCACCTTAGACACATCATACATTGTCGAATTAGCTAATGGTAGCGTAGTTAACACCAACACCATTGTCCGCGGTTGCACATTCAATTTTCTTAATCATCCTTTCAACATAGACCTCATGCCTGTAGAGCTTGGTAGTTTTGACGTCGTCATCGGCATGGACTGGTTATCTAAGCATCGTGCGAGGATCATTTGTGATGAGAAAGTGGTTCATCTTCCCTACAATGGCGAAACTTTGATTATTCGTGGGGAACGAAGTGGAACTCGAATTAGTATCATATCAAGTATCAAAACGGAGAAGTACATTAAGAAAGGTTGTCTTGCTTTCTTAGCTCATGTAACCGAGAAAGAGTCGGAGGAGAAGCGACTTGAAGATGTTCCTATTGTTCGTGAATTTTCTGAAGTATTTCCCGAGGATTTACCGGGACTTCCACCGGCGCGTCAAGTAGAATTTCATATTGACTTAGTGCCCGGAGCTGCACCGATTGCGCGAGCACCGTATCGTCTAGCACCATCCGAAATGCAAGAATTGTCTAATCAATTGCAAGAGCTTCTAGACAAAGGATTCATTAGGCCGAGTTCCTCTCCTTGGGGAGCACCGGTCTTGTTTGTGAAGAAGAAGGATGGATCCTTCCGAATGTGCATAGATTATCGAGAATTGAACAAGTTAACGGTGAAGAATCGTTACCCACTCCCCAGAATTGATGACTTGTTCGATCAGTTGCAAGGTTCCAGTATTTATTCCAAGATTGATCTTCGTTAGGGTTTATCATCAGCTTCGATTTCGGGAAGAGGATATTCCGAAAACAGCGTTTAGAACACGTTACGGTCATTACGAGTTTCAAGTGATGCCGTTTGGATTGACTAATGCACCGGCGGTATTCATGGATCTCATGAATAGAGTTTGTAAGCCGTATTTGGACAAGTTTGTTATTGTGTTCATTGACGACATCTTGATCTACTCCAAGAGCAAAGAAGAGCACGAAGAGCATTTAAGGATGATTTTAAGGCTACTCAAGAATGAGAAGTTGTATGCCAAGTTTTCGAAGTGTGATTTTTGGAATCACAAAGTGCAATTTCTTGGTCATGTCATTGATAGTCAAGGACTACAAGTTGATCCCGCAAAGATTGAAGCCGTAAAAGATTGGGCTACTCCAACGAATCCTACGGAAATTCGACAATTTCTAGGACTAGCCGGGTATTACCGAAGGTTCATCGAAGGTTTTTCGAAGATAGCGAGACCTTTGACCAAGTTGACACAGAAAAACAAGAAGTACGAGTGGGGAAAGAAACAAGAAGTTGCTTTTCAGTTGTTGAAGCAAAAGCTTTGCAGTGCGCCAATTTTGGCACTACCCGAAGGCATTGAGAACTTTGTTGTATATTGCGACGCTTCGCATAAAGGACTTGGGGCTGTTTTAATGCAAAACGAGAAGGTGATAGCGTATGCTTCTCGACAACTTAAGACTCATGAGAAGAATTACACAACTCATGATCTCGAGTTAGGAGCCGTAGTTTTTGCACTCAAGATTTGGAGACACTACCTCTACGGTACAAAGTGCACAGTGTTTACCGACCACAAGAGTTTGCAATATATTCTTGATCAGAAGGAGCTTAATATGAGGCAACGTCGTTGGTTGGAGTTACTCAGCGACTATGATTGTGAAATCAAGTATCACCCGGGAAAAGCCAATGTTGTGGCTGATGCTCTTAGTCGGAAAGAGAGGCCTAAACCTTTAAGAGTTCGATCATTGGGAATGACGATTATTTCTCCTTTACCGTCGAAAATCCATGAAGCACAAGTCGAGGCACTTAAGGAGGAAAATCGACCAAGTGAAAAGCTTTATGGTATGCCCGAAAGCGCAAATGGTTTTGTAAAGAGAGCAGATGGAGTATTATGTTTCAAGGATAGAATGTGGGTTCCATTGTATGGCGGAATACGAGAATTGATTATGCATGAGTCGCATAAGTCAAAGTATTCTATTCATCCAGGATCGGATAAGATGTATCAAGATCTTAAGAAGCTTTATTGGTGGCCGAACATGAAAGCGGAGATTGCCACTTACGTTAGCAAATGCCTTACCTGTGCTAAGGTAAAAGTTGAATATCAGAAGCCTTCAGGTTTACTCCAACAACCGGAAATTCCTCAATGGAAATGGGAACGCATTACAATGGACTTTGTTACGAAACTTCCTAAGACATCGGGAGGTTACGACGCTATTTGGGTAATCGTTGATCGCCTTACCAAGTCAGCCCATTTCATACCAATTAGAGAGACATATTCCATGGAGCAACTCACTAGACTTTATGTCAAGGAAATAGTCTCGAGGCACGGAGCACCAATTTCTATCATTTCCGACAGAGATAGTCGATTTACTTCAAACTTTTGGAATTCATTGCAAGATTCATTCGGAACCAGATTAGAGATGAGCACAGCATATCACCCACAAACCGACGGTCAAAGTGAAAGGACCATTCAAACGTTGGAAGACATGCTGAGGGCATGTGTCATTGATTTTGGCAATGGTTGGGCTAACCATTTGCCATTGATAGAATTCTCGTACAACAATAGTTATCACACCAGTATCAAGATGGCACCATTCGAGGCACTGTATGGTCGTAAGTGCCGTTCACCTGTTTGTTGGGCCAAAGTAGGAGACGCACAACTTACTGGTCCAGAAATGGTACGGGAACCACGAAAAGATTGTTCAAATTCCTGATAGACTCAGAACTGCCAGGAGTCGACAGAAAAGTTATGCGGATGTTAGACGCAAGGATTTGGAATTTCAAGTGGGAGACAAAGTCATGTTGAAAGTATCGCCTTGGAAAGGCGTGGTACGATTTGGAAAGCGTGGGAAGTTAAACCCGAGATACATTGGACCATTCAAGATTTTGAGCAGAGTTGGTCCGGTAGCTTATCGTCTTGATCTTCCGTCAGAACTCAGTCATGTGCACAACACGTTTCACGTTTCAAACTTGAAGAAGTGTCTTTCAGACGAATCGCTCGTTATTCCATTGGCCGAAGTTCAGCTTGATGACAAACTCAATTTTGTGGAAGAACCTGTAGAAATCATGGACCGCGAGGTCAAGCAGTTGAAACAGAGTCGTATTCCGATTGTGAGAGTTCGTTGGAATTCTCGACGAGGTCCTGAGTTTACTTGGGAACGGGAAGACCAGATGCGACGCAAGTATCCTCATCTTTTTACCGACACCGTTAGACCTAGCAACGATTGAATTCAGGGACTGAATTCCTTTTTGGATGGGCGAATGTGACAATCCGTACTTTCAGGTCATTTCTCGACACGATTCATGTCTCATTATTTCAACATTTTGAGTAAACTTGGTTTACTTGTTTCAAATTCGCGTAACCTTGGAGGTTTAGCGGCGAATTCATGATCATGACATCACGTACATTTCATATGGACTATGATTAGTCTACATTCCATGGACATCATGTGCATCTCATAAATTCATTCACGACATTTCATTTCATATTTTACGCGTAATTTTTATGTTTAATAATCTTTATCGCGTGAGTTTTTATTTTAAATATTTAACCCGTTACTTTCAAAAATGATCCCGAGGTATTTTAAACTTACATTTAGTTTATAAAAACTATATTTTTAGTTTTCCTAGTGTTTCAAATTTATTTGGTATTTTAATCGTTAAAGTTTAATTATTACGTCGTTTTTCTTAAAAATTTTACGATAATTATTTTATCACCCGATTTTCACAAGGAAAGTATTTTTACAATTTTTATCACCTCAATACAACCTATTTTGATCTAATAAAAACTTACTTTTACCAAAAAGTCCCAATTACCTACAATTCACTTACCTTTTCATTACAATTTATACAAGTCTTACAAATATAACACAAATGCATACAAGTTGCAAGATCTTAAAAAAAAAATAATATATATATATTGGAGAACAACCCTCCCCCAAAACCGCCAAGGGGGAGGGTGAGTCTTAAATGATGTATGGTGTATGTCTCAAATAATTTCATTCATTTACAAAGTCTTACACTCAAAATCTTTTCACATACATCTCATTTTCTCAAAGTGTAAAACAAACTTTCTCTCCTCTTTTGCTCCATCAAAAACCGGCCACTCAAGGGACTCCAAGGGATCAAGAAAATTTTGCAACTTCAAGTGTTTATACAACCTAGATCATATCCTTTTCATGGTTTTGAAATAAAAACCAAGGATATTTAAGATAATCCTTTGTTACCTACACCTCTTCATTTCTCTTGTAAGCATGTTTTCATCATTTTTATGTTTCCTCTTTCATTTTCATATGTTTCTTTTCATTTTTGGAGCTTATATGCATGATATGTGATTTATACCATTTATTTCATGATTTTAGAAGTTATATATACATATTGGTCATCCTATAAATATTCCCATGGTATTGGTTGGTCTTGATGGTGATTAGGAACCCATGACACCCTAAGAAGGTGTATGGTAGGATTAGATTAGTTTCGGAGTTGATTTGAAGGGATTAGAATAGGTTTTGTCCGAGAAAAACTATTTTCGATAACTATATTTTAAGGTTCTGTCCTTGTTTTGCTTTTCTGGAAAATCCGACATTTGGTACAAAACTTTGGCCTTGATATTTAGAAAATATACTTTAAAACGAATCCGTGGCCGCTTGAACGGAATAAAACGGACTTATAACGAAGAAGTTATGGATTTTACAAGTTTGACGACGAAACGTATTATTTTCTGAAATTTTCAGCAACATGTTTTTAGTATTTTCGAGTCAAAAATGAGCCTTAAGCTTCACAAATTATTTCGACTTGTCAAAAATATATTAGTTTACTTCAATACGAAGCTAAGGACATATTAAACGTAGAAAACGGATTTGAAACGACAAAGATATGCACTTTTTCATAAACTTGCCGTAACTAATTTTCTGCACACTATTAGCCAAAAACCACCATCTTTAACCCTTAATATCTTTATGTTCGAGACCTTTTGGACGAAAACTCCTGAACTGAAACTTTTAGATATCGATACAAACTTTCCAAAACAGTCGAGTTCGTTCTCTAACGATCGACGTACACTGTTTTACGACTATTTTTCCAAAGCCATTTTTGGTAATTTCATGATTTTTCCGACGACATTGTTTTGCGACGAAAAGTGGTAATTTCTCTAAAAATCATTTTAAAACCATTGTAGGATGACATTTTGACGTAAAAACATGTAAAGTGATTTTTGTTTGGTCAAGGCGTCAAAAGAGTATTTTTCGACGTCGAGTAATATTTTCAAAACTCGTAAATGGTATAAATAACATATCAAGTGCATGCATAACATTACATTGCAACTCATGACATATCATATCATTGATAATAGGTCCGGTTGACGCATTATATTAAACCTCAGTGTACTCACTTTTGCCGTTATTCCAGTTTATCCAAGTGAGTTTTCATAGCCCCGTTTTTACATGCTTTCGATTATTTCAAACCCACGGGGGAGAATACATTGCACTACATTTTCTTTGTACGATACCAAGTATGTTAAATTCATTACATTGCTTAAGTTACCTCATTTGCCAATATTGAAAGTCCCCATTTCCTGAACATGAACCGTTAATCATTGAAGCGAGGATGAGTGGATAGATCTATCGAGGGTGACGCCTCCATCCGGGTTGGTGAATCCCAACCAGGAAAACGGATGCATTTCATTTGATTTCATTACGGAGTTGTCTGGCAAACATTCCGTGGAGGGGCATACATAATTGATCAGTCTAGTTTCGGGGTCATGGGCTTAGAGCAATTGTAACATTATTTTTACGTGACTGGATTGTCATGCATGCTAGATACTTGTGTAGTCGTACAAAACATTTACATAAACCTATGATTTCTCACCAACATTATTGTTGACCGTTTTTAGCAATGTATTTTCAGGTAACTGAGGCATTATCATCATGACATGGTTTAGGGACCTACATTTTGAGTCGCGGCGTCGACTTACATTATGTACATTATGGCACTTTATTTCAAAACATCGTTTGGATTTGTATTATATTTGTATTTCCGCAAACTTTGTAAACCTTTTGGGACCATGTTGTACTCTGATTATGTTTTTATGAAATATCCAACGATGTGTTTTTAAAACGACACTTTAGGTCGTTCTATATAACTGTGATGTGGTGCTATGACAGTCAATGCCCCCAGGAATTCCATTCCGCTGCAAAACAGGTAAATTGGGGGTGTGACACAAACCAAAACAGGGCATAACTTTTGACAAATCTAAAATTGAATGCTTCAATTGTCAAAAGACTGGTCACTTTGCAAGGGAGTGCAGGTTTGCTAAGTATCAAGCAAACAGAACATCTGAGAAGCCTAAACTTGAGCTTAAGGAAATTCCCATTACTGAAACAAAGGCTTTGGTTGCTCAAGAGAAGTTATCAGAAGTTGACTGGAGTGAAGAGTTTGATGATGAACCAGTAACTTACTGTATGGTCGCAGTGGAAGATGCAGTTGAAGACACAGTGGAAGCATTGGACTGGAGCACTGTTTTTGATGAAGAATCTGAACATGCTGCTTTGGAATCTGATGATGGCTTTGGAGGATTTGACTGGAGCAAGGAAAGTGAAGATGATCCTGTTCAACTTGCATTGGTGGCTACTTCACCAACTCAATCTCCTATCTCTGAGGTATGCTCAAATTGCTATGATTTTTATCATAAATTGCTTAGCAGTTATGTGATTGAGAGAGATAATTGTGTTAAGGCTAGGTCTGAGGTAGCAGTTTATCAAATAACCTTAGAATCTATGGAAGCCAAAATTTTAGCACATGAAACTAATGAAGTAGCTTGGCTGAAAATATGCACAACAGGATTACCAGTTAAAACTTAGTGAATGGAATTAAACTGTAAAATTGCTGAAATTGAGAAATTAACTAAGGAAAGAGATGATTTGTTAGCTAAGTTTGCTGCTTGGGTGAAGCTGGTTTGTCACATGTTTCTTATGTTCAAAACAGCAAAGAGCCTACCTTAAAACTGGATTAGGTTTTGGAATGGATTTTAGTAAGATAGAAGAAAACCAATCTAGTAATCAGGATGAAGATGAGTATGAGGATATAACCACTAGTGATGAAGAACTCATTAATTATGTAGATACATCTAGTAATGATGGTTCATTAAGTGACTTACCTCCTAAATATAAGAAAGCTAATGATTATCATGCTGTTCCACATCCCACTGGCATTCATCAACCCCTTAGGCCTGATGTTTCTCGTTTTGGAGTAGACAGTCTAGAGTTTAGAAAAAAGCTAGTTGCTAAATCTAGGTCTGAAAAACCCAAAGAATCTGTTAAAAACGATGTTCAAAATCAAGCAGTACCTTTAAATCAAAGTACTGCTCCACAAGCAGTACCTTCTTCAAAATCTTTTCAAAACAGTACTGCTAAACCTTTTTGGGATAATTTTGGTCAAAACAGGTTTACACACTCACCAAGAAGGCAACATAATTTTGGGCATAGACATAGAAGAAATCACTTTGGTCATATGGGTCAAAAACTGTGTTTTGTGTGTTATAGTCCTAATCACTTAATCAAAGATTATGATAAACACTCAGAATATCTAAGCAAGTTTCCAAGGAATAAGTCTACAAATCAGAAACCTAGAGAGCACAAACCAGTTTGGACTAATTCAAATAGGGTTAATCACAGAAACTTCACACCAGATCATAGATACCCACATCAGAGAAGACCTTCAGTCTCTCACAGTACTTTCCAAAGTACTGCTCAGAAACAAGGTACTGATAACACTACTTGGAATAGGAATTCTAGGAGATCTCACTATCAACCTAGAAGATATCACAATTCATATAGGGGATCTAGATCACAGGAACCACCTGTTAAAACTGAATGGGTAAAAAGGGAAAGTACTGCAGAGGGACAGACAGTACTTTCAACTAAAAGTGAATCAGATGTTTTTGTGATGACAGAAAAAGAGATTTGTGTTGAAAAACCAGAAAGTTTTGAAAATCCACATGCTAAAAATCAAAAGATAATTCTGGATCATCATTTGAAAGATAGTGGTAATTACATACTCAAAGAATTTGAGTTTGTAACTCCACAAGGGGAACACAAGTCAGTAATGGCTTGGGTTCCTAAAAGTTTCTAACTCTTTTCTTTATGTGCAGGGCAACCCGGAAGAGGAGCTTAAAGATCATCTTATTGTGGATAGTGGTTGCTCTGGAAGTATGACAGGAGACAAAGACATCCTGTCTGATTTTAGGAAGATTAATGGAGGAAAAGTTGCATTTGGGAATGATCCCAATGGAGGAAGGATTATTGGGAAAGGAACAATTAAAGCTGGAAGAATCGATTTTGAGAATGTCAGATATGTGAAGGAGCTTAAGTTCAACTTGTTGTCAGTCTCTCAAATTTGTGATAAAAAGCATCCTGTGTTATTCACTGACACAGAATGTCTCATCCTTTCCTCTGACTTTAAACCTGTTGATGATGACTTGGTAGTACTTAGAGTACCAAGGACAAATGATGTGTATAGTTTAGACATGAAGAGTCTACAATCTTATGGAAGAGCCACATGTTTGGTGGCTAAAGCAACATCTGAAGAGGCACATCAATGGCATAGAAGATTGGGCCATGTTAATTTCAAGAACATCAACAAACTGGTCAAAGGCAATTTAGTTAGAGGTCTACCTTCAAAGACTTACAAGAATGATCAATCATGTTTGGCATGCAAGAAGGGTAAACAACACAAAGCTTCCTGCAAGAAGCTTGAGGAACGAACTATTAGAGAACCATTGGAGCTGTTACATATGGATTTATTTGGACCTGTCTCTGTGGCAAGTTTAAATAAGAAAAAGTACTGTTTGGTTGTTACTGATGATTGTAGTAGATTCAGTTGGGTTTTCTTTTTGGGCT
Source organism: Chrysanthemum makinoi (assembly GCA_910596185.1). NCBI lineage: Eukaryota > Viridiplantae > Streptophyta > Magnoliopsida > Asterales > Asteraceae > Chrysanthemum > Chrysanthemum makinoi. The sequence continues at coordinate 58,064,590 of OU343223.1, read as the reverse complement.
TTAAGGATGATACTTTTGATGCTATTCAGACTCTCATAATAGCACTAGAAAACCAATTGAGACTCAAGGTTAGAGGTATTAGATGTGACAATGGGACTGAATTCAAGAACAAACTTATGGATGAATTTTGTGCCAACAAAGGCATAAAAAGGGAGTTTAGTATTGCTCGAACACCACAGCAAAATGGTGTTGCAGAGAGGAAGAATAGGACCTTGATTGAAGCTGCAAGGACAATGTTAGCAGATTCTCATCTCCCTATTCAATTTTGGGCAGAAGCTGTAAGTACTGCTTGTTATGTACTTAACAGAGTCTCAGTCACTAAACCACAGATGAAGACACCTTATGAATTGCTGATGGGCAATAAACCCAACATTCGTTTTATGAAACCTTTTGGATGCCCTCTTACTATTTTAAACACTATTGATAATCTGGGGAAGTTTGATGGCAAGTCAGAAGAAGGATACTTATTGGGTTATTGCACTAACAGTAAAGGCTTTAGAGTCTACAACAGAGTTACTAAGAGGATTCAAGATTGTCTTCATGTTGAGTTTTTAGAAGATCAAGATAATGAGAGAGGTAAAGGTCCTGATTGGATGTTTGATCTTGAGATTTTATCTCCTTCAATGAATTATGTTCCTGTTAGAGAAGAAAATCAACCTATGCAAAATGAAGAAGATCTTCAATATGTTGTTCATGATGTTCATATTAGACCTGATGCTCATGCTGTTCCTGATAAAGATCCTGTAAGTTCAAAACAAAGTACTGCTGTTCCTAAGCAAAGTACTGATTCTCCAAAACAAAGTACTGTTGCACCACAATCTTCTTTATCTGCTGAGGATAAATCTATTCAAGAGGAACTTAATCAGATGCTTCTTCAAGATGTTTTAGCACATTCTTACACTGATGAACAAAGGAAAGCTTATGAAGAGGCAAAGAAGAAGAACAAGACTGCAGAGTACTCTCACAGTACTTTGGACAGTACTTTCGAACAAAGTACTGCTGCACCTGTTGACAGTACTTTAGCTGATTTGGATGATCATACCATGCCTGGCTTAGAAGATACTGATGATGAATTTGAAGATGAAGGTATTTTCCCAAATTCCAATGAAGGTGCTGATGTTACTAATTTAGAGGATAATTATGAAGTTCCACAGTCTCCAAACTTAAGAACTCATAAGGATCATCCAACTGATCAAATTATTGGTCCTTCTACTTCTGGAGTTATGACAAGACACAAAGCTAAGGGTTTCACAAAACCTCACAATGCTTTACTTAGCTTTGTGTATAAACAAAACAGGATGAATCATAAGGATCATCAAACCTGTCTATTTACTTGTTTTATCTCTCAAGAGGAACCCAAGAATATTGCTCAAGCTTTGACTAAAGAAAGCTGGGTTGAAGCTATGCAGGAAGAACTTCTTCAATTTAAACTTCAAGAAGTTTGGGTTTTATGTGATCTTCCAGATGGGAAGAGAGTTATTGGAACCAGGTGGGTTTTTCGAGTTAAAAGGGATGAAAGAGGCAATGTTATCAAAAACAAGGCAAGGTTAGTTGCTCAGGGTTATAGACAGGAGGAAGGGGTAGATTATGATGAGGTATTTGCTCCTGTAGCAAGGATTGAAGCAATTAGAATATTTCTTGCTTTTGCTTCATATATGGGTTTTCAGGTATATCAGATGGATGTCAAGAGTGCATTCTTATATGGTACTATTACAGAAGAGGTGTATGTGAAACAACCTCCAGGTTTTGAAGATCCTAAGCATCCAAACAAAGTCTATAAAGTGGTTAAGGCTCTTTATGGTCTTCATCAGGCACCTAGAGCTTGGTATGAGAGGCTCTCTACATTCTTATTACAACATGGCTACAGGAGGGGAGCTATTGGCAAGACTTTGTTTATCAAGAGAGCCAAGAAGGATATCATGTTAGTTCAAGTTTATGTGGATGATATCATCTTTGGGGCTACCAAACAGTCCATGGTTAAGGAGTTTGAGCAGCTGATGCAGAAATAATTTCAAATGAGTTCAATGGGAGAGTTGACTTTCTTTTTAGGACTTCAGGTTAAGCAGTCAAAGGAAGGTATTTTTATCAGTCAAGACAAGTATGTTACTGACATACTTAAGAAATTCAATTTTGATGATATGAAGGCTGTTACTACACCTATTAAATCTATCAATTCCTTGGGCAAAGATGAAGATGGACACCCTGTTGAAGTCAAGTTATATAGATCAATGATTGGCTCTCTTATGTATCTCACTGCATCAAGGCCTGATATCATGTTTGCAGTTTGTCTATGTGCTAGATATCAAGTCTCACCAAAGATCTCTCACATGAATGTTGTAAAAAGAATTTTCTGTTATTTGAAACAACAACCTAAGTTGGGGTTGTGGTATCCTAAAGAGTCACCTTTTCACTTAGAAGCTTTTTCAGATAGTGACTATTCAGGTGATAATTATGATAGAAGATCCACAACTGGTGGATGCCAATATCTTGGAAGAAGGCTAGTCTCCTGGCAATGCAAAAAGCAGACAATTGCAGCAACATCATCTACTGAAGCTGAATATGTAGCTGCTGCAAGTTGTTGTGGTCAAGTTTTGTGGATGCAGAATCAACTCTTGGACTATGGGTTCAATTTCAAAAATACTCCTATCAATATTGATAATGAGAGTACAATTTGTATTGTTAAGAATCCTGTATATCATTCCAAGACAAAGCATATTCAGATTAGGCATCACTTTATCAGAGATGCTATGAGCATAGGCTTATTAATGTGGTTAAAGTACACACGGATGACAATGTAGCTGATTTACTCACAAAAGGTTTTGATGTGTCACGATTCAACACTTGTCGTGAGCATTGGAATGATTAACTACTAAGCTATGTTTAAGGGGAGGACTATAAGGTGTTAGGAATAGTCCTGTGTATTGCTTGAGGGGAGGATGTTAGTTTATACTTAGTTTTTATGAAGGTTTTTTGGCAAAGTATGTTTTTCCTGAAAGCACTGCTTGGGAAAGTACTGCTTATGTGGAAAGTACTGTTTGTCGTATTAAAGTACTGTTCCAACGGTAATATTGAAGGGTAATTAACGCCAACAGTTTTTTATTTGGGCAGTGATTTTCAATCCTACCTATAAATAACTACTTTCCGATTTTCCCTCTCATATTATTACTTTCCATAGCTTTCCCATACTTATCTCCTATCATTATCTCTTTATTCTTCGATAAAATCTTTATTGTGCTCACTTATTCAACAATGGCGAATGTCGTTTAAGCGTTTCAAAAGCACAATATGGTGGCTAATTTGGACAAAGCCGAATATGGCTTTTTATGATATTGACTGATTATCTTCTTGGGTTCGCCTATTAGTTATTCTCTTTTAGTTGAACCCGGATGTTATTGAACCATGGATTTCACATGAATTTTGGGCTAATGCTAGAAATAACATGGAAGAGGATATGAATATTATATTAGATCTACTGATTCTTTGGGCCGGACTATCAAAAGATAACAGAAGCCTCTGATTATTGAATTTATTATTTGGAGATGAAGATGGGGCTATTCGATTTGACAAAGAAAGCGATTTGGAATACTTTTAGGGAATCTTGGTTATGAAGGCTCTTTATTAGAACAAACTTTCAAAAGCATTATTCTGTCCTCGATGGAAGTTCTTGATTCATATCTTGCTTCATTGCATAAGTTCTAAAAGTACTTCTTGGGAGCAGTTTGGGTCCATATAGCGTCTGCAGTGGTTGGACTAGCTCTTGGCAGTGTTTAATTTTTCAAGGCTTCTTTTGGATGGGATGCTATCACATATATCCTCACAGGTCAAAATGGTGATGTACCCAAGGTTTGTACGGGTTTTCTTAAACAAGCAATTGGGTGATGTTCCAAAACCTCCGCTTTGTTACGTCATTGTGCAACAAGCCAAAATATTTACATTTATGGCTAGGCTGAAGTGCTTTGTTGGTGGAGATATTCCATCACAATGATGGAAGTTGTTCAAGCTGTCCGTAATGAAGCTGGAGAGAATGAAGAAAGTGACGGTACTTGATTCATTTATTGTACCGCTTCACAAAGTCTTTGCCTCCACAGTGCGCATCTGCAGATCTTGCCTCGCCCAGATGCTGCATCGCAAATCTTGCTTCTATGAAGGTACTTGCATCGTTCACGGTCCTTGTTTCTCGAGGTTCAAGCAGAGATTGAAAGATCACTACTCCATCTCCCACACGTTCGTCCCTTTTGGAGGAACATTCACATCTTCAAGGTGACGATCATACTATACCTCGTGCAGGTTTGACTTTGGATAATTATGCTTTGACAAGGGAGCTAGTTAGGTTGAATAAGACTGTTGAGTCTCAAGCTAAAGCTTAGGAAATTGACGTGGTATATGTCACGGTTGAGGAATTTAATTAAACCATATATTCAAGGTTTCAACTTATGGGTTAAAGAGGAAAACAAACGTCATAAACAACTTAGAAAGGAATTAAAACGAAAGAAGGTTCCTAAATCATCTTACTGTAACTTGGGAGGAATTTCCAAAAGGAAAATTTGAAAGAAGATGTTACAAGAAGAAAGAATGTAATTATTTCGGATTCGAGGAACAAGAAGAAGAAGTGCAAGTTCAAGGTACGATGATAAAGGAATCTGATGATCAATGGATGATGATCATTTGAACATCAAGAATCTGAACATCAAATCTGAACATCAATTAATGTTTTCATGATACATCTAGGCAAGAAGTGATAACACCAAGGGTATTGAATTTTGAAGAAGAAGCTGGTCCTTCTACATTTGTTATAGAAGAAGAGGAGGAAGCTACTTTTAAACCTATCCATTCTGCTAGTGATGATGAAGTAATTGCTACAATATTAGATTTGTCACAACCAAGAGGAGGGGTTATTATTAGAGATGTACAAGAAGAAGAACAATCAAGAGCTTTTCAACCAATACATTGATCCTAAAGACAAAGGGAAAGGTATTCTGGTTGAAACTAAGAAAAGAAACTCACTTTGAGGAACTTAGAGCAATTGAAGTAGCTAGAAATGAAGGCTGCGCTAGAAAAGTTCAGAAGAGTTAGATGCTAAAAGATAGAAAAGAACAGGAAGCTCAGAAGCTCTGAATAGAGAAGCGACTCAAAAAGTTCAAGAAGAATTAGATCTTTGAAATTCTTTGAACCTTTAATCTCCTACACACATTAGATATATGCCAAGAAGACCAAATTTAGCTAAGGACAGGAATGCTATGATGGCTTATCTGAAAAGTCAAGGGTATAAGGATTGAAGTTTAATTATCTTGAGATGAAAAGATTATATGATCTTTGCTAGGGAGGATTATAAGAAGAATGTTGCGATATTAAAGATTTTAGAAGCTCATTGGTGGCTGAAAAGGAGAAGAGCTTAAAGAAAAAGAACAACTGAAGTTACAAATGTTCGGTTTCAAAGAAAAGGTTGAATTAAGAGCTGAGACTAGTGATGAATTGAAGAATTATCTCAGAGTGGTAGATTTTGATTATTCAAAAGAAGATAATGACATGAAGATGAACAGATCAAAGATTAGTGTTTTTGAAGTTGTGAAATCCAAGAATGGAGATTACATGATTTTTAATAAAGAAGATGAAAGCTTCAAAGTTTTCAAAAGGCTATGGGATTTACTGCATATTATAGATAGAGTAGACTTAGTCTACTTATATCATGTTGTGAAGGCTTACTTTGAAAATAATCCATTGGAAGGGATTGGTTTGGTTTTACATGGTGATCTCATAACTCTATGGGAAACTAAGAAGAGAGCTGATGATATCTGGAAGAATCAAGAAAGCTGGGAAATAGTTTGTTGGAGATTCTTTGAAGAATCTGGAGTTCATGTTTTGGAGCTGGAAAATGGAACAATGATACACATGTTTGCAGAAAGAAGATACCCTCTCACAGTTGAGCTCATGCGAAGAATGCTAGAGCATGGATTGGAAGTAGAAGAGGATAATGAAGCTGCTTGCATGGTTATCAACTTGTTTATAAACTGGACTACCATTGCGGAGAATGATCAATAACTGGTATGAATTTTATTTGAATAAATACTTTTTGATATATCAGTACTTTTATTCAAAGTACTTGCTGATCGGACAGTACTTTCATCAAAGTCTTGTTCTTGAACTAAACCGTTAAATAAATTTTAGAAGAAACCTTTTTGCTAAATAATAAATATTTTGAATTAAAGGTTGAATAAATGGTTTTTGTGATGATAACATCAATAGGTTATTAATCCACCATGGTTACAAAAGGATTGACTAATCCATGAGCAAACGGCTCTGGTAAAGATATATCAAATCCATTTTTAGTTGACAACTTGCTAATAAGTTGGATGGTATTCAACTCACCATATCAGTAATGTGAAGAGTTGGCTAGCCCACAAGAAAAATGGCTTGTGGTAAAGGCTGTGGAAAAACCATTATTGGTAATTAGTTCACCATTAGATAGAAGAACTAACTAGTCCAGAAGGGTGCAGCTTTTGGTAAAGACAAATCAAATCTGTTGATAGCTGGTGGTTTGCTAAAAATCATATGGTTATCAATGTACCATGGTCTTACACACCAAAACATTTGGCTACTCAATGATAATGGCTTTGGTAAAGAGATTTAAATCCATTAAATTTTCAATGATTCACCTCTCCAGGGAGTTAACACTGGAAGTGATGAGAATAGTATGCAACTTAAACTGAATTAATGTACAAATTGTCATATGTTACTGTGTTGCTGAAAAGATGGAGTTTGCTGGATGTTGCTGTAAAGAAAACAATTCTATGAGATACTTTGACAAGAACAGATGCTACAATGATACAATCTAAAGACTATGAAACAATCCATTTTAAAGATGAAGCATTAGAGATATATTCACAAAGGAACTTGAAGTCAAGCAAGTAGAATTCAAGTTAGGGAGGATTGTTGGGATATGAAAGTCTGAAGATATCAAAACTGAAGATATGAAAGTACTGTATGTTGCAAAGTAAATCTTGGAAGAAGTCAAATAGTCAAAGTACTGCTAAAGACAAGTCAAAGTACTTGCAAGATGAAGTCAAAGTACTGCTAGAACAAAAGAATTGTTATATTCGTTTATGGAAAGTATTGTATTCCATGTTTAGATTACTTGTCGTACAAGGTTATTAATTGTAAACCGACTAGGATATCCTTGAGCCTATAAAAGGACTCTTAGATTGGCATTAGAGGTACGAATTGCATCTGATTTAGAATAAGAGTTTTAGAGTTTACGAATTAGTGTTTTAGAGAAAAGTTCGATTATCTTAAAGTTGTATTAGAGTATGCATAATAAGCGATTTAGAGTTTATAATAAAAGGTTATTCTTCTTAGCTTTGTTAAGTAAATTCCGCGTGCTTGTAAAAGATTGCTCAGTGTTTCAATGTTAATAACTTAGGATTTATCCGAGGTTATTAAACCTTAACAAGCTAGTTAAGTTAGTTTGATTAAAGTATATCGATCCAACAACACTTACTCCAAAAAAAAAAATTTGGCCAAAAATGGGGGAATTAGGCGGTATAATTACATGATAAAATTCGTGAGAATTCCCCCCCACACTAGAAATGAATATTGCCCTCAATATTCAAAGTACCGCGGTTATGCGAAACAGAAGCATTAAAAGGGAAATACTACGGCCATTATTTAAAAGATTTTTTTTTTTTTTTTTTTTTTTTTTTTTTTTTTTTTTAAACATGAAACTTATATATATACACAACAGCGGGGGGCAACTCCCCCACACTAGGGTGGTAGAAAGTAGAAAGAAGTCAGAAATATGGGTGAAAACCCATATGGCATGCTCTGTTTTGATTCTCGAGTCGCTAGCTTGACTCGATCCGCATTCATTGGTTCATGGGGAAAGTTTGTAAATCCGGGACAACCACAGGAGGAATGTCCTCTCCAAAATAATGCTTCAACCGATGACCATTCACTTTAAAGTTTGGACCATCGGGCTGAGATAACTCAATGGTTCCATATGGAAATACTTTAGTGATGGTAAATGGTCGAACCAGTGATTTTAGTTTTCGAGAAATCTTCAATCTTGAGTTGAAAAGAAGGACTCGATCACCGACGTTGAAAGCGCGGTTTTTGATTTTGGAGTCATGAATCTTCTTTGTCTTTTCTTTGTAGATCAAAGAGTTCTCGTATGCTTGATCACGGAGTTCATTTAATTCATTCATTTGAACTTTCCGGTGATCACCAGCTATCTGAATATCAAAGTTGGCATGTTTCAAGGCCCAGTATGCCTTGTGCTCAGCTCAACCGGCAGATAACATGCCTTCCCGTACACAAGCTTGTATGGAGTGCACCCGATGGGTGTTTTATAAGCTGTACGGAAGGCCCAGAGTGCGTCATCTAGCTTATCCGACCAAGAGGCACGGTTTTCGCCTCTGTCCTTTCCAAAGATTCTTTTAATCCCCGGTTGGAAACTTCCACTTGCCACTTGTTTGGGGGTGGTACGCGATAGAGAGGCGGTGAGTTACACCATACTTCTGCATGACTCTTTCAAACTGGTCATTGCAGAAATGCGTACCACGATCAGTGATTATGGCTCGTGGAGTTCCAAACCTAGCAAAGAGATTTTAAATTTCACAACAACTCGAGCATCGTTGGTAGGCAAAGCCTTAGCTTCAACCCATTTTGACAAATAGTCGACGGCCACGAGTATGTATTTATTACCGCGAGACAAAGGAAATGGCCCCATAAAGTCAATGCCCGGATGTCAAAATCTCACACACTTGAATGGCGTTTTGCGGCATTTCATTTCTTTGTGAGATATTCCCGTGACGTTGACAAGCGTCACGGGTTTTGACAAATTCATGGGCATCCTTGTAAATCGTGGGCCAATAGAATCCCGAATCAAACACCTTCTTGGCGGTGTAGCTGGGGCTATGATGTCCCCGATGAGGTCCAGAATGGCAAGCCTTGAGAATGTTATTGGCTTCGACCATACACATCGCCTGATGACTTGATCCGCAAATTTTGAACAAGTAGGGTCGTCCCGAAATAATGTTTCACATCTTTAAAGAATTTATTTTTCTGTTGGGGCGACATCCCTTTCACCACAAAGTTACCCGCATGGTAAAAGTGCAAACGGGGGTAGAAGAGTCTCTACGAAAAGAAACCACATTGAGTGTTTCGAGAGGAAATGTCTCGTTTATTTCCTTTTTCTCGAACACATCTTGGTGAGGGTTTTCTCCGGATGATCGCGGGTTCTCAGCTCCTTCTTTATCACGTATAATGATATCAAATTCTTGTAGGAGGAGAACCCAACGGAGCAATCTCGGCTTTGCGTCTTGTTTTGCAAAGAGATATTTGAGAGCCGAGTGATCCGTATACACCACGCATTTGGTTAAGATAAGGTATGGCCGAAACTTTTCAAACGCATACACCACGCTAATATTCTTTTTAAGTGGTGTAATGGGTTTGAGCTTCATCATAGTCACTTGCGTAGTGGATAGGTGAAAATGCTTGGTTCTTCGTTGCCCCAAGACTGCACCGATAGCAAAATCACTTGCATCGCACATGAGCTCAAAGGGTAAATCCCAGTCGGGGCAACTAGAATGGGTGCTTCCGTAAGCTTTTTCTTTAGTGTTTCAAAGCTTCGATGCACTCAGGTGAAAGATAAAAGGAGCATCTTTTTCAAGAAGATGGGTCATAGGCCGAGCGATTTTAGAAAAATCTTGTATGAATCTGCGATAAAACCCGGCATGACCTAGAAAACTCCTAATACCTTTGACGGTAGTAGGGTGAGGTAATTTAGCAATAACATCAACTTTTGCTCTATCTACCTCGATCCCGTTTTTGGAAATCTTATGGCCAAGGACTATGCCTTCTTTGACCATAAGGTGGCTCTTCTCCCAATTTAGATAAGATTGGTGTCTTACACCGTTTTATCATTTTTTCTAAATGGGAGAGACATGTTTGAAATGAGTCCCCAATGACCGAGAAGTCATCCATAAACACCTCCATTGTTTCCCCGATCATGTCGTGGAAAATTGCCATCATACATCGTTGGGCGTGCCGGGCGTTACATAGGCCAAAAGGCATCGTCTGTAGGCAAATGTTCCATATGGCGGTGAATGTGGTTTTCTTGATCCGGCGGATCAATGGGGATCTGAAAGTAACCGAGAAACCATCAAAACAATAGTATTCGTTCCTGCTAATCTCTCAAGCATTGATCCATGAAGGGTAGAGGAAAATGGTCTTTACGGGTGGCTTCGTTTAACTTGCGATAGTCAATACACACGCCATCCCGTAACCAATCGAGTTGGAATTAACTCGTTTTCTTCATTTGTGACAACAGTTATGCCACCCTTTTTAGGAACGCAATGAATTGGGCTAACCCAAGGACTGTCAGAGATTGGGTAAATTAAACCGGCATCAAGAAGTTTGAGAACCTCTTGTTTGATAACCTCATGAATCTTAGGATTCACCCTTCTCTGATGTTGGACTGCTAGTTTGAAGTCATCCTCCATTAAGATTTTGTGAGTACAAAACTCAGGGTTGATACCCTTAATGTCGGAGAGTTTCAAGCAATTGCTTGCTTGTGTGACTTCAAGACCTTTATGAGAGCAGTCTTCTCCTCCTCAGTCAAGTCTTTAGCAATTATGACGGGTAATTTATCATCACCCTCCAAGAATGCATACTCGAGATGAGGAGGTAAGTCCTTAAGTTCAACCTCGGGAAATTCTTCAGTAGATGTTTGTACTGATTTGATTTCCTCATTCGTGATCTCTTTCGGAGGGAGTGAAGGTAATGGATCTTCATTTAACAATTGCTCGATATAAAGGATATCTCCCTCCGAATCATAAACACCATCAATTCCAGGCGGAATTGATTCATCACTAGCAAGAAATTCATCGATCTCTTCAAGAAGGAAGTCACCTCCCTCAAACGGAGTGAGAGAGGGGGAAAAGTCGGCAATGATAGGTTTAGAAGATGTGGTGGAATCCCCACTCACAGAATTATGAAGATAACCAAGAAACTCTTGAGAGTACTCCTCGGAAGCAATATCAATTACATCGACTCGATTAACTGATTCAGAATCATAATTTGAGGAGTACCTCGAAGTTTGATCAAGGTTAAAAGTGACAGCTTCATCACCCACACGTAACGTGATTTCTTGCTCAAATACATCAATAAGAGCACGGCCCGTTCTCAGGAATCCTCTTCCAACAATGAAGGGAACTCGAGGATCGGCATCGAAATCAACAACCACGAAGTCAGCTGGAAAATGGAACTTTCCTACTTTCACGAATACATCCTCGGCGATGCCAAGAGGACGCGATATAGATCGATCTGCAAGTTCGAGAGTCATGCAGGTAGGAATAAGTTCCAGAAGAGAAAGTTTCTTCCACACTGAATAAGGCATCAGATTGATACTTGCACCAAGATCGGCAAGGGCAAAGCATTCAATCATCACAGGAAAAACACAAGGAAGAAGAAATTTTCCGGGATCTCCAAGCTTCTCGGGAAGCTTCTTTACAGGGGCTGCGAGCAATTCTCGTTCAAAGGAGTTTTAGCCATTTCAAACAGTTTTTCCTTATTGCTCAACATGTGTTTGAGAGTTGATGCAAACTTGGGCATCAGCATGATGGCATCCGCAAAGCTTATGTCAAAATGAAGTTCTTGGAAAATTTGAAAGAAATTTTTCCATTTGATGGCTTTTTGCGGAGTTTTTGCTCATTTAAACGTGAGGGGTAAGGAATAGAAGTTTTGGATTTGGGGTTACCATCTGGAGGTTCAAAAACAACTCCAGGTTTTGTCTTGGGTTTCGGGACAACCTGAGGATGGACATTGCTGGTACTTCCGTTATTATTAGGAAGTTCCTTGTCCTTTGTGCGCCTCGGTTCGCTTTCCACTACCTTCGGGAGAGAAGAAGAAGAGGTAGCAGGAATAGCGGGTCCATCATATGAAGCACCACTTCTGGTTGTGATAAGCCTTTGCATCGCCCTCGGATTAGCGATCGTGTTGCTAGGTAAAGTACACGAGCCGAGGGTCGATCATTTAAAGACTTCTTAATGTCGAAATCGGCTAACCAACAACCTATTCATTTCCTCTTGGGATTTCATGAATTGCTTCAACAATTCATCGGATGATGGTCCAGTTGGAACAATGGCTTGATTTTGCACAGGTAAAATTTTATTGTTTGGATTAGGGCCTTGATTTTGGAAATTTCCTTGATTATTAGCATGAAAATACCCAGGGTTGAAATTTCCCTGACCTTGGTTTCTATTAAAATTTCCTTGGTGTTGGAAGTTTTGATTTTGATTTTGAAAACCGTTGTTTGGACTAAAATTACCTTGGTTTTGAAAACCTTGGTTTATTCTATTCTGATTTTGATTACGGTTTTGGTTGAAACCGGGAGGTCCAGGGTAGTGGTTAGGGCGGTGGTTGGTCTATAGAACACGGTATTGGTTGCCTCCTTGATTAGAAATCCCGCCCACAGCATTAGCTTCAAAAGGGTTACCATCGGTGGCCATACAATTGTAGTAAGCATGGGGGCCACCACAAGTAACACAGACTTCCACTTTCTTAACTTCAGCAGGTGGTGAAGTTTGTGGAAAAGAGACTTTCTTTTGGTTGGAGAAAACCAAAGCTTGAATAGCTTCCGTGAGTTTGTCAATCTTAGCATCGGTGCTAGATTGACTCACGGGCGATGAAGAAGAAGGACCAACACGACTTGGGAAACAACCGGCTTGCCGTGCGGTCGGGACTTTAGACTTGTTTTCAATGATCGCTAAAGCTTCTTTGACAGTTTTGCTTAAGAAATTTCCTCGGCGGAATTGAAGAATCTTGATCATTGACTCAATCCATTATAGAAAGTATCGAGTTTCATTAACTCGGAGAAAAGTGGTGAGGACATTTCTTGAAGCAATTCCTTAAAACGATCCCACGATTCACTGAAGGATTCATCAAACTTTTGTGTGAACTTGATGATTTCGTTTTTAAGACTTGTGGTCTTGGAAGGTGGATAGAACTCATTCACAAATTTCTTCACCAGGTCTTCCCATGTCTCAATTGATTTAGGGGTTGTTTTCAAGCCAAATCCGGGCTTGCCCCTCGAGAAAATGGGAACGAAGAAGCTTAACAGACATCGGTAGGGACATTATTGTATTTGATGGTAGATGCAATCTTGTTAAACCATCGAATATGAGCATGAGGATCATCCGGCTCAAAACCATAGAATTGACTTGAGGTTACAAGATTCATAACCGGTTTGAGTTCAAAATTTTCACCACAATGGTGGGATAACAATAGCAACTCCATACCCGTCGATGGGTGCCTGGAGAAGCTCACACATAGGACGTTCTTCCGCCATGATAGCGGAAGTAGTGTGAGCGATCTGGATCTCGATCCGGCCCGATGGAGCGAAGTCTACGGACCGCCTTCTTGGAATCTTGAAAAGCTCACGAAATGGGCTCACAGATCTAGAAGAGCGAGTGCGCATATACTAGAGTTAACTCTAAGAGATCTCAGAGTTAAGGAGAGGAATGGGAATTATGAAAATGAATTATGAAAATGGGGTAAGAAGAATGTTTTTGGGTTTTCTGGTTTTAACAAGTATAACAACAAATCCAATTAAAACAAAATCGAGGCAAAACAACAGTGAACTTAAACCAATAATCACAAGATGAATGGCTTCTTTGAAAAAGGTACACCAATCACAAGGACACAAAGGCAAGTTTTAATCTTTGGTTCGGGAACTTATTATGGTCGTACCCCAGTTAGGTAGTACACTGCCTTGGTTTGCGGTGGTAATCTTTTATGTTGTTATTATTAAAAAAAACGACAAATCTTTTTGTATTTTTATCTTTGATACATATATAGAAACAAAAGGAAAATATTTTTGTGTTTTATACGTTTTTGGATGTTTTTTTTGGGTTTTTGGATTTTTTATAAGAAAATATATATAGATATAGATAGATGGTATGAACAAAGAGTGAATTTTCAAATCACTAATCTGCTAAGCGTAGGATAATTATACCACTCCCCGGCAGCGGCGTAAAATTTGATTCGCTCCCAGACGGTCAAGTTTTGTCACACGAGCTAGCCACTTGTGAATGGCTAACCGTAACAAACTTAAAACAGTCTAGAAACAAATGCAATGAAGTCGGAGAGTCTGATGTTTCCCAATCGTTATGTCCCAGCGGTAAATGCGAGAAATAATCAAGCGTATAGTGATCGAGACGATTTGAACGGAAAAGAGGTATGATTGATTATAACTACAAAAAAAGTATATAAACTACAGGGGCTTAAATGCAAATTAAAGAAAATTAAAAAGATAAAAATATTAAATAAACGCTATCACTATTTGCAAAATGATGTTTTTGATTACAAGTTTAACTTAAAAACTACGTGACTTACAAAAGAAAATGTGAACTAAAACAATATAAATCCTAAAAATATAAAAATGACATTTTTACAATCCTAATGATAAGAGAAAATATTTAGAAAAAGAAAATTATTTTTTAAAACTATTTATCTAATTATTATTAATTAAAAACTATTTTAACTATTAAATAATAGCCTAAAATACAAGAAAATATGAAATAAAGCTAGAAAAATGAAATTATGACTTGGAAAAATCTAAAATAACTAAAGAAAATTTTCAAAACTATTTTTATATTTTTCTGATTATTTTTGTATTTTCTATGAGTTAAAAACTATTTAAAACTACTTAAATTGCTTAAAAATACAAATTTAACTAAGAAAAATCTGGAAAAATATTTTTTTGACTTTTTATATTTATCTTAACCTAAGAAAAATGAAAATTATTTTTTGAAATTTTTCGATTTAATTATTATTAAAGCTAATTAAAAGGCTTAAAATTGTTTTAAATAAAGAAAAATAACAAGCAGTGTTAGAAAAATATGAAAAATTCAGGAAAAGTCTAAAATAATATATTGAATCTAAGAAAATTATAAAAACAGTAGCTTGTGTGCAAGAATGTGGAACTGCAATGTAAAGTGCTTATAAAGAAGCACTTGAAATAAGCACAAGGCACCAACTGAGCACCAAACTTTCACAGAAGCTATATTATGCCAAAAGTACTCTAAAACAACTAATTAAAACTATCCTTAACTTATAAATTGCAAGCTACAGTTTGGCTATATGAGCTTAAGTGCTAAAAAAGCAGTTTTTGGTCTACTATTGAAACTAGAAAATAAGCACTTAAATAAGCTGGAACTGAAAAACAGATGTTGGAACTTGAAGTTGACCTGGTTGGCTACTTGTAAACCAAAGATGAGCCTTGGACAAGCTCTTATGAGCTTTTGCCAAGCTCTGCAAGAACTGTGCCAACTCAGGTGTTCACGAGTTTGTGAACAGGGCAAATAAGCCCTGTTTGACAAGCTCTTTTGGAGATTTTAGAAAATTTCTAAAAATATGCAAAATTCATATTAAGGAACTACACCAACTGAAGTTATTAACCCCAAAGTTACACTTGATTTGACCCAGAATTGAATCTATGAAAAATCAACTTAGGTTGGTTGAAAACTGGTTTTTCAATATTTGACTTTTGTCAGGTTTTGAATTTTTGACTTTTGTGAACTTTGATTCCAATTTATGAAATGAACATGATGTTTTAAGGTGAAATAGAACTAGTACAAGCTATCTCTATGTATTTTAAACACAAAATAAGATTTTGATTTCACAAAAATCTTAACTTGATTAAGAATTAAGACAAGTCCTGTGTGATTTTGACTTTGAGAGATTTGATGCACAATTGATGGCTGAAATGATGAAAATGGACTTAAATGAGACTAATGGGACAAGTTTTAAACACAAACAACAGTTTGAGATCAATCAATCCACTGATCCAAACAACTACTTTAGTGGACTGATTTGATCTTTTAACTGGCTAACTAGCGATCTAGTATATATATTATCACACACGATTATAATTATCCTAATTACACTAAGTAGACAGGTTTAAAATACTTGATGACCACAGATTCCAATCCAAGCACAAGATGCAATACTGTATAAAAAATGAAAATGAGATAAAACTCACAAGTGTCCAGCTTGGTAGTGCAACTTAAACCAGAACCCAATATCACTATTCTATTCCCAAAACCTGTTAGGAATTAGAAATTCCAGGTATTAAAGAGTCGGTCACCTCAAGTATATGTAATCGTTAGAAAGCTCGTAGTCGTAGTTATTTTAAGATAAGTAGTATTTAGTTAAGTAACACCGTGGAGGACGGACGGGTCTTTACCCACTGTATGCGATCCACGGCCCGATGTGTGGCGTTTTATGTAAGACTATAAATACTCTCTACCTCCCAAGGTAGAGAGTTGGAGCTCATAATAATAATTTCACTTTCTCTCACTAAGTTCCCTAAACCTCTAACTTTCTCTCTCTAGAATTCCATCTTAAGCTACCTTGTGTTATGGTTTGATGTGTATGTGAAAAGTTAATATCTAACAATTGGTATCAGAGAGCCATGGTTAGATCATATCTTACACATCTTTGGATTTCTAGTGGTTTTAGGTGGTTTTTAAGTTTGAAAAAGTTTAGTGGTTTTAGCATCATTTGATTGATTTCTAGTGTTAAAGTTTCGATTTTGGTTGTACTTTTATGTTTAGAATCATCAAAAGTGTTTAGGTTTTCATTTGGTAAGCTTGAATCATCTTGGTTGGGTTGTTTTGGATTGAAAAGTGAGGTTTATATGGTTTTTTCAAGCTAGCGACTTAGCTCACGGAATAGTTTCTTGGTAGCGACTTGCTTCACATTTGTGTAGCGACTTACAGTGTTGGAACTAGCGAGTTAGACCTAGCGAGTTAAAGTACAAGTAGTGGATTCTCCACTACGGGTAGCGACTTTTGGTAGCGACTTGGTCAGTAGCGAGTTGCTCTTTAGCGACTTGTGTCTCTAGCGACTTGTGTAGCGAATTGCTGCCAAAATTTGGTTAGCGACTTGAGTGCGTAGCGAGTTACTACTTAGCGACTTGTTTTTCTGTTTAGCGACTTGGGACTCTAGCGACTTAGGGGTGTAGCGAATTAAGGGTTAGCGACTTAGTGCATTATCTTAGCGATTTAGCATTTTATCATCTAGAGTCTTGAGTGATTGTTTACGGTTTTCTCTTGATTCAGTAAAATCCAGTGAAAGAATCCATTTCCCGGTTTAATCATAGAGCTATAAAATCCCGTATAATCTGTTAACATGTCTACCAACGTTCCCACGTTATCTCCACTTTGCTGAATGTTCAAGCGGTGGTTCAGATACTCGTCCACCCATGCTTGACAGAACAGACTACGATTCTTGGGCTCAACGAATTAGATTGTATTGCCTTGGAAAGGAAAATGGTGTCAACATTCTCAAATCCATTGATGAAGGACCATATCGAGTTGAGGCGACTAGAGACATACTTGATACTAATGCAGATGGTACTCCTGTTTACGGAATTGGCAGACCTAAGATGTATGATGAGCTTGATGATAAGGATAAAAAGAGATTTGATGCGATATCGGGGCTTCAAACATTGTTCTTCAAGGTCTTCCTAAAGACATCTACAAGGCGATCAATCATAACACGGATGCTAAAGGCGGTTTGGGACAATGTTAAGATGCTTCTCGGGTTACGAATTAACTATGGAAGACAGAGAATCCCAACTCTATGGCGAATTTGAGCATTTCAAGATGAAACCGGATGAGAGTGTCTATGAGTACTATGTGAGATTTCATAAGTTAGTTAATGACATGAGGAACATCGGAATGACTATGCCTAACATTCATTGAACTCAAAATTTGTGAACAACATGAATCCTGAATGGCACAAGTTTGTTACCGATGTGAAGCTCACTAAAGGATTGAAGAATACAAACTATGAGCAACTCTATGCCTTCCTCCTTGAGAATGAGAGACATGCTATGTTTGAAAAATTGATTCTCAATCAGTTCAAAACCAACGAGGGAGAGACAAGCTCGTCTAATGACTCTGACTTTCTACTCAAACATAGGAATCACAACCAAAGCATCACAAGTCATACCCTTGGGTAATGGTAATCACAAACTCATTCATGATCCTATGTACAAACAAGGCGATCTTGATACTCACGTGGGTAGCTTCATTAATCAACTAGCTCTTCTCATCAGTCAAAACATGAATACTCTCCCACAAACCAACAACAACCTCAGGCGCATCTAACCCACACAATCAAGCCACTATTAAAGATGGAAGGATCGGTGGTGCAACCAGTCAGGAAAGACAGTATGATCGGGGACGAGGTGGAGCTGGGAGAGGTTATGTTGGAAACCAGAATCGAGGAAGGAATGGTAACCAAGGTCAAACTAAGCTCATCAAATGTTATAAGTGTGGTGGAGAGGGACACATTGCAAGGAACTGTACATCTCCAAAGCGCCCAGAATCTTGATTACTTGAGAGAAGATGATCTTTGGCTCAAGCTCGAGACAATGGTGCTACTCGAATGAAGAGGAATTTATTTCTTCTAGGAGAGGCAATGCCAAGACCTATGATGCAAATGTGGATGAGTAGCCTATTCAGGAGATAGGTCACAATCATCAGAATGCCTTTCAAGTGGTGATGTGATGCATACGACTCTGATGTGGATGATGGACCTACGGCACACACAATTTTATGGCTAGCATTTCTCCAATGGTTTCTCCCAAGGTCTCCTCTACATCACTAGCTGGGCCATCCCATAACAAGCTCATCTCAGAGGTATTAAAACTATCACGATGATCTTGATGTGCACGGATGCATGACAAAGTACAATCAGCTGAAACTATTGAATCAAATATTGAAAATATGGGTAATATCAATATTGTCCCATATGATCAATACGTGAAACAAAGTGAAAGTGAAGTTGTACCAAGTGATGCATCTTCTGCGGTCAACAATGACTATGTTTTTGATGAATACACTTGCATGTGCCCCGATGATTCCATTATTTAGAACTAAATGCCTATAAAGAACTTGTTGCTATTTATGAACAACGTGCTAAGTTTGAGTTGACCACTCGTGGCGAGGAAATGGATAACCAAGTATGTGCAGTAATTAGAAAAAAGTAAGTTTAGAGAAGAAATATTGAAACAAGAATTAAATTCCTTGCAAGAAAAACTCTCTAAAACATCTAAGCAAAAACAAGAACTTCAAGAAAATGTGAAAATGCTTAAGCAAGAATTTAATGCAAAGGAATCAAAACTCTTGAGAGATTTTTCTAATCTGAAAACTTTGAAAAACAAACTTGAGAACAAGTTGTACATACAAGGAAACACCATTAGATTTGCTCACATGGTCACTAAACATCGAGTATTAAGCGATAAGCATAGCATTCCCCTTGTTGAGGAACAAATCAGAGGTAATTAAAAATACTAGAAATGCTCATAAGGTGCTTTATGATGGTAATGAAATTCTTAAGCCTAGGCGGAAACCTAGTTGCGTTGAGTGCACTGAGGAAGATAAGAAATCGGATGAAGTCACTAGGGAAAGGATGAACAAAAAACTAGATGACCCGAAATGCAAAGAAAAAAAGATTATTATCACTCCCCATGACTACAAGAAGGAAAACTGGATTTCCTTGAACATGTTTAAGCCTCGAACATTGTTGACCCCGAACAAGTGTTACGGAAAAAGGATATGGACTTGCAAAAGTTGAAAATCTTGTTGAAAAGAATCCCCTTGTAGGAAATTCCCTAAAGCAACGAGTATCCTCCAAATACGCCAATGCATCTAGTTCCTAGAACTATTGCCACTAAGAGCAAGACCTTAATCAGTCAATATGTTATCCTTCAACTATTTGTTGATTTTGAGAAAACTTGTAAGAAAAGGATCACACCCATTGGGATAACTGAAGGGAAAAGGGGTTTTGAGCAAATGAAAGAATGTTATTTAACTGAGGTCATGCCTTTCTTTAAACAACTAAAAGATCATTTTGAGAGTCTTAAAAGCGGGGACAAAATCAGAAATTAAAGAAATGGAAAAGGAATTTGATGCAATGGTAGTTGAAGTTAGTGATTATGGGCGTGCACTAAAATATAATGAGATTGAGAGGAAGAACTTGCATACCTTAAATGAGACTCTTATTCCTGAATGTGTTGCTCAAGATATCTTTTCCTTTGCTTCAAATTGCTCTATTAATGCTTCCAAATTTCATGAACTATCTGTGGCCTGAAAGTCTCCCATGATCGTGTCATTGAGCTTGAAAAACTAATTCTGAACTAAACGAGAAAATTGAACTAGATGATCACAACAATTTGGTTAAACATTTTTCTAAAGCTGAAGTTGAGCATTTTACTTTACAACTAAAATATCAACATCTTAAAGAAAATGTTAAAACTTCAAATATCAAGACATCGTCGAGATGCTCGAGTTTGATGAGTTTTCAAATTAACAAGCGTGATGAACATTCAAGCTCGGTTGCTTGATGCGAGAAAAATTGAAAGCCCAACTCTCTCAATTAAAGGGTCAAACGAACAATAAGACAGGCTCCCAAATCCCTCCTTCTTTAGATTCTCGGAATTCTCAAACTTTTCATCTTCAAAACTTAGTTGATGCCTTACAAAAGGAAAAGGAGAGTTTTCTAGAAGAAAATGAAAAAGTTAAGCGACATTTTAAAGAGTTATATGATTCAATGAAAGTCACCCGTGACCAAAACAACGAAAAATAACGTCTTTACAAAGGAAATTGAGAATCTAAGAAGTCGGGAAATGGGAAAGCTGCCACTTGTTTTCTATAAGAATGTTGTCTCAAAGTCACCCTTAGACTGCAAATACACTGTGACGATTAAATATATTCCTCCTCATCTTAGGAATAATGAACATGCTTTTCATGAATCCTGTGCTCACCTTAAGGATAGTCTAGAATGTCTCAGTGAGATTGTCGAAGAGGATTTCATTAATAAACCTCTTGATAGTGAAATTAGGTTTGCTTGCCTCGAGGCCAAAGGCGATCTCAAGTTGCTAGAATGTGTAATTGCCACATGCCCAAAATCCTTAACCTTAGGTGAAAAGGCAAAGCTGTGATGCCTCTGTTCTATGCCTAGTGCCAAGGGAAATCCGTTCTATGCCCGGTCTTAAAAGGAAACACTAATGTGCCTTCAAGTAGTTCGATTCGGATATGTTAGTGCTAAGTAAGTGAACTTTAGTGTGCCTGCAAAAAGCTCAAATCACAGTCTTAAAGTATACACTAATGTGCCTTCTAGTACTTAAGATCCTTGCACATCAAGTTCAGGAATGCAAAAATTAGATCAACCAACTAATGTTCCCATTCCCTCTACGAGTAATCGGTGACTTTAAAGCGGCGGGTCAAAGTCTCAAGAATATACAAGGAATGATAGGACCTTGCAAGCTAAGAATGTGCATTGGAAGAGAGTAGAAGACCAATCTAGGAACTTTAGGCTTGAGTTGAATAAAGCGAATCGTGTTGATTCTAGTATTAGCCTTAAATCTGTAATTAATTCAATTCGATACTATCTGCAAACCTTGTAATGATTTGCATGCTTGAATTCTTTGCTAATCATGAATGTGGTGTGAATGCTTTGTCTAATCTTTGTCAAATGCCCAGTTAAAATTGCTAATGCTAATAATCGTGCAAATAAGGCAAAAAGGCAAAAGCGAAAGAATGTTAGAAAGCACGTTGGAAACCCACAGGAATAACATTTATAAAGATAGGTTATTATTGGATACCTTTTGGTCATAAGAATAATCAGTTTTGTTCTCACAATGCTAAGATTATGCCCACTAGAAAATGGATGCCTATTGGTAGAACTATTCCCTTAAGAAGTAAACATACTTTGAATAGGGCAAATCTGAGACACCGACATTGCATCTATTCCCAATGATTCCATTGCTTCTACTTCGATATGGATGTTTCGATTACGATGTGGGTGTTCCAAATCTTTTTACTAACCAAATGGAACCCATTCTTGCATGGGGATCCCAATTATCGATTATCCATTTTTATGCGTGTTCAACTGCAGATCGTTCAAATCGTTACGTGGTACTTGGACTCGTTGTACATCCAAGCATATATTTGGAGACCGGTCGGCTCATGAACCGTGAGCAAGTTCATCAGGACTGTTAGATTTGGTAATGATCATTTCGGTGCTATTATGGGTTATGGAGATTATGTTGTTGGTGATAGTGTCATCTCTAGAGTCTACTATGTTGAAGGGTTGGGTCATAATCTGTTCTCCGTTGGTCAATTCGTGACTCGATCTAGAAGTTGCCTTGAGAAAACATACTTGTTTGTTAGAGATCTTAATGGTAAGGAACTGTTAAAAGGAACTCGTAGGTCAAACCTTTACACCATCTCTATCGATGACATGATGAGGGCTTCTCCAATCTGCTTGTTATCAAAGGCTTCAAAAACAAAGTCATGGTTATGGCACCGTCGTCTCAATCACTTGAACTTTGGCACCATCAATGATCTTTCGGAAAAGACCTAGTTGTAGGTTTACCTAGACTAAAGTATGAAAAGGATCATCTTTGTTCAGCATGTCAATTGGGAAAAAGCAAGAAATATGCCCATAAACCCAAACCTACTAACTCTCACAGAGAAGTCCTTCATATGATTCATATGGACTTATGTGGACCAATGAAGGTACAAAATATCTTTGGGAAGAAATATGTGTTAGTGGTGGTTGATGATTACTCTAGATTCACCGGGTCAAGTTCATAAGGACAAAGGATGAAACTCGATATCATCATCAAACTCATCAAGCAGTTGCGAGGTTCGACTTAACAAAACCGTCGAGAATGTCGAGACACGGACAATGGGCGAGTTTGTCAACAAACAACTTAATGAATTCTATGAAAGCGTTGGAATCGGTCATCAAAGAAGTATTTCACGAACTCCTCAAGAGCGGTGTAGTTGAAAGACGAAATCGGACTCTGGTTGAAGCCGCTAGAACAATGTTGATTTACTCAAAGGTTCCAATGTTTCTGGGGAAATGATGCGCCCTTGCGCATGCTATACACAAAATCGTTCTCTAATCCACTCCGTACATGGAAAAACTCCATATGAACTTGTCCACAACAGAAAACCTAATCTCTCTTTCCTTCGTGTGTTTGGTGCATTGTGCTATCCAACTAATGAGGGTCAAGACTTAGGAAAACTAAGGGCTAAAGCTGACATTGGAGTATTTGTAGGATATGCACCAAACAAAAAGGGATACAGAATCTATAACAAAAGAACCCGAAATATCATGGAAACCATTCACGTTACGTTTGATGGGCTGACCGGTCAAATGGCTCTGGACAATCCACTCGGGACCCGCACTTCAAGACAGTCCCATTGGTTCATCTCTTGTTCCAAACTCTACTCAAGAAACTCCATATGTACCTCCATCGGAAGATGATTTAAAGAAATTGTTTGATCCTATGTTTGATGAACTGTATGATTCAAACACTAATGAGGTAATGATTCCTGCACCAGAGGATGCTCATATTCCTGTGAATGAAGTCAATCCTTCAGTCTCAATATCTTTAAGTCAAGAAGCACTGCTGCGATCCTTGATCTCATCAACAAATCATCATTCTTCAAATGTACATCATGGAACTGTTTACGGCATCAATGATGAAGTTAATCCCTTTGCTACTCCTGAGGATGCTCCATTTGAAAACATATTTGCTACTCAGAATCATCATCGAACCATCTTCTTGAGGAGACATCGACTCGCTACCTCGGTTCCTCAACAACTGCCACATGAACACCTCTGAAAATGGACTCACGATCATCCATTAGACAACATCATTGGAAATCCCTCTCGTCTGTATCAACAGGAAACAACTTGCAACTGATGCCTTATGGTGCTTCTTCAACTCCGTACTTTCTAAGATCGAACCAAAAGATGTTAAAACCGCCATGAATGAAGACGGCTGGTTCAATGCCATGCAAGATGAAATTCATGAGTTTGATCGACTTGATGTATGGGAGTTAGTACCGCTCAGGTGTGCTATGATTCTAGCTCTCAAATGGATCTTCAAAGTAAAACTTGATGAGCATGGTGATGTGTTGAAAAACAAGGCTCGTTTAGTTGCTAAAGGATATCGTCAAGAGGAGGGTATAGACTTTGAAGAATCTTTTGCTCCTTTGCTTTCGAATCGAGGCAATCGGAATCTTCGGCTAATCTTTGCTAGTAAGAACATGGTAGTGTATCGGATGGATGTAAGAGCGGCATTTACGGAGATCTTAAAGAAGTCGTCTACGTCGGCCAACTCGAAGGATTTGTGAATTAAGAGCATCCTACTCACGTTTATCGTCTGAAGAAGGCTCTCTACGGTTTAAAGCAAGCTCTAAGGGCATGGTATGATACCTTTGTCAAAGTTTCTTCTATCATCCGGATTGATAAGAGCGATTGATCCTACATTGTACACCAGGAAGTCAGGCAAACATTTAACTCATGTTCAAATTTATGTTGATGATATTATTTTTGCTTCGTCTGACCCAATGGAATGTGATCATTTTCTAATGAAATGAGTTCTAAGTTTCAAATGTCAATGATGGGACAAATGTCATTTTTCTTGGGATTACAAATTTCACAAAGTCAGGAGGCATTTTCATAAATCAATCTAAATATGCAATAGAGATTTTAAAGAAATTTGGATTTGATTCATGTGACCCTGTTGACACCCCAATGATTGATCGAACCAAACTAGATGAGGACCACTCAGGATCATGATTGACCAAACAAAATATCGTAGTATGATTGGATCCACGATGTACCTCACGGCTAGTAGACCGGACATCTTGTTATTTGTTTGCATGTGTGCTAGATACCAGGCTAAGCCTACCAAAAAGCGCCTTGAAGCGGTTAAGCGGGTCTTTCGGTATCTCCAAGGAACCATCAATATGGGACTATGGTACACGAAGGACACCGGTATGTCACTAACGGCCTATCGGATCGCGATCATGCAGGTTGTCAAGATACCGTCGAGTACATCACGGAGGTGCTCGGTTTTTGGGTGATAAGCTTGTGGGCTGGTCTTCAAAGAAGCAAATGAGTACTTCTATTTCCTCAACTGAGGCTGAATACATAGCCATGTCATCTTGTTGTGCTCAAATCCTATGGATGAGATCTCAATTATCGACTATGGCTTTGAATTCAACAAAATCCTACATCTTTGTGATAATAAAAGTGATATTACTCTCTCATGCAACAACGTTCAACACTCAAGAGCAAAGCATATTGACATTCGACATCATTTCATCAGGGAACAAGTGGAAAAAGGTGTGGTGGAACTATATTTTGTGAAGTCGAATATCGGTTAGCGACATCTTCACCAAAGCTCTTCCAAGAGAATGTTTTGAGTTTATTCTTCCTCGACTTGGCTTAAAAGCCTTCAACGAGAAACCTCAAGCGTCTTGGAGGAGGAAGGCGAGGAGTAAAGGTCTATCTTCATCTATCTCTTGTAAATACTTATTGAAAAACAAAAAAAATATAAAACTTTCAAAAAATCCATAAAAATCAGAAAAATCGAAAAATCTTCAAAAATATTGTCTTTTGTCATGTTTTTTTTCGGTTCGAAAATATCTACGGTCTTTGTGCTGTCATTCAAAGAATGACACGGGACTTTAGATGTTGTTCGAATTCTTTAAAAATCAAAAATCAAAATAAAAATGTTTTGGGAGAAAAGAAACAATGGTTTATTGTCATTTTCGAGGCAATAACCGGTTTTAAAAGAAAGAACGAGCCATGTTTTACCATGTTTTCAAATTCCATGCTCGATTCTATAACATTTATCTGGCGAAAACTAAATGCTTTGAAAAATAACTTCGGTCTCTATTTTTGATAATCATCGGACTTATCTTGTCAAAATCTCTATCGCTCAATCAACAACCTATGTCATTGATTGAGGGGAGAATGATTTCAATTAAATTAAAAAGTTATTTGGCATTAAATTGTTTTCAAAAGATGTACATGCATGTTTAACCAATGGAGTTTAAAATCTCAACATCAGATCCTTATCGGTTAAAACGCTTTCATAATCAAGTCACAATTCTCCTTAAAAGCTTTCAAAATCAATTTAAATCTATGAGAGATCACAAATCTCAAATGATTTGATAATTGTGATCGGGGGAGAATTTGTGATTTAAATAGGATTTAATGCGATAATTCGATAAATGGTTTCTTAAGTGATTAGCATGTTTGCCTCCCCGTAAGTGACAAGCGATTTCAAATTTTCCATGCACACATTGAGGGGGAGCATCTATAATTTGAAACGTGATCATTTATCTCAATGTGCAGGGTCCCTCTAGTATGTGTAAAACTCCTTTCAAACCTAGAAGCACATATTGAGGGGAGCAAAATCATGAAAACCTCATCCTTCCCCAAAATGCTTTATCTACTTGATTGATTTGGGAAGTGATTTTGATATCTTTTAGAAAATGGTAATCAAAGAAGTTAATTCTTTCTCTTGCCTCCGTGTGCAAAACATTTTCAAATACTTGATGCACATGTTGAGGGGAGTTCTCGTTCTAAAAATATCAAAACAATTCAGGTACAAAATGCTTTGATAATATATCACAAGTATCGGAATTGATTTTCAAATGGTTTTCAATTGGTTCCAATGGCGGATGAACAATACCAAATAGACCGACCAACTTTACTTTATGTACGGTGATATAAGGATGATAAGGTTAGGTTTTGTTCCCAGATCCGCCGAACGGAGGATCTACCGAGGACTATCCACTAGTTAGTGTAGAGTTCTTAGGTATGATGATAAAGGAGAAAAATGAGATATGGGAAGAGTGCGGGCGAGGCTGAGCTAGTCTTTGGAATAAACCCAACAAGGTTCTAGCTATGAAGTCTCGGTAAGCAATGAAGGGGTTGAAGAATTAAAAAGAATTGAATGAGAAAAGGGTGAAAACAAATAGCCCTCCATTTATTCAACCTTAGGGCGGAGGGGTTCAATTCATATGTACTGATGGTAACATCGGTATTGAAGACAAGACGTCATGGACCCAGTGACGCACTGCACTTCAACTTCCCAAACCACTCAAGTTCCTCTTAAAAGGACTTGTTTCATTCTCACGGGGAACCGACATTATCTATCGACTTTCTCTTAGAGATTGTTGATATTGAAGAAGGACCCTCTCCTAGTCTCCCATAGGATCCAAATATTGACAAATTGAGTCTAGAGCCACGAGATCATCAATAAATCTCATTAGGACACTTTCAATGAAGACTCTGTTTCACACAATGTGGAAAGAGAGATTATATCTTGAGTCCTACGCATTATCCTTGTGGTATTGCGAGAACATCTGAGTGATGTGTTTACATATTCCAATGTGAAGATGGAAAGCCTTACGGAGCCAACATCTAACAAGCTCTGGTAGGTGGCATGTGAGATCTATTATCTGAGATCAACCATGTGACAAGCTGAGCGAAACAATGGGGCGATTCAATCTTTTGAATCAATCACGGTTCAGTTATGGATTGGCGGATACCTTTGAAAAACCGGTCTTTGTGCTTTAAAACTCTTTTCATTAGCGTCGGCCGGTGTACTAATTTTTCCAAATCAAAAGGTGTTTTATGATTGATAATTGATTTTCATTAAAACCTTGGTTATATTGCAAAAACAATTTCTATTGAGCAATACTCGATTGTTTTCAAATATCTTTTCATCAATCAGTGGACTCAAATTATTTGGTTCACTCACTCCGTGTTGTCTTCTTTGAGATGTTCGGTTTGAGAACGACTAGAGCATTTGCGAAACCACATCAAGGAAATTCTTGAATTATACGATCACGAGCGATACTAATGTCTTGATCAGCGAGGAACGTGGGCGTGTACCTCAATTCAACGAAAGTGATCAAAGACACTTTCGTGCGATTTATTGCTAGCTTGTATGCGTGGCACGACGTTTGCATTGTTGAGAATGAAGCGGTCAATCCATAGCGCATGCTCACTTAACACATTCATCTCAAAAAATCATGATTAGTGCATCAATGACTCGATATTTTCACTCCATGCTTACGCTTTCTGCTGCTGCCAATATCATGATTCAACAAATGCTTCCGCTACTCTGATGAGAAGATATCATGATCGAGAATGTGAGCATGTCGGTCCGAATGTCACAACATCACATAATACCAACACCACAATGGATGTATCGGAGATTTTCTATTAGTGATGATCTCAAAATGGCTCAACATTATTATCCGTGGATCGATAAAAGACCTCCACTTTGATTAACCAAACATGCAATGTGAAGAATCAATGACTACGAGCTTAGGAACAAGGACTACATCAAGAATGTAAGAACAATTGTTAATGTAATATCTGTTTGTATTCAATGTAATTTTAGTGCATGATTGAGGTGACCTCCCAGGGAGATTGTTAGGAATTAGAAATTACCGGTATTAAAGAGTCGGTCACCTCAAGTATATGTAATCGTTAGAAAGCTCGTAGTCATAGTTATTTTAAGTTAAGTAGTATTTAGTTAAGTAACACCGTGGAGGACCAGACGGTCTTTACCCATGTATGCACGATCCACACCCGATGTGTGGTTTTATGTAAGACTATAAATACTCTCTACCTCCCAAGGTTGAGAGTTGGAGCTCATAATAATAATTTCACTTTCTCTTACTAAGTTCCCTAAACCTCTAACTTTCTCTCTCTAGAATTCCATCTTAAGCCACTTGTGTTATGGTTTGATGTGTATGTGAAAAGTTAATATCTAACAAAACCAATCCAAAACGACCTTTGCATCAACCCCATTCCATTTCAAAGCTGCTTGAGACCAATTTTTGCTTCTTGATTGACTTTTGTTGACTTTTACCAAAGTTGCTTAAAGCGTGTTCCAAGCTTATCTCAAGCTATAATAAGCTTAAATAAGCTTGTTTGACTGATAAAGAAGCTTATTGAAGCTTGGTTTAGCACATTTATCTTGATTTTATATGAGAGGATACAAAACATGAAACTATATTAAAACCTTTGAATTGATACTTGAAAACAGTTTATATGGATAAAACAGATTGAGTTTAATACATAGAAACAAACGATTACAAAATTAAAGACTAGCTAAAACAATTTTATAAATACGACATACATGAATTTAAAAAACTAACTAACTACTTGTCTCTTGCTTCTTCTTCCTCTTTTATACACCAAGATGCTTTCTCTCTCTCCTACGATCACTTCCCATCAATAATTAGGCCCATTGGATGAGTTGAGGCCATATTGGCCGTTTGATCACATTTTGGCGCCAAAAATGGTTTTAGCGATGGGGTTGAGTGCAAAAGGTTGAAGAGCATTAAATGTCTTTTGGAGTTTGGTGAGGTGGAAGGATAAGGAAGTGGAGGATGAGTGGGGGATGGGTTCTGGGAAGTTGCAGAGAAATGGGTGAAGGGGAAGAGTAAAAGGCGGGATTAGGGTGGGTTTGGTTAAACATTTGACCGGGTCAAACGTAGGTAAACGGGATGGATTTGGGTTTGGACCGGGTAAAAGGTTTAATTTGGGTTGGGCTTGGGTAGTTTAATAGTTAACTTGGACTATAAATGGATCCAATGAGTATTTAGGGACTAATCTTGCCAAAAGGCTGAAAATCCAGGGACCACGTATGTAAATTGACAACGTATTTAAGGGCCATTATTGACAACCTCTAATAATCAAGGACTAAACTTGTCATTTTCAATTTCAAAGACCATTTTTGCCAATTTTTAAACTTGAAGGACCAAATTTGTAATTTCTCAAAACTTTTGATATTTTTCACCAAAGGACTAATTTTGACAACTTATGATTTTAAAAGGACCTTTGGTGATTTTTCTTTCTTTGAAATTAAGTGCTTTCGAGGACTATTTCGACAACTTTTGAAACTTGGGGGAATTGAAGCGCCAATTATGCAAACTTAGCTCATTTTCATCGATTTTAAACATTTTGCATACGAAACATATAAAAATGCAATTTTGGAATATTTTCGAGTATTTTGATGCATTCTGAGCATTTTTAAGTGTTTTGCGATTCAGATTTAACCAAAAATGATGAGTATTTACCACTCATCATATAAAGCTGGTTGCACAACCAGGTCTCACATTAGAACATCGAAACGGTTTTCTCTTAAGAATCAATCTCTATATTAGAGAAACACACATGTTTTTATTAGACATTGGCACTGGTTCTTCCACAACCTATCTTTATATAAACTTCTAACCTATCTTTATATAGAGTAAAAAGATATGTTTTTATATCAAAACACTCTTTATGTGAATCTTTTTATTAAAAATTGTTTTGAAATTCCAATTTTTGAAATTTCACAATCCCAATTTTAATCACCATAATAAAGAAATATAAATGCAACAAATATATATATATATATATATATATATATATATATATATATATATATATATATATATATATATATATATATATATATATATATATATATATATCAAGTGATTTAAATACACCATCAATGTTGAAATCAATAAATTAAATTAAAATAATACTTCATTTCATCAAAACATAAATCTTAGATAAAGTCAAGATGGAAACACTATAATTCTACAAACTAGAAAATTACAAAAAGAATTCAACATAAAAAGCCATAATTATTTGGGATCAATCACGCCACATTGTAAACCATGCACCAATGATGGCATTCAACTCTTTGTTCTCTAACGGATGCTCGTCACTCCAAGGTACCTATACATAAATTAATGAAATAAATACATAAATTAATGAAACAGGACATACTATCGATATATGCAAAGTTTTGTTGTCTTGTTTGATATGTTATGTTAACTCTAACTAGCCACACAAAAGCGAAACATTATTAAATCAGCATACACACAACAAATGGTTGGCTATTTACAAAGTCATGCACCCATTTCATAACATAAACAAATTGCAAAGTTATTTAACAAGCACTTACCTTGTTTGGGAAATTGTCGTTTTGATACTTGAGCACAAAGTCATGCATCCATTTCATTACATAAAATCCGCACTCCCAATCAAACGGTGGCGATTTCTGACAGGGAATACCCACATCAGACTACCAACGACACTAAAAGGAAAAATAACCAACATTGTGTAAGTTAAAATTTATAGAAAAAAATGTCAAATCTAGTAATAGTAAAAGATAATTCTTACGACTCCACAAGGCTTGTGGCGGTAACTTCCTCATTCTTGTTTGAATCCTTGGAAGAATTCAAAATAAATCCCATTCCATGTTTTGGGCAAATAATGAATAGCACATAGTGGCAATGCGTTTTGTATAAAATAAAAACAGTGACCACATGAACAATATTACCATAATAAATAAGATGGTAAGATATGGTACCCTTGTAGATCGATTGCAAGATAAAACTCGAAACCCTCGATTGCTCGAGTCAAGTAATCTAGGGTAGCCCACTTTTCAAACAGGCATGCATCTGCTGTCAAATCCAGGGGTTCAAGAATTCAACCTTGTTTAGTGTGGGCCCCTTAAGGTGATACAGTGACCTAATTTAAACATATACGATATACTAACATAAATATATGTGAAAAAGAACAATGCCTTTAGCTACATGTTCAAAACATAAATGAACTTACATCTCAAAAAGGGTCAGGATGCCACACTCCAGTTCTTGATTCGTCAAGAGTTCAATTATGTCTGTTGCATTAATTGAAAAGTAAGAATCGTCTACTTGTCAGAAGACCTCCTTATCAACACGAATAGCGTCTTGCAGTTAAGCCAATCTCACATCCGACATCCACCGATTATACCCATCTAACAGACTTGGGTTTATTCAATTGTATATCATGTTCGGATCCAACAATTTTTTCTATTCTCAAGCTTTCTCCTTTTCAGCCTGCACATATAATGGCATTCATATTAGCGAACAAGACGAAATATGTAAAACCGAATATTGAGAAATAAAGATAGAGATTACGGGCAATTATAATTCTACCATGTCGTGTGTAGTTACGTCATGCTTGGGGTTACATGTGGCCAGGATTAAAAGGCGAGTAAATTAATTACTAAAAGACCGGATTAAAATTTCATTCATTTCATATTATCATTGTGGAGAAGTATGCCAACGGATGAAGTTAAAGCCATCATGTCCTTGGGTTCAAACATTATTTAGACCAGGCATTCCTCACGGTTCACATAAAACTAGCACATCATTTGCAAGCAGATGGCTAAATAAGGCTAAATAAGCTAAAGACGCTACACCTAAGCTATATTACCTAAAAGCTACTAATGAAACTAGAATAAGCTAAAAAAGCCACTAATAAGCTAGAAAAAAGGCACCTAAATTCAACTGTGAAGGCTGCTGTAATCTTGCAGAGAAAAAGCAACGACCTAAGGGGACCTTTGGCTTATAAATAAATACTAAATCTATTCCTAATCCTACAAGGAGACTCAAAAGATTGACATGGGACAGATGGCATCCTAAAAAACTAATTGGGAACTGATTATAAGCAAAGACTTATAATAAGATGTGAAAAGCTATCTGATGGGCTGCAGCGAATGCTTGAGAAACAAAAAGTGGCAATGGGCAGATTTTGAATGCAAATTTAGCTTAAGTAAAGTGATCCTAAGGGCAAATAAGCTAAAGATATATGGAGTTGGGTATGTAAGGATGTAAGAAAAGCAAATTTGAAAAAATTTTGCTTAAAATAAAATTTGCCTAAACACACAATAACAAGCTGGCCAGCTATCTTTAACGATTCGATGTAGGACATAAAACCTTTTTTTTACTTTTTTGCTATGCAACTTTTACAAATCCTTGAAAACCTGTTTGAATCCTTTCATTACTACTTTAAAAGCTTAAAATCAAATTGACTTGTAAAGTCAAAGTGGGTATGAACGTGTTTTGACCCAGGTTTGAGCCAAAACCAAACACCCTTTAATGGGGCAAAGCACTTAAAACTGATTTTCCTGATACTAAATCTTAAAATTTGTTATGAAAACCATGTAGTGACACTAATAAGTAAATAGACATGAACAAAAAGCACCTTCAATAAGTCGTTAATAAGAAACTTGTTTGGACAGAATTTCAATAAAATTAGCCGAATTTAATAAAAATGTCAACGAAGCACAAAATTAACATTGATGACACAAGCTAAATGAAACTACACCGCTTTTAAGACCTTCTTTGTAAAGATGTGTTAGACAATATTTATTTATCAGCGTTGATATGCTCGGATGTGCAACAAACATCATCAAATCAAAACTATTATCAAGGAAACATAATAGTTTCATGTATTAACTAATGACCATGTACACTTTTTGAACGTTGTTGACCAAAAATTGCATAATAACTTGGTACTTGTTTGTAATTTTTGAACTTATGGTGTTTTTTGTTAGTAACCAATTATGTGCAGGCTTACAAGTATAGAGTTGGTATTATAGGCTTACCCGCTCCTTTTGTTTAGCAACTTCAGCAATCCTATCCAATGCTTTCTTGTGCTTGGTGGTTACTTCTAGTGCTTTGTCCTTGTTGGGTGCTTTTAAGATCTCTTTTACTTGTCCCTGCTTTGTGGAAGGTTGTTTTTGCTGTTGAGGCAGCACACGCTTGGTTGTGACTTTCGATATAGGGGCTTTAGACAATCCCTATGAATTCCATTTGATATACATGAGCAAAGCTTAAATTATGACACAAAGTGGGAGATCCAAATTATTTAGTACCTTAAAACGTGCAATGGCATTGATTGGCCATTGGATAAAGCCCTTCACTGCGCATTCTAAATTTGGGATTTCATCATCTGGCACGGGCAGCTCCATACGTTTATGAAATTCAACAACTTCGATAACCGACACCTTCATGTGGCCCTTTAGCATTTTCTGTCCATGTATAAGTCCATTTCCAATTGGAAATACTATTGCAGTGGCGCATGTGACCTTCTCCCCGGTTAAAACGGAACTAGTGTGGTACAAACAACAGAAGGTTTCCTCCTACATACAACGTACCAAGTAGTGAAACAAAATAAGAAATTTAGAAAGAAAAAAAAGTACACACCCTCAAAGCAGCCTTATATTTATCACTTCATATTATTCTTACTCTACACATGTACATATGTGTTTACACACAAATAAAGGCAACTTAATAAGATTCTATGCTGGCAATTAGAATTTATTGATAGCAAATTTCAGAATACGTATTGATCAGATGATGATGATTCTTAATTATCTATTATTGATGATCCTCTTTAATACTTTTGTTCGCTGATGGTTATTTTTTTCATATAGCAAGAGAAAGATGTTAGGTTAACACATTTTATATCATGGTTTCAGTGAAATCTATCAACTTGATCAAGGTTAATCCTGGTTTCTTGTTCACAAGTTTAGGTTAAAAGTAAAGATGAAACCGTGGTTTTATAATTAGAATAAAAGTTGAGTCAGTTATATAAAATTTGGTTACTATTAGATGATTTTTGAGAAGAAAATTTGTTTACCTTTATGCAATCTAACTTTACGATGCTTGTGGTCGAGCTAACATTGGACCTCCTCGGACCGAGCCCGAACGCTATCTTGCATTGGTGAAAACCCTCATTATGTCCACTTGCATTTCATGCGCACTTCCTTTATGCAATCTACCTTTACGGCGTTTGTGGTCGAAGCTAACATTGTTCCTCCCTTGGCCCAAGTTCGGGACGTCATTTTGCCTTGGTGAAAATGCGACATTACTATCAACTTGCATTTCCTTCATCACTTCTGCCTTCAGTTCTAGCCTCATTTCCTTCCAAAACACACTTGACTTAAGTTCTTCCTTTATTTCTTGCCTCATTTCTTGCGTCATTTCTTGCCTCACTTGATTTTTTATCTCTTCAATATCTTCTCGTTGTTGATAGGTCCTCCTTTTTCTAACATATCCTTCAATGCCTTTTTTATATCCAACATCACACCCGACCCCACCAGTAGTCGTCCCCTGTGCTCCGGTCCTAATACCGTATTAGGGGATCTACTCCGCTTTAGATTCATCGAAGCGCTTGCGACAACTTTATGGTTGCTTGTATCTATTCAGTATCAGTAAGAAAAACTAATTAATATACATCTACCAACAAAAAAACCGTAGTATACTAAAAAAGCAAATGATTAGAGTACCAAATTCTTTGAAACATCAATTAACTCAGGAGTCAATGTCTTGATTCCGTTCTTGTCATGAGGGAGCCCGAGCCAACAATAGTTACTCCCACGAAGATCTGGTATTAAGTGGAGTTCTTGCCTTTTGGTCATTCCTTTCCTCTTGCCACTGTTTTTCAAAACCACGGTACCCTTTTGATCCTAATCGGGGCCGATTTATATGTTGTTTTCCTCGTTCACTTGCTTTCGCACGCAGTTTCTACAAATAGGAGTAACAAATGAATTAAAAACATTTCAAAACAAGAATAAGTAAATCATAATATTAGAGTAATACAAACTAAAGTGAAACGTACATTTTTCAGTGTATTTTCTTTCTGACAGAATTCTTCCCATACATGAGGCTCTATGAATGTCCATTTCCCTAACGGTGATATCCCCTTAAGCATGTATTTAACCCGTAGTTTGGTCTTGAATGCCTTCCACTTAGTACCACATGATACAAGCGTCGTTTCGACATCATCATTCTCTAGTCCAAATGTGCCTCGCTTGATGTAGAGATAAATATTATTAGATGTTAATACATTTATTAAATCAGAAGAAACCACAATTAATGATAGCAGATACTATACCTTGATATCGGCCCACAAAAAGTTTTTTTCTTCCTTTGTTACATGCTTCCAAGTATTTTTCACAATAGAAATTAACCTCCTGGTACGAGTTCCTGTATATTTTCCATATAAATTTTGCCACTTGCCTATGGCTTGACCAAACTGATTGAATTCAATAGATTCACCAGCAGGAAGATCTTGGATTCGATTGATTCCTCTCCTCATTCTTGGTACGGGAGGGTCCTAAAATTCAAGTATACATTAGCCATTAAAGATGTTTGATGACTACATCATGGAAAAGTAACATAAGTTCACAACTAGCCATCTAAGTATCTCGTACCAGATTGTAATTCATTTTCAAAAATGTTACTGAAACCATATATAAGTTCACAACTTTGCAGTACAAACATCTTTACTTTACATTATGGAAAAGTAACATAAGTTCATAACTTTGCAGTACATAGTTTTACTGAAACCATAACATTATAAGCATCTTAGTCCAATATGCTTGACATTATTGATTAATACTTGCATATTATTGATCTATGCTATATTATTTTGCTAAAATACTTGCATTTAAAACTTACACTTATGAGCTCAATAAGCTCTTTTAGCTAAGCAAAACAGTTTGGGTAATCAAAACACTTTATTGTAGTAATACTGAATGACCAAACAATCTAAACTTCTAGCATTAGTATCGTAAGCTCCAATCACTCTTTAAATGGCACAGTCATTATATTCTTATATCCAAACTCACATCTCATTTACTGATTTTCTTATATCTGTTGTTAAATAGTTTTGTGCCAACAATAGAAACATGGACAGGAATTTACAGAAGCATGAAGGCATGGCTTCCAAAACACCAGTCTATGTAGTTGAAAAATACAACTCAGGTTACATAACTTTAAACATCAATGTTATCTAATTAATCAATAATATCAAGCATATTGTACTAAGAAACTAGCAGCAAGATCAGTGCTGATCATGGCTTCCACGTGTTATAGGATAATCTTTGTTAGGTTTAGTTGATGTATGCAACGTAAAAATATGTGCTTAAGCTCTCTCTGTATTTTAACAGCTTCTTTCATTATAAAATACTTTTAACATATCTAACGAAGTTGAAAACAACAATTCAGATTACCACAGGTTCAGATTGGGCGTTTACTACTTAAACCAAGATCATAAGTCTTTAATGAATAGTATCCATATATAAGCATTCAGATGTGTAATTCATATTAAAACATATATAAACATGTACATAAAAAAATGTTGCAGCAAAGTTAGGCTATGTGTAAGCATTCAGATGCGTAATTCATATTAAAACATATATAAACATGTACATAAAAAATGTTGCAGCAAAGTTATGCTATGTACTGCATTTGCATTTGTATTGATCTATTTAAGTAAAAGACTGCGTCTTCTTTCATCCCGAATAACCAAAGACTCGTTTTTCGTTTTACTTTTTTAGTTTCAAAAGGTTGTAACCACAATCAAGTTTGCCACTGTACATAATTTATGACATACAAGCCAAAAGTCCGAAACGAAATTAGCCAAAAAGAAAATTAGCTTATCAATGCTATTCTTGAAACCATAACATTTGAATTCAGAATAAGATGAAATACTCTTTACTTGTTAAATAGCATAAGTTTAATTTAAGTTTTTCTATTCAGGCAATACAACAAACACTTGGGGTGTAAACACATAACCACATATTTTACATTTTAAAAACACTAATTAACATAAACGAACCTAAGCAAAATTACAAATCGAAGATAAACTATTGATTAAGAGAAAAAGATATACCATTTTTGTTGCTTACGGTTCGTGATTCAATGACTCTGATACGAGGAAAAAGTCTGGTGTTGGCAGGAAAGGTGCTTGGTGGTAAGATGGTGGTGATGTTTAGGGTTTGTGATTCTGATATGAAGAAGAATACGCCTTTTATACATCATTTTTTGGCGGGATTTGAGAGAGATATTGGAGGAGAATGAAGAAAAAGGAGGGAGTATCTTTTTCATTGTTGAATGATCGGTATACTGATTTAATGTTAGTATCTTTTTGATTTTCTGAAAGAGGAGAGGATACAGTTACTCTTTGACTTTCTTTTTTATTCTTAGTATTACTTTTTTTTTTGTTTTTTTTAACTATATAAAAAAAATGTAAATACAAACCAAACAATTTTTTTTTCGCATATCTCTCCTGCAATAATAAATCAAAATGAAAGCACAATAATTAGTTGATTTATATAATAAAGTATTATTAACGAGATGTGTATATTAAATATTTGATAATAGCTTTATTACCCGAATGGCGCATATGGTTTTTTTAAACCTCATGTCCTTCTTGGTGGTCGGATCTCAAGTAAAGTGTATCATCAAGAACATCATCCGTAGATTGTATACCGATAGAAAAAGGAGGTAGCTCGTCAAATTGATTATATTCGTCCTCGTCTACAACATTATCAACACCAACTATACGCTGTTTACTTTGCAGGACAATGTGCCATCTCTTATCTTTTAAGTCCTCAACAAAGAATACTTGGGTGGCTTGTTTTGCTAGAATGAATGGATCGGTTAAATGGTTGTTTGTTGAAAGATTGACACATGTGAAACCGTCAGTATCAACTTTAACACCTCTTATGTTATTGACCCATTTACACTTCAATAGCGGTATAACGAACAAATTGTAATCCAGTTCCCAAATTTCTTCAATGACACCATAATACGACTCTTTAGCGACTGACATTCGCGATGAATCTGTTGTTGTTGCTATTAGCGTTACACCGCTATTTTGCACAGTGCTCTTTTCATCTTGTTGTTTGGTATAAAACGTATATCCGTTGATGTCGTAGCCTTGATATTGAAGTACACGACGTGGACGATACCCCAGTTGTACCACATCTGCATCCATATTGTCAGGCATACAAATAACTTTATCTGCCAACCATTGTGAAAATGTTCTTTTATGCTCAGCTTCCAACCAAAGCATACCTCGATGGCTGTTATTTTGTTGTAAGTATGACATGTGCTCATGTATGTATGGTTCAATGCACGTCGTGTTTTGCAAGACTGTAAAATGTGCTTGTTCTAAATCGTTGTTGTTCGGTGTGACATCTTTGCGCCCAATTGTTCCCATCCCATCGAGTCTACCCTCGTGTCGAGGTTGCGGAAGGCCAATATCTGGGATATCATCCATATAGTTTGTACAAAACTGAACCACTTCTTCGGAAGCATACCCTTCAACAATACTACCCTCTGGTCGATATCGGTTCCTTACATATCCTTTTAAGAAACCCATATACCTCTCGAATGGATACATGTATCCGTGAATACAGGCCTACAAGACTTTATTTCTCCAACAATATGAGATCAATGAGGTGAACCATGACATCAAAAAGGAAGGTGGAAAGTACATCTCGAGTTGGCAAATAGTAAGAATAATATCACTTTGCCACTCATCCAACTTTTCAGGATCAATAAC
Organism: Chrysanthemum makinoi; assembly: GCA_910596185.1. Taxonomy (NCBI): domain Eukaryota; kingdom Viridiplantae; phylum Streptophyta; class Magnoliopsida; order Asterales; family Asteraceae; genus Chrysanthemum; species Chrysanthemum makinoi. Next base: position 58,025,503 of record OU343223.1, on the reverse strand, counting down.
TTTTGAATGAATCATGTTAAAAAAAGACAAAGCTTTGTGATCGTGTGGCGTACTCTAGGTGGTAGTACTCCACGAATAGCGATTGGAATCATCTGTGTCATTAAAACATGACAATCATGAGACTTCATACCAAGCAACTTCAAATCTTTCATCGAAACCAACTTCCTAATGTTAGCGAAATAGCGATGGAACCTTAACACCATGTAAGAATTCACAAAATATGGTTTTCTCAGCCTTTGACAAGGTATAACAAGCTGCCGGCAAATACATTTTTTTACCATTCGTCACTTGTGGTGCGAGCTCATCTCTAATTCCCATTTCGACCATGTCTTTACGAGCATTAACCCCATCTTTTGTTTTTTCGGGAATGTTCAATAATAAGCCTAACAAGCTTTCACAAACATTTTTCTCGATATGCATAACATCAAGGCAATGTCGGACTTGCAAATGTGTCCAAAAAGACTCCAATTTCCGAATATAGACCTTTTTTCCATATGTTTTAGGAGGAGCTTTAACCTTTTTCCAAAAATAATGTTTAAATCCTAAATGGAAAGTGCAAATGATGCGTCCAATGGTTCTACCATCACTCTATTCTCTATTGTACCATCAAACAATTTATTCTTTCTACGATACGGGTGATATCTTTCAAGTGACCTCCGATGCCCCATATATACTGTTTTCCTACAATTAGTTAACCACTGGGAATGGGTTTCCTTTTCACAAACAGGACATGCCTTCTCTCCTTTCGCACTCATAGCCCGACAAGTTACCAGTATGCTGGAAAATCACTTATTGTACAATAAATCATGGCAAACATTCGAAACTCTCTTTCTTGTATGCATCATAGATTTCGACACTGCTTCCCATAATGTTATCATGTCATCAATTAACGGATCCAAGTACACATCAATATCATTCCTGTGTTGTTTGGACCTTGAATTAGTAATGACATCATGATGTATCTCCGTTTCATGCACAACCAAGGTGGAAGATTGTATATTCAAAGTAGAACCGGCCAAGTGCTATGACGACTACTCAAGCTTCTGAATGGGTTAATTCCATCTGAACTAAGTCCAAACCGTATGTTTCGATCTCGATCCAAATTCTTCAAAATCATGATCGATCCTTTTCCATTGAGGAGAATCAGCCACACGTCTCATTTTCCCATCTTTTACGCTCTTCAAAGATGCCAACGCTCAAACAATTTGGCATCCTTTGGGTTTGCATATAACTTTTTCAATCTAGGTATGATGGGAAGATACCACAATAATTTAGCCGAGGACCATTCTTTGTCACGTCATTATTAAGTTCCGTAAGATTCTTTTGCTTATACCTTGATTCATTACATATAGGACATTCGTGAAGGTCTTTATACCCTTTTCGTACAATATATAGTCCATTTGGACATGCATGTATTCTTTGGACTTCCAATCCCATCGGCATGTTAGTTTTTTGCTTGATATGTCTAAACGGGCAACTCATTATCTTCGTGGAACGCTTCATGTAACAGCTCTAATAAGGTAGTGAAACTTTGGTCACTCCAACTACTTTTTGCTTTTAAATCCAATAGCTTCACCACTAAAGAAAGTTTAGTGAACTTCTTGCATCCGTTATACAATGGTTTCTCTGCATCAACGAACAATTGACGCAATTTTTTAACATTCTTTTCAAAGAACATTACTTTCCACGTCATGTAACATCTCATCTAGATTATCATGATGGTTATCGCTATTACTATCATTCTCTACGTGATTAGTGTCCGAAACAAATGTGTGGGTGTCAACTCTCGGCTCACCATGAAGAGTCCAACGAGTATAATCTTTGTCAAACCCTTTTTCTATGAGATGGCCTCTAATCAAGTTAGACTCGAAAATGCACACGTTATTTCTACACTCTTTACAACGGCAAGAAATCTTTGTTTCTCCTGTCTTTTCTCGATGATCCTCAGCGCATTTAATAAATTCAGACAACCCTTTCATGTATTCCGGGGTAAAACGTTCTATCTTATACATCCATGTATCACGATCCATCTATAAAAAAAGGAAAAAGAAAGATGTTAGAGAAAATAAAAATTAAAGGCTCGTTAATCACACAAGGCTCGAGGTTGTGTATTTTTTTGACCTCATTTATACATGGTTATATGTATAGAAAATATATGTACACATTATTTTTAGGGCTCGTTTTGTCTTGTTAGCCTAATCGATCTTTATATATAAAGCTCGGGCTCAAGCTCGATTATTGAATAAGCTCAAACTTAAGCTTAATCTTGGACTCGAGCTCGTATAAGCTTGACTTACTCGAACATTTTACTTATCCGATCCCGAACATTTCACAAACAGCTCTTGCTCGTTTCTACTTCTACTTGATACATGCTCTCCTAAATTTTAGGGTTGGTCAAATTCCCATTTTTCTCATTCCCTAATAAATTTCTCATTTTCCCCTCTTAAAAAATCACAAAAAACTTTTATTATTATCCCCTTCTAAATTACTCATTTTTCCCTCTAAAAAATCACAAAAGACCTTTAATTATTTTACGGATATATTACTCTCATTTTCCCCTCTTTATTCCCTCTAAAACATTTCTCATTCTCTTATACAATATTTATGTTCTTGCAAGAGCATAAAGGATTTCAACAGATGATGAATTCCAAAGGATGAGGCTGAAAGCTACCGTCACAATTCTCAACCGTACTTCTGCCGTCGACTACTCTCACAAGGTTTAATTACTCTATCACCCCAATTAACTACTATTTTGATTGTGTTTGGGTTATTTATTATACAATTAGATCTAATTGAAATGAAGTCAATTTATGAAATAAAACTTGTTAATTTTTAGACCTAATTGAGATGAAGAATTGAAGATATTATGTGTGATTGTATCTCTGGTTATGAAAGTGAAACATGATAATTGTGAGTTGATTATGGTTCAGTTTTTTCAAGTATGGCTATTTGGTATAGGAAAGGTTCACGGACTGGTTTTTGGGAGTGCAACTAGGTTTATATCATTGATTAAGGTATCATGGTATTTTGGATTAAGTATTGATTCAGGTTTGTTTGATTCTGATGGTGCTTGAGTGAGTAATTGTTATTCAGTTGTATTAAGTCATTGAGAAACAATGGTTTAGTGAGTTATATTTTTGTTTTAGGATCGTAGATTCTACTGCTGTTAGTCTTCAACATAAGCTTGAGTAGAGGCTTTTTAATAATGATCATTGTCATGTAGAATCTAAAAGATGTAAATTTGTAGAATGGCCTTGTTGGTTTTGTGTGATAATTTTTAATGCGAAGGTGTTGAATGTAATTTGAAGCTATATTTTTTAATCTATATTTATTTTGAATAAATTATATGATTTGCAAAACATCTCCATGTATGAGTAGCTTTAACTGTGTTTCAGTCTTGCTTATAATAGACGATTCACAATTTTTACAAACCAGCCATGGTCTAAGCCCCTGTAAGTTAGTCATAGTGTTGGTGTGTGGTTTTTTGTTCAATATAAAATAGTGCCACTTGATTCAGGGTAAACTTGAATTCCACTTAATTAAGGACATATGACGGACAACACCTAAACATCTTAAGACATTTGTTATATTTTATATATGTGTGCATCTAATATCATGTATACTTAAGAGTTAATATGCTTTGTGGTAGAAGAACATGTGCCCGATTGTCAATCTTGTAATCAACATTTTAATCTTAATCGAATACCCAAACTCTTTACTAAATCATAGCTTCATTGGCTTTGCATACCGTTAGGGGTTTAAGAAACCGATGACGGGATTGATATGTCTTCTTTTTAAATTGGTATACTTCATTCTAAGTTTCCTATAAATAGGCTTTAGACCAGGGAATGTTATTTTAACTATTGTACCCACCATTTTTCAATCTAATAACAATTGTAACTCATCGTGGCATGCAATGTTGTGTGGGATGTTTCGAAAATATCTGGTTTTGGTATATAGTTCAGCACCTGTTAACAGCTATGATTCAACTTGAACGTATGAACATAGATATATTTCGTATACTACGTTCAGCCGACTAGCAAGCACTTATGTAGTTCCCCATTTGAATATTATAAGTACTGGACAAAATATGATTACATAAACATTATATATTTAGTAATAAAAGAATGATTGTGAATAAGGTGTATAGAAAGATTTGTGCATTTCACCGACACTTGTAGCACTTTCGACCCATTTCCTGTTTTCATGTTAATTGGATTGTTTACTTTTACTCATCCGCCCACTAGAGATAAATGTAAACAAATTCAACTTATTTACTCATTGATGAGCAAATTTGCCCAATGTCTGTATTTTTTTTATCCTTTTGTTTGCTTTCTTTGTATCTTAGCCCTACAACTGAATTTCGAAAAATATACTTTGTGGTTTCAGTTTTGCGTAAAATAGTGATTTATCCTAAAAGTGTTCAACTTAGGTTTATATGGCTCAGTGTACAAAAAGGTTCAAGTTATACGTTATTTCAGCTTTTGGTTTTGATATTTACTGTTAGTAATCATAGAATTCCTAATAACTTTTTGTACCCTGATATTAGTATACTTTTACTAGCTATATTATTGTATAACCGGGCAATCCTAGGTAATAAGTTGGAATACGTAGCAAAAACGGACACCATCTTAAGATGCTGATTAGAGTGCTTAATAGAGTGAATGAGAATCATTCTTTCTATCTCTAAAAAGACAGCCTCAAGCAATGGGTGAAATGACCATATATATATATTTAAAATTTAAAATTATATCCCATTGATTTAAAAATTCAAAACCATACTAAAATTGTATTCTACCTTCTATTCTCTTGTTTTAAGAAGCTTTGTGTTTGATTAATAATGCAACAGTCGCTTGGTAGTAGGGTACATAATCAATATATGAATTTTGTTTATGTCAGCACACTTGTTTTAGTTCTTATATTACTTCTGCAGATAACCATTGACCAGCCAAAAGAATATTTAGTGGCAATAAGTGGGACTACAGGCAATTAAGATAGATATAATGAGATGGCACACTACGGGAGCGCTAATATATTGAATGAAGAGCCGAAAGTTATATGTTGGTGTTGCTGCAATTCCAATTACAGTTGATATTGGGTCGAAGCACAGGCAATCAGTGCAACTCACATTGAAGCAGAGTTCACTAAATGGCACAGGCCCTGTTAAACTCATGGGTCGAAGCACATGTGATGAGTGTCTAAATACTCATCATTTTTGTACCATCTAGCATCCGCAAAAACATCCAAAACACCTCGTAAATGCATCAAAATGATAAAAATATCACAAATAAGTGTTTTATGTGTTTTAAATGCAAAATACCAAAATCGATGAAAACGATCAAGTTTGCAAAATTGGCGCTTTTAGTCCCCAAGTTTCAAAAAGTTGTCAAATCTAGTCCCTGGAATCCAAAAATATGGAGTTTTATCATTCAAGGTCCCTGAAATATTCTAAGTTGTCAAAATTGGTCCTTGAATGAATCTTTGGGTAAATGCGTAAAGGTCCTTAAACTTTTGTAAAATGTCAAAAATGGTCCCTCTACTTTGAACTTTTAAGTGCATTAGTCCTCAAGGTTTATTTTGGAAGAAAAAGTCAACAATGGTCCTTGGGATTCACAAGTTGTCACAATTGGTCCTTGGGAGTAAAGATTGAAGAAATTACAATATTGGTCCTTCAAGTTTGACAAATGGCAAAGCTAGTCCCTGGGTATTAAAAAGTGAAAATTATCAAAAATTACCCTTGTACTATTCAAACTTGGCAAGAAAAACCCTTGGAATAACTTTGGAAAGTTGACAATTTCATTCCTCAAAGTTTGCCACAATTACATATATGGTCCTTGTGTTTAATAAACCAACCGGACCCTATTATTAACTAACCCAAATCCAATCCATGACATATCTCGCCCAACCCAAGCCCCAACCGCTTTTAAAATAGAAACCCGCCTACCACTGCATCGACACCTCCCTCTCCCACACCCTGTTATCCAGAAACCGTGTGGTTTCACCCTCCACCACCACTTTCCACCTTGCCATCTTATCCCCCACCGTATACCAACCCCCTCCACCTCCACAAACACCAAGAAGCATTAAATGCTTAAAAACCTGCTTTAGGACTTTTGGCGCCAAAACACTATTTGATGGCCAAGATGAATTTGACTCATCCAAAGGCTGAGTTTATTGATGGGAAAGATCAAGTGGGACCCACAGAGTTCAAAAGATCTATAAAGAAGAGGAAAGAAGCAGTGTGGAAAAACAAGTAGTGTAATTTTATTTTAGGTAATGTCGTTTTTAATATTTTAAGTCTTCCAGTGTATTTCAAAGCTTTTTGTTAAGTGTTTTTGAGTGTATGTGAACTTATTTCAATAATCAATTTTAAGTTTCCAGTTTGATTTCAGTTTATGCAACTTTTAAGTTCAAAAATCTCAAATAGGTACGAATGTTATCTTTGGTTGTTGTCTTGGACTTATAAGCTTATATAAGCTCATTATATAACCTTTCAGAGCTATTAGAACCTTAATAACTCAGTTTAGACTCAAAACTCAAAATACCAAAAAAATTACTAAAAAATTAGTTAAAAATAAAAAAGGCAATGGAAATGAAGATGGAAGCTGAAGCAGGGTGATATATGGAATGCTTTTTGGTTTAGAGCTTCTTGGGAAGCTATAGGTAGTGATCTCAGACTTTGGTTTTCAGTCTCACTTAAATTCCAAATTGTAAGATTTTTCTTTAAGATTTGCATTTTATAGTATAAGTGCTTAAATTTCTAATTTTAGCTTAATCATATTTAAATATAGTTAGTATAAGGTTTTTAAGTAGTTACATGATCTTAATCTTTGGAATTCTTTGATAAGCTTTAAAACTGTCTCTTAAAGGACTGATTGGATTTGCTCAGATTCGTGCTAGAGTCCTTTTGTGTTGTTACTTGTTGTTGTTTTGTATCACTTAAGTTCTTAATAGCCCATTCAAAGCAATAAATTCAGCTTGTTTTGTAAAAGTCAAAATCATCTTTAATTTTCTTATTTGATAACCTTAGAGATATAGATTGTATAATCATGCATACTAGTTTACAAGTTGTTTATCTAGCTTAATTTAGTCTCATAATAGCTTAATATAACATATTTAGTAGCCTAGGATCATTCAAATCTCATAAAAGTCAAAGTCTTAGTGTATTTTAAAAAGTCAAATTTTTCATGGGTCAGTTGAATAAACTAAAGAATTTTAGTGTGTATTTAATGTTAAGATTTAGCTAATCATCTTTTGGAATATTAAAATTTTGTTGCTTATCTAAATTAGAAAAATATTAGCTTATATCTAATCAGCTTATTAAGTCCTTATTTCTTTGCTTCTTTTGAATACCTTGTCTAAAACATGCCCCAGGCACCAGCCAGTATAAGCTATTTCTTAAGCTCTCACTAACTTATTAGTGACCCCTAGCTTATGAATTTTATCTTTTTGAGAAGCTAACCTAGCTAACTCAAGGTTACAAGTGTTTATTTTCCATTCTTAGCTTATTTAATTAGCCTGCAAGTGCTTTTTATTTTTGTCCATTTCATTTAGTACAAACCAGTCAGTGTTCATAAGTTTTTCAAAAGCTCCTCATAAGCTCACCAATTAATCTCACTGTGAAAGTTTTAGCTTTTTGGAAAGCTTAACTGGTCAACTAGCTAATCCAAGTACTTGTTTTCATTTTCTAGCTTATTATAGTGCTTAAAAATAAGCTTAAAGGTGCCTAGTAAAAACAAAAGTGTCCTGTGTAACAGTTACAACTAGTGCTTATTTTGGCTTATTCAGTGCTTATTTCTGAGAAAATTGCTTTTTAAGTTTTCATTTTAGCTTATTAACAGTTGTTAAGTTTATTTTCATTCAAATTTTGCTTATTGAGTAGCTTATTAGCCATTTTGGCTCATCATTGTGCTTATTCAATCTTTTTGCCCACTGTTGAGATAAATAAGCTCAAACTGAGCTTATTGATAGTTTTTGTAAAAAGTTGTAGTTTTAAAAAGTGCTTATCTTACTTTGCTTAATAAGTTTGTACAAGAAAAAGTCCAAAAAAAATATTTTGCAAAAAGATGGGAGGCAGGCTCGAACCTGAGACCTCCCACCTTGAGAGTGATATTGTGTACCAGTATGCCATTGCCTTGGTCTTTCTTGGTTTTAGTTTGCAAAATTAAATATATAAGGTAGTTTGCTGTTTATAGCTTATTAGCTTATTCGACTTTTAGCAGCTTATTTGTAGAAGCTTTTACATGTTTTGTATTTTTCCTAGCCTTGTTTTGATATAAAGTATTTTACAAAAAAGTTTCAGATTTTTCTAAATAGTTTTAGTATTTTTAATCATTTAATTGGTGTAAAATAGTATTAAATTCATAATAAAAAATATAAAAGTCTAAAAAATATAAATCTTTTTTCTAAAATTTTCTTTTGTCATATAGTACGTAAGAAAATTGTTTTTACACTTGCAGGTCTTTTATTTCATAAATTTTACGTTTTGTTATGACTCGCGTAATTTTTATACATAACGCACGTTTTCATTTTAAGTTACGTTTTTAGATAATTTAAGTTTACATTTTAGTTAAAATAGTTTATTTATGTTATTTTGTTTTATAAAATCACTAAAACATCATTGTAAAAATAGTGATAGCGTTTATTTAATATATTTTAGCTTTTTAATTTTCTTTAATTTGCATTTAAGCCCCTGTAATTTACAAAACTTTCTCTTTAGGTTTAAATAACTCAAAATCCTTACTGATCACTATCCTTAGTGATTATTCTATCTCTGATTGTGTTTAAGCACCATTGAGTCTCCGTGGGACTTAACGACCCGGGAATCCACTATATTCCTCTGATCTAAATTGCATTTTGTGTTTGAACTGTTTTAAGTTTCTTACGGTTAGCCATTCACAAGTGGCTAGCTTGTGTGAGATAACTTGACGGTTTAGCACGAATCAAATTTTACGCCGTACGGGAGGCTTTAGCGTGTTTTAAGCATTCTCAGATCCATACTTGCACATATACCACTTTTTGTAAACAATTTTTTTGTAAAGTCAATCATAAATCAAAAAAGTTCATTAACACTTTTCCTAAAGTGTTAACAACACCAAAAATATTTTCATTCTTTGTTTTTATAGCATGTTTTTCAAAAATGCCAAAAATATTCATCTTTACCCTCTTACCCTTTTTGATTCTTTATTCCTTTACCCTCAATCCATTTGATTCTAACTTCTTCTATTCTCATGGAATCTCTCAACTACTCATTTAATTCTGGAACTAATTTGAAAAACTTCATATTTTATCACAAATGTCAAGAATTCGTGTTGTTCGTGATGATCCATTAAATCACAGAGGGAAATGGAACGAGAAACCGGGTGACAAAGGACCGGTACTTCTCCTCGATAATGGAGGTGCTAAATACGTCCAACCTACGGTTATCCAAAGATCTAACCCTCAATTGCTCCTAAGCCGTCTAAAATTGATCCTAAACTTTCACAATTTACTGTTAAAAGCAAGCATGCATAATTTAGACCGGTGACTAGCAAGAATGACTTGCCAAATCTTCACGTTTCTCAAGAACCAGAACCGGAGACCATAACGGAAGTGGTGGAAATTGCTAGCTCTCGGAGCACACCACTTGTCCCACCTCCGGATTTTTCAAAATGTTCTTCGAGAATTAATAGTCACCGATCACCATGTTGGTTTTGTTGATTCTTTGAATGAACCAATTCCTTTTCATAACTCTCAAATGGAATTGTTTATTCCTTGTGTCGGTTGTGGTGAGCCTCTTTTTGGTTCACCATGTCGGTGGTGTAATGCGGTGTGCAGTGTGGTAATGATGTTCATAACGGGAGTTGTTTGTTTTGTGGTTCGAGGAATTCATTTGATTATGATCCTAATCCAACTCATTTAACCACCCTCAAACTTTTCCAATTCCCCACCACAGCCCGACTTATCTTCATATAATCAACATCACTGCTGTGAATTTTGTGGAGGTCCTCACCAAGGATTTGAGTGTCAATCCGGAAACACGCTTGTTTACTTAACAGCTTTCTCGGTAACACTCGTGACTTTGGAAATGACTAAATTCCATATTATTCACATGACCAGCCACAACAATCATTTTGTTGTGAGAACTGTGGAGGTCCCCATTTCACCTCTGATTGTCAAACAGGGAATCCATTTCCTTGTAACAATTACGACTATCCATATCACGACCAACCTCCACAAGGTTAAATGACTCAAACTCCTCAAAGAAACCCAACAAGACACTTATCTAGAGCTTCGAGTCAGAAAAGAACTGAGGAGTTGAGTAAAACAAAGATTTCATAATGTTCCCAGTTTTTCTTGTGTACATTGTGGGGTCCTCATGATGATTATCAATGTCAACCTTCCGGTTTTGACAAATATCCACTCCCACAATGTCCCGTCATTAAAAATTCACATGAGAAATCCATGGAAGAATTGCTAGTCAAGAGCAAGCACTAAAATAAATTCCCTGATTGCCTTTGAAAAATCTATTAGGGAATCAATTGCAAAAGAAAAAGCAGCAGATCTAGCTCTCAATTCGCTTTATTCTCGATGACAAGTGATGATGAGGATACACTTGAAGATTCATCAAATTCATCATTGTTATCCCAGCTTGAGATTCATTCTCAAACAACTCGCTATCACACCAAGCTCCCACTCACTCTCTTAACACGGGGACGAGCATCTTGACACTGCTTCTCAAAAGGAATCGGACTTAATTCATAAAGTCTAAAGTTGAGAACCTTGTCCCAATCCCTAGAGAGTCACAGGGAATTATCGATCATGTGTGTGATATCCCTCCTCCTCTTGTCTTCCAAAGTAATCATGTTGAGATGTGCTCCGATTCTATTGATGACGATTCGTTATCTTGTGGAGACATCGCTATATGGAAGAATTACCTTCGAGCTTGTCACTTAGAGAAGAGAATGATGATGAAATAATCCAAGACGAAGCTCTTCGTCTTACATTATTGAATGTTAATCTTCTCATTTCTAGAATTGAGGCTTTTAATGAAAAGCCTACTTCATATTCTATCCCCTTTGAGGATAGTGAAATTTTGTTCGATGATTCTATTCCGGAATTACAAACGTTCAATTTTGATCATATGGGAGAGAAGATTAGTGGTATTACCACTTCTCATTCTCATTCTCTCCCCGATTATGAATCATTCACTTTTGAGGAGTTCCCCAGTGAACTCACTCAAATCAATCCCGAATATGAATCATTCGCCTTTGAGGAGTCCTCCTGTGAACTCACTCATATCATATCTCCGCCGGAGTATGATAATTTCTACTTTGATCTAGACACCCCCATAATATGTCTTGATCAAGTGAACTTAATTGAGGAGATTCATGAAACTATGAATTCTCCTATTGAGGATGAAGAGTTAGTCATGATTTTATCATGATTTTCTTTCTTTTCTTCATATATCTCGTATCTCGCTTCTTCACTCCTTCTGAATGAAGACATTATCTTTGACCCCGAATTTTCATTTATCATTTATGAGCCGTTCTATCAATATCTCATCGGTGTGGAACTTTCACGTGCTTCAAATGTTTATACAAACATCTCAAGTGAAAGTCCGATGGAGATTGTCTCTTCCACTTACTTCCCATGAACAAATTATTCTGGTCGAAGTCAAGCTAGCGACTAAGAATCAAAAACAATAGTTAAACATAGGTTTTCACCCGTGTGTACCACCCTAGTGTGGGGGAGATGCCCCACATGTTGTATATAGATCTAAAAAAATGAATGAAAATTGTAAATATTAAAAAAAAAAAAGAGGATAATTGTTGTGTTTCCACAATTTGAATATTGAGGATAATATTCATTTCTAAGTTTGGGGGGGAAATTCTGGCGAATTTGATCATAAATGTACCCTTTTAGTCCCTTTTTCCCCCAAAATGGCCAAAATTTAAAAAATTTTTGTAGTGGAAGTACTATGTACTAAACACAACAAATGGTAATCAGTCCACCATGTCTAACCCATAAGGACTCCGGCTAATCCAGAGCAAACGCTCTTGGTAAAGATATCTCAAACCGCTGACGGCTTGTAATTTTCCCAAAATTGTATGGTGTTCAGCTCACCATATCTTTAACTAGTGAAAAGTTGGCTAGCCCGCAAGTTTATGGCTTGTGGTAAAGGCAGTTTGAAAACCATAATTGGTAATCGACTCACCAAAGATATTTTATCTAAGAGTTGGCTAGTCCGAAGCAAACTTACGGGTAAAGACAAATCAAATCCTACATGCTTATGATTTGCTCAAAATCATTTGGTTATCATTGTACCAAAGTTCTTACTTGAACTTAAACAATTGGCTACTCCATAAGTAATGGCTTTTGGTAAAGAGATAAAATCCATTAATTTTTCTTAAAACATTGCTAGGGACTAGCAATATCTTAGTGTGAGGGATTGATGAGTGTCTAAATACTCATCATTTTTGTACCATCTAGACTGCAAAAACATCTGAAAACACTCGAAAATGCATCAAAATGATGAAAATATCACAAACAAGTGTTTTATGTGTTTTAAATGCAAAAATACCAAAATCGATGAAAACGTATCAAGTTTGCAAAATTGACAGCTTTAGTCCCCAAGTTTCAAAAGTTGTCAAAACTAGTCCCCTGAATCCAAAAATATGGAATTTTATCATTCAAGGTCCCTGAAATATTCTAAGTTGTCAAAAATGGTCCTTGAATGAATCTTTGGGTAAATGGCAGAAAAGGTCCTTAAACTTTTGTAAAATGTCAAAAATGGTCCCTCTACTTTGAACTTTGGCGTAATTAGTCCCCGGTTTATTTTGGAAGAAAAAAGTCAACAATGGTCCTTGGGATTCACAAGTTGTCACAATTGGTCCTTGGGAGTAAAGATTGAAGAAATTACAATATTGGTCCTTCAAGTTTGACAAATGGCAAAGCTAGTCCCTGGGTATTAAAAAGTGGAAAATTATCAAAAATTACCCTTGTACTATTCGAACTTGGCAAGAAAAACCCTTGGAATAACTTTGGAAAGTTGACAATTTCATTCCCTCAAAGTTTGCCAAATTACATATATGGTCCTTGTGTTTAATAAACCAACCGGACCCTATTATTAACTAACCCAAATCCAATCCATGACATATCCTGGCCCAACTCCAAGCCCCAACCGCTTTTAAAATAGAAACCCGCCTACCATGACACCTCCTCTCCCACACCTGTTATCCCAGAAACCAGGTGGTTTCACCCCCTCCACCACCACTTTCCACCTTGCCATCTTATCCCCCCACCTGTATACCAACCCCCTCCACCTCCACAAACACCAAGAAGCATTAAATGCTTAAAACTCTTTAGGACTTTTGGCGCCAAAACACTATTTGATGGCCAAGATGAATTTGACTCATCCAAAGGTTGAGTTTATTGATGGGAAAGATCAAGTGGGACCCACAGAGTTCAAAAGATCTATAAAGAAGAGGAAGAAGCAAGTGGTGGAAAAACAAGTAGTGTAATTTTATTTTAGGTAATGTCGTTTTTAATATTTTAAGTCTTCCAGTGTATTTCAAAGCTTTTGTTAAGTGTTTTTTGAGTGTATGTGAACTTATTTCAATAATCAATTTTAAGTTTCAGTTTGATTTGGCATTTATGCAACTTTTAAGTTCAAAAATCTCAAATAGGTACGAATGTTATCTTTGGTTGTTGTCTTGGACTTATAAGCTTATATAAGCTCATTATATAACCTTTCAGAGCTATTAGAACCTTAATAACTCAGTTTAGACTCAAAACTCAAAATACCAAAAAAATTACTAAAAAATTAGTTAAAAATAAAAAAGGCAATGGAAATGAAGATGGAAGTCAAGCAGGTGATATATGGAATGCTTTTGGTTTAGAGCTTCGAAGCTATAGGTAGTGATCTCAGACTTTTGGTTTTCAGCCTCACTTAAATTCCAAATTGTAAGCTTTTCCTTTAAGATTTGCATTTTATAGTATAAGTGCTTAAATTCTGTTAATTTTAGCTTAATCATATCTAAATATAGTTAGTATAAGGTTTTTAAGTAGTTACATGATCTTAATCTTTGGAATTCTTTGATAAGCTTTAAAACTGTCTCTTAAAGGACTGATTGGATTTGCTCATTATCCGTGCTAGAGTCCTTTTGTGTTGTTACTTGTTGTTGTTTTGTATCACTTAAGTTCTTAATAGCCCATTCAAAGCAATAAATTCAGTTCTTGTTTTGTAAAAAGTCAAAATCATCTTTAATTTTCTCTTATTTGATAACTGTTAGAGATATAGATTGTATAATCATGCATACTAGTTTACAAGTTGTTTATCTAGCTTAATTTAGTCTCATAATAGCTTAATATAACATATTTAGTAGCCTAGGATCATTCAAATCTCATAAAAGTCAAAGTCTTAGTGTATTTTAAAAAAGTCAAATTTTTCATTGGTCAGTTTTTGAATAAACTAAAGAATTTTAGTGTGTATTTAATGTTAAGATTTAGCTAATCATCTTTTGGAATATTAAAATTTTGTTGCTTATCTAAATTAGAAAAATATTAGCTTATATCTAATCAGCTTATTAAGTCCTTATTTCTTTGCTTCTTTTGAATACCTTGTCTGAAAACATGCCCTGTGCACCAGTTGTATAAGCTATTTCTTAAGCTCTCACAGAACTTATTAGTGACCCCTAGCTTATGAATTTTAGCTTTTTGCGAAGCTAACCTAGCTAACTCAAGGTTACAAGTGTTTATTTTCCATTCTTAGCTTATTTAATTAGCCTGCAAGTGCTTTTTATTTTTGTCCATTTCATTTAGTACAAACCAGTCAGTGTTCATAAGTTTTTCAAAAGCTCCTCATAAGCTCACCAATTAATCTCACTGTGAAAGCTTTTGGAAAGCTTAACTGGTCAACTAGCTAATCCAAGTATTTGTTTTCATTTTCTAGCTTATTATAGTGCTTAAAAATAAGCTTAAAGGTGCCTAGTAAAAACAAAAGTGTCCTGTGTAACAGTTACAACTAGTGCTTATTTTGGCTTATTCAGTGCTTATTTATGAGAAAATTGCTTTTTAAGTTTTCATTTTAGCTTATTAACAGTTGTTAAGTTTATTTTCATTCAAATTTTGCTTATTGAGTAGCTTATTAGCCATTTTGGCTCATCATTGTGCTTATTCAATCTTTTTGCCCACTGTTGAGATAAATAAGCTCAAACTGAGCTTATTGGTAGTTTTTGTAAAAAGTTGTAGTTTTAAAAAGTGCTTATCTTACTTTGCTTAATAAGTTTGTACAAGAAAAAGTCCAAAAAAAATATTTTGCAAAAAGATGGGAGGCAGGCTCGAACCTGAGACCTCCCACCTTTGAGAGTGATATTGGTGTACCCGTATGCCATTGTGCCCTTGGGTCTTTCTTGGTTTTAGTTTGCAAAATTAAATATATAAGGTAGTTTGCTAAGTTATAGCTTATTAGCTTATTCGACTTTTAGCAGCTTATTTGTAGAAGATTTTACATGTTTTGTATTTTTCCTAGCCTTGTATTGATATAAAGTATTTTACAAAAAAGTTTCAGATTTTTCTAAATAGTTTTAGTATTTTTAATCATTTAATTGGTGTAAAATAGTATTAAATTCATAATAAAAAATATAAAAGTCTAAAAAATATAGATCTTTTTTCTAAAATTTTCTTTTGTCATATAGTACGTAAGAAAATTGTATTTACACTTTTAGGTCTTTTATTTCATAAATTTTACGTTTTTGCTTGCAAGACTCGCGTAATTTTTATAAATAACGACTTTCATTTTAAGTTACATTTTTAGATAATTTAAGTTTACATTTTAGTTAAAATAGTTTATTTAAGTTATTTTGTTTTATAAAATCACTAAAACATCATTGTAAAAATAGTGATAGCGTTTATTTAATATATTTTAGCTTTTTAATTTTCTTTAATTTGCATTTAAGCCCCTTTAATTTACAAAAATTTCTCTTTAGGTGTAAATAACTCAAAATCCTTACTGATCACTATCCTTAGTGATTATTCTATCTCTGATTGTGTTTAAGCACCATTGAGTCTCCGTGGGACTTAACGACCCGGGAATCCACTATATTCCTCTGATCTAAATTGCATTTTGTGTTTGAACTGTTTTAAGTTTCTTACGGTTAGCCATTCACAAGTGGCTAGCTTGTGTGAGATAACTTGACGGTTTAGCACGAATCAACATGCCACATTACTCTAAGTGCAAACCTAAGAAGCCTTGACGTTGATTGTTGTTTGATTCCCGAAAACGAGTTCTAACTTCAAAGGAAAGGCGGTCTCTTTGAGTTTCTTGGTGATCGTTTAAAGCAAAATGGGGCATGCTGTTGTGGTTGATAGAAAAGGGCCTGGACAGATATTATACCTGGAACTCGATGCATAGAAGCAAGAATGAGATGAATGGGAATCCTGTGTTTTAGATGTCGGGGTATGGTTGAAATCTGATTTAAAGAGTTGTTTAAATAGGGATCATAAAGGTGAGATGTTTACGGTCAAGTATATAGACCCCACGTACATGATTCGTTCCGTAACAGCCAACGCTACAAATGACTCTATTGTACACTCATGATATTCATGGTATTATGGTCGGTTATACGGGTTTTGTAGCAGGTCCAATCAACAAAAGACGAACAACATTAACTCGATTATAAGAAGTTTAATTATCCACACCCTTCTGGTGAACTGGATTTTGTCATTATTTGAATGTATAGATTACATAATCTGTTTTATCTCGAATGCTTTCAATGGTTCTATTTGGATTGTAAAAAAGAATGCTACTTTTCCGATGTGAATAAATTTCATAAGTGATATGTTTATACTCAATTATCCTTGGTTTATTGGTTTCTTCTAACATGACAACCTAAAAATCCTATTTGGAACACGGTTAACGCCATTGCTAAGTTTTCTAAACACCTACAATGCTAAACGAATATCAGTGTAGACTAAGGAAAAGCTTACCGTAAACAATGTTCAACAAGTCTTTCACCTTATGTTGAAGTCAATGCTACTCTCCCTCTCTTTAAACCTTTCTCTGGTTCGATATATACGAACTATATAACCTAGTATGGGCAGATATACTAAGCACCATTCAAGCCCATCCCACTACTAAATTACTTTAGTTATGGTCCTTATACTTTTAATAATATCTAAAGTCTAACAACTTAACAAGTTATAGAAAATGTAAAAAAGATATGAAAGCATTAAAATAGAGAATACTCACACTGGTGGTTTTTTTTTAGAAACGGTGTCTATAACATAAATACATAAAGACATGTTGTTATCTACACACCAGTGTCTTTGATTGTGTAAAAACACCTGTTTTTACATGCAAACCCAGTTTCTATGCGTTTTGTATTATGGAAACTGGTTTTTTCAAAAAAACCAATCTCGGTTCCCTCCATTCCCGCTAGTTTTTATCATAGGAATAGGGTTTTATATAACCAGTCTCTATTTGGGGGTGTTTATAGCCTTTTGTGTAGTAGTGTACCGTGGACAGAAAAAGGGTTGTTTGGCATTATTTTTAGAACTAGCAAAAAAAATAGTTTGGAAGTATTTAGATGGATGACGGGTTTTGATGAATCACATATCGAGGGTTCATATGTGACAACGGCGTTAGTTTGACGAATCAAGAGGAATACTATTCCTGATGATGAAAAAGACGGAGAAGCGACGAAAGAGACTTCTAATGATGCTAGTAATTTTTAAACAAAGAAAACTATGAAATAAATTAAACTCGCGTAACCTATCTAGTGAAAAGTAAAACATACCTCTATGCTTCTTGGTTTCATGTAATACCAAGAAAATATTTCATGAGCTTTTAAAGTAATCCTTTGTACTTGGTGTACGTAAGTTGTGATTACTTTTTAGATCCTTCCTTGAACGTTGACTTCATTATTCTTTGAATAGAGATGAAGATTTTTGGAGAGATTCTAGTATGAAGATTTCTTAAAAGTAAATTTTTAGAATGATCTATCAATGTCCAACAAGATGATTTAAAATAAGTATGACCCTTAAAAAAAATCCTTCTTTGTAGTTTTCAAACATACACGGATCGTATCAAGTCTTTAAAGTACAACATACTTTAAGAAACTTGGTAACGAAGCTCTGATGCCAAGTGTGGAAAGCTAGAAGGGGGGGTTGAATAGTTTTACCAATTAAAAACTTCCTTTTAATTATTTAGATCGACTTATGTCAATCTATTTGGTTATTTATGTTGGACGTTGATAGATAGATATATAAACGTGTAATGAAAGATAAAGAGTAAGAAGCACATCATCACGACACACGTTATTTATAGTGGTTCGGCTACAAGGACACCTTCCTTGCCCTACTCCACTCCCCGCGTCACCTACTCGAGAGTTCGTAAGCACTACACCAACTCCTTATGGCGGAGAAGCCTTCACAACGTCGCTTAATCTTTTTCCGGTACAAAGCTAAATACCGAGTTCCTTCACACCAAGGCGAACCACACCCAACACAACATCGCCTACCCTTTATACGGTGCTAGGCTAACCATCGAGTTCTTTCACACCAAGGAGAACTAATCCTATCACAATGTTGCCAACCCTTTATTAGGTACTAGGCTAAGCACCTAGTTCCATTACTATGGAGGAACTACTACCCTTCACAACACAACACCTAATGTCTAGGAGATCAACTCCTTGTTACACCATCATCAAGGATATCACCATCCTTGAAAATAAATAAATACTTATATGTATAACGATGCACCTCATCGATTATACGACCTAGGCATTCTTCCCAAATGCGACTTGATTTGATTCTTCGGCATCCTTCACTAATGCCTTTGACACAACGCTTGGCACCCTTCACTGATGCCTTCGTCTTGACACCTTTAGCATTCTTCACTTAATGCTTTGACATGGATGATGAGCACCTTTCACTAATGCTTTCATCTTGACACTTTCGGCATTCTTCACTAATGCCTTCAACCCAACATCTATGGAGAAAGAAAGAACTATCAACAAGAGAACCTTAGTTGTCTTGATGATGACGAAGCATGACAACTCATGGACTTGAGCTTGAACGTCTTCAAGAAGTGGTGATCTTGCCTTTAAGAGGAACCTAGAAGATCACACAAAAACAAAAGACAAACTACATAGATCGCTTGGATATGAGGTTAGAGGGTTATAATACTTGGGGGAAGTATGTGTGTAAAGTCATCAATAGAAAGGAAGAAATGGCTCTCTATTTATAAAGAAAATTCTCTACTGTTCCCCGGATCCCACGGATCCCTTCCACTTGAGATCCGGCTAGCACAAAGCTAGGGATCCGTGGAACGCTCCTCTTTGCCCATGGGTATTTTTGGTTATGGGTCATGGGTCATGGGTTATGGGTTGATCCATGGTTTTCTTTCTAGATACAATGAACTTGGTTAAGTGGTATATATAAAACCATAGGTTATGGGTCAATACCATTTGCTAGTTTTTACCCATTTACTATATACTTGTTTTTACCCATTAAGTATATACTTGTTTTTACCCATTTTAGTATACTTAGTTTAAGTATATGCTAATCCCAATATGTAAACACTAGTTGTTGTACATATGTATCTAAATCATAAAATCACTTATACTTGTTTTAGTGTTTTATGTGAAAACCTAAGTGTATTAGGAAACTATTAACTCAAACTATTTACGTATTCTATTTGTTTCGTTAAAATGATTTTACGTTTGTTATCGACAAAACATTAGAAGATCGTAAAATATAAATAAACGTTTTTACGACTTATTTGTATTAACATTTTGGATTGTCTTAGTTGATTCAAACTTGTTAATCAGATTCACTCAAATCCCTGTGAACGATCCCGACTTACTTTCATAATCTTGCTATAACGGACGAGTACACTTGCTCGTATGTGTTATTGGTAAATTTAGTAAATCGTCTTTTATAAATTTAAAACTTGTACACTCCAAGCACATCAGCATTCAATGGACTTCGTTCCGAAGATCCTAATCAGCATCTCAAGGACTTCCTAAAAATAGTTGACTCTATCGACCCTGATGCTACCACACGGGAGACCACGTGCTTGCGTCTCTTCCAATTCTCTCTACGGGACCAAGCTAGTAATTGGCTTAAGCGACTTCCCACTGGATCCATCTCAATTTGGGATGATCTCACCACTCGTTTCCTCGCCAAAATTTTCCCACCGGGGAGAACTGCCAAACTTAGGAACGACATCTTGATGTTCCAAAAATGTCAAGGCGAAACTCCCTACGAGGCGTGGACTCAATTCAAGGACTTGCTACACAAAGTCCCTCATCACGGCATCGATCTTTGGCTTTAAGTCCAAATCTTTTATGACCATGTCAATCTCTCAAATAGGAAAACCATCGAACAAACAGCCGGTGGTAAACTTAGTGAACTCACCGCGGAAGAATTGTGGGGTACAACAGAGGACTTTGCCCTCTATGACAACGAAAGTTGGAATGACCCCCGTGAGTTGCCCAAAATCATCAAGGCAATCTCCTTGCCTCCCATTGAATCACAACCTTCCAATCGTAGGATGCTCGAACTTGAAGATCACAACCGACACAAGACTAGGAATAAGTCTACGTGTACAAAAATACTTTAGTTTCACTACTAGTCATAATTTATATGACTTAGTGCCATTTTGCCAAATTTTAGGTACACATTTTACCTTTAAGTAATACGCGTGCCCGAACCTACGTTAATAGGTTTTAACAACATAGAAACACTATATTAGACTTACTATACTTTTAATATACCTAGTTGGAGTATGTTGATAAGTTTTAACAATTTTGAAAGTATTACATTTTTACGTTACCCGATTTTAAGTTTCGTGAATTAAGGGCTTAACAATAGTAATTACCGGGACCAAACTACACTGTAAAAACTAATTTTTATCACAAGATAAACACAAACTACCACCTCTTCATGAGAGGTGGCGTTTGAGGAGCCACACAAGGCCACATGGCCTCAATCCCATAGAATATGCAACTTACTCATTAAGTTTGTCCCCCACTTATACCCAAGTCACTTCACATTTAACCATTTCACATGCAAAAACTCAAATATCTCTTGTCCTCCTCTCTCTTTTGCCGTCCACTTCAAACACACAAACACTCATTTTTACTTTGATTCATACTACAAAATTTACTAAGAAGATGGAGCTTAAGTTGGTACCTACATGATCCTAGGGTTGTTTTGTTAATATCAAGAGTGAAACAAGAGCTAAACAAGGAAGTTAGGGGCTGAATTAAAAGGGGTTTATAGCAAGGGTAAGAAGGTTGGTAAAGCTTTGGTTAAGAGGTTGAAGAAGGGTTGAAGACTTGAAAGGGGTTTAGACTTGATTATTCTTGAGACCATCCAACATAAGTCTTGTAAGAAGTTGTTTAAATTTCTTGTTATTCAATATGGTAGTAATGATATTTATGATTATTTGATGTAATTTTATATAAGTAGTACATGTAATATGGCTTGTATGATGTTGTACATGAAGTTGATGAGTAAAAACTAGTGAAGAAACTCATTAAGACCACTAGTAAGAAACAAGTGAATTACTATGAGTTTTAACATAAAAATCATGAACTTTGGACTAGGTTAAATTTAAGAAGTTGTTAGAGGAAGTAAAAACTTGAATTTGAGTTTTTGAATCACTTGAAATGGACTTGTAGATTAAAAGTTATGAGTAAAAGAAGTTGACTAGATGAAATGGGTTATTATGTCAAAAAGGTCTGAAACGATTTTAAACGCGAATTAGACCCTTTTCTGGTCCGATTCAGCGAAAGTGTAAAACACCTAAAGTTGCTCGGAATGAAATTTTCTTCAAAAACTCTCGAGCACTTAAGCTGAAAGTGAACGAAAAGTCTAAAAAACGGCAAAAACTATACGGATCTGTTGTGACTGAAAAACAGCCATGGTTAAGGAAACTAACTTGTAATTTTGATTCTTTAAAACCAAAACAAAGCCATGGTTAAACCAATACTAATGTCTCAAACTATTGTAATTTGAATATAACCACTAGATATAACCATAATTGTTATTTCAAAGTTGTTAAATTATAACTTAGCTACATGACTAGTTTGAGTATGTTAACCAAAAATTGTTTCAAAAATTTGGCCATTAGATTAAGTTTTACTAGATTTTGATAAAATGGCTATATGAAATATATATCAACTATATAAATATTTTCTTACAAATTTTAACTTATTAAAACCATGAACATACTAGTATAAAAATTTCTTTTGAAACCTTTATATTCCGCAACATGATCATATAACACGCCGAAATCACAAAACTCATTAAGTGATCAACACTTGCACATGTAATGCTTCACGACACAATTTATACTATCAAGTCGCCACTCGAATAGTCTTTGACGAAAGATGACATATGTTTTGTACAACATCATAAGCCAACAAATTATATATACTTGTACACTTATATTGAAAACTATACTAAAACATAATTATTATACTTTCGTAGGTCATCACTAAAGATCGCAGTCTCAACATACACTGTATTTGCTATAAGCTTGATGAGTGTGTAAATACTCATCATTTTTGGTCGAATCTGAACTGCAAAACGTTTAAAAATGCTCAGAAATGCATCAAAATACTGAAAATATCTCAAAAGTGCATTTTATATGTTTCAGATGCAAAATGTTCAAAATCAGATGAAAAATGAGCTAAGTTTGCAGAATTGGCAGTTTCAGTCCCCCAAAGTTTCAAAAGTTGTCAAAAACAGTCCCTGAGCACATAATTTCAAAAGAAAAATCACCAAAGGTCCTTTTAAAATCATAAGTTGTCAAATTTAGTCCTTTGGTGAAAAATGTCAAAAGTTTGAGAAAATTACAAGTTTAGTCCTTCAACTTTGAAATTTGGCAAAAATGGCCCCTGGAAAATTGGAAAATGTCAAGATTGGTCCTTGCATTATTAAAACTTTTCACTTTTAGTCCTTGGAACATCTTTGTGAAAATGGCAGAACTGGTCCCTCAATTTTCAGAATTGGCAACTTAAGTCCTTGTGTTATTAAACCTTTATAAACCTTTGGACCCTTGTCTAAACCCCAAGTGACCCCTGCCAAGCCAAATTGGACCCCTTCATTTGACCCTTCCCTTTTTAATATTAAAACCAGTCAACCTCTTCCCCTTTCCCCGTTTTCCCTCCCCATGTCTGCTACTCCCATACCCAGCCACCAACACAACCACCCAGCCTCCTTCTCACCTCTCCTTGTTCCCCCCACCTCCACCAAACTCCAAAAGCAATAAATGTACCCCTCCCACCATCTCAGTCCTGTCCCAACTGACTTATAAGATTTTGGCGCCAAAAATCCATTTAAATGGCTAGGATCATTTCAAGCCATCCAATGGCTGAGGATTGATGGGAACTATTCAGAAGAGAGAGACAATGAGCTTGGATTATAAAAGAAAGCAAAAAGGAAGCAAGAGAAGTAGTCTACTAGTTTTTTATTTTTCTCTTATGTCGTTTTTATGTTAAAGTTTTCAATTCAGTGTAAGATTTGTATTATTTTGTTAAATTGTATCAAACTAAGGTGTTCAAGTGTATTGCAATTAATTTCAAGTATCAAATTCAGTTTATGTTTACAATTCCAGTTTTATGTTCACTGTCTCAATTTGCAAATTCAAAATCTTAAGTACAAGTGGTTAGCAGTTTATTTCTAAGTTCAAATAAGTTTGTATAAGCTATTGACAGCTTTGTACAAGCTCACATTCAAGTTTCCATTCATTTTGATTCTTGGTCAACAGAAGTCAAACAGGGTCATTATGGCAATGGAAAAGGACAATGGTTGATTCAAATTTGGAATTGGGTTGATATTGAGCTAGGGTAGGGGTTTAGATAGGTTAGTGGTACTCTGGTTCACTGTTTCAAGCCATAGTGGCTAGGACCCTTTGTAAGTGATTTTTAAAGTTTCTTTGTATTATCTTCCTTTGTAGTTGCAACTGGTTCTAATCTGTTTAATAGGGTGTATTTAAGTTATAAAAACTCAGTTTGATCATTTATGTTAGTTGGTTAAGTGTTTAACTTAGAATTATTTGCAAAACAGTGGATAAAGGAGTGTTTGGTTTTGTTGCTTAAACTGCAGTTGGGGTTAGATCAGTGGTTAATGTTTGTTGGTTTAAGTTTGTTTAGCATATAACACTTCATATCTGTCTTACTTGTGTGCCTGTAATCCAAAAAAGTCAAAATCCATATCAATTGCATCCAACAGGTTCACTGTTGGATTTTTGTAGAGTAAATCTCTTGTTTTGTGTTTAAAAGTTACAAACAAAGCTTGCAGAAGTTCCATTTATTCATATAACATCAATCTTAATACTTAAAATCAGTAGCAAAGTTAAGAAAAGTCAAAGTTTGAGTTCTTGTTCAAAAGTCAAAAACTGAAAACCTGTTTAGGGCCAACTACAAGGATTTTTCATGTCTTCATTTTTGAACCATTTTCAGTGAGACTTGGCATTTCAAAGACTTCAGTTGGTGTTCTTGCTTATCACCATTTTAGTATAATTTTACAAATTTTTTAAAGGATTCAAACAAGCTTCTCTTTTAGCACCATGTGCCTGCTCATCGTTTCTCAGTTACACTGAGAGTTTCTCAGATATTGCAGCTTAGGCACAGGGCTTATTAGAGCTAGTCATGGTCTACTTTTTGGTTTAGATACTCTCACCCAGGTCTAGATTATATTCCAATTTCTGTTTTTCCTTTTTAGCTTATTCTTAGTCTTGTGCACAAGCTCAAAGTTAGTACTTAGAACCTGTTTTTAGCTTAATCTCATATCATCAAATCTGTACAACTTGCATATCAGTGGTTGTAGCTTGTTGATTTTAGTTGCATTTGGTCAATTTTAGCTTATTAGAACTTCTGTTAACAGTTGGTGGCTTGTTTTAATCATTTGGCTTATTTAAGTGCTTATTATTAAGAACATTCCACATCAGTTTCATAATCTTGTACACAAGCACCTGTTTTTATATTTTTCTCAGATTTAGAATATAATTTTAGAGTTTTCCTGAAATTTTCAGATTTTTCCAAGCTTGTTTGCTATTTTTCTTAATTTAAAGTAGTTTTTAAGCATTTTTAATTAGCTTTTAATACAAAAAATTCAGAAAAGGTTCAAAAAATTAAGTTTTCATTTTTCTTAGATTTAGATAAATATAAAAAGTAAAAAAAGTAATTTTCCAGATTTTTCATAGTTTATTTGGTAATTTTTAGTAATTTAATTAGTTTTTAATAGTTTAAAATTCCTAGAAAATAGAAAAATTGTCAGAAAAATACAAAAATAGTTTTGAAAATTCTATTATGATATTTTAGATTTTTCTAAGTCTTAATTTTATTTTTCTAGCTTAATTTCCTATTTTCTTGTATTTTAGGCTATTATTTAATAGTTAAAAATAGTTTTTAATTAGATAATTAGTCATAAAAATAATTTTCCTTTTCTATAAATTTTCTTTTATCATTAGGTTTGTAAAAATGTCATTTTCATATTTTTAGGGTTAATATTGTGTAAGTTTTACTTTTTAATTTGTACGTCGCGTAGTTTTTAATTTCAGTTTTATAAAAACATAAAAACAAAAACATCATTTTAATTATAGTGATAGCGTTTATTTAATAGATTTTATCTTTTTAATTTCCTTTAATTTGCATTTAAGCCTTTGTATTTGTCTGATATTTCTGTAGTTATAATAATCAATTCAAAATCTCTTTTTCATTCAAATTTCTCGATCACTATACGTTGATTGATCCATTGCATAGCTCGCTGGGACATAACGACCCGGGGAGACGCTATACTCCTCAGATCCTCATTGCATTCGTGCTTAGGCAGTTTTAAGCTTGTTACGGTCTGCCATTCACAAGTGGCAGGCTTGAGTGATAAAGCTTGACTGTTTGGCACGCATCAAAGCTACTACTGATAACTACGGTGAGTTCATAGCCCCAACTTTTGTTTAACTGTTTTATAAACTACTTGGGGGAGATACATGCCAAATGTTTTATTATGGACAATTACTTGAAAACTGAATGCCTTGACTGTATTATTGCAAACCACTAAGTTGTTTATGCCAAAAGTCCCCTACATCATGGACCACTAATCACTAGGAGTGAGCGCAAATATAGTGGATAGGCCTATCGGGATTGACGAATCCCGTTTGTGTTAGCCGGATCGGTAACCAAACGCACTTTATTTGAATTTAACTAGGTATATGGCTAATACCTACTCGGGGCATGTTACTTATCTATATATATCGCCTGGTGATATATGTACAACAGTCAGTCGTGAGTTCCATGAGCTTAGAGCAATAATAACTATCAAGAAGATAATTGTACACATTGCAATTATATTATAAACTATTGTCCACTACTGTTTTCAAACCTATGAATTCACTCAACCATTGTGTTGACTTTTCAGCATGTTTTATCTCAGGTCCGTAAGATATATCTGGCATGCGAATGAAGGCACACGGAATAGGAATTTTGAAGACTTTGCATATTATCATTCGAAAAACTTTTAAACTTATTATGTACATTATGGGACCTCTACTCTGATATTATGAATAAATTCGAATGATAATGTATTTTAAAACGTCTCATTTAGAGTCATTTTCTGTAATGTGTACTTTGTGTTAATAAGTGATATCCTCGATTAGCTTCCGCTGCTATTCAAACTGAGGGTGTTACACTACGCTTCCACGCGTACCAACAGAGCGGGAGAAAAGTGGTACACTTTCAAGCCTAAGCCAAATAACTTAGGAAAATCCCACAACAACTGATAACGCTACACGCGTCGTTCGGGGTCAAAGGAACTTCCTTTTCGTCGAGCAAGTTTTTCAACACCTTAGGCAGTGAACCTAATCGTTGTAGTGTAGTATTAGAGTAAGCCACGGGTATTGATATCGTTCTCTAGGGGAATAGGAATGCTAGTGAGAAGTTACTACGCTAAGGTTGTGGTTGAGGAAGATTATTTTTTTATCTTTTTATATTTTTAAGGAAAGGAAAGGTACGAATCTCGGGGTTTGAATTTGGGGGGTTGGTATTGCTACCGATTACTCTACTTATCTAATTATCTAATCTAAGGTGTATGTAGTCTATGTCTAATTAATGTGTGCTCGTATGATAGTTTAAAGATGTGTTTACTTAGGTTTTACTACTCTTTAATTATCTCATATTGGTGGTTGAATTGTCACGTCCTTATTCCTAGTTGCGTTGTGTGTCTAAGGTTGTAGGGTATGCGTATGTTCCCTAACTCTTTGAACTTACCAAAGGGTCTCGCCTACAAAACCCACTAGGGATAATAAACTCCTACTCTAAGGCACTCTTTGGATGGTTTAGCTTACAACTACTCAAGGAGTCATATTCTAAGGTTCACAAAGATTTAATCAAGCATTAAGTACACAACGAATGACCTATCGCATTACTAGATCATTAATCAACTAAGATAAGAAACAACCAATCAATATTCAATAATTAAGTTTCATATTCCCTAAGCAAACACACAAGTAAATTAGCCGGACATGGAAAACATGCAAGCATACACACAAATAATCAAAGACATAATTGTATTAATGAAGTAAAACACTTATCTTGGTGTAAGATAGGGTTTGGAACCCTAAAATACTGTACAAGACAGCCTTGGTTCGGTTTAGGTTTTTACTCCAAAAGACTACACACTAAATACTGAAAAATTCGGATTCTGTATATAATATTACACATGCGACGGCGTCACTTTATGTTTTGTGACGTCGTCGTGTCGCCGTCATTAGGGTTTCGTCTTGGCCACGTTAGACTTGCGACGGCGTCACCTTATGATTGTGACGCCGTCCTCTTCAGCTTTTGACACCGTCTGGATTACATCTAGGCCGTTTGAGTTGCGAAGGCTTACTCTTTTATAACTTGACGTCGTCACTTGAAAATAGGAGTTTTGGCTTCTGTCCCGTCACAAAGATCCTCCGACGGCGTCACACGTAACACCTAACGCCGTCACCTTATGTTTTCAGCAACTTTGAGTATATCGATTCTGACTTTGGCCATTTTCTTCGTATAATCGCGGCTTTTCGTCCAAATAAGTGCCATTCCAGCATTTTGCCTTCAAGAGACCTAAAAAGTGAAAAGGAACGATATTAAGCAATAACGGATACAAAAGTGATCAAATAAGGGCTTAAACGACCCCTAAAAAAGGTACCTTTTAAAACCTTATCAAATATCCCTACACTTGGTATTTGCTTGTCCTCAAGCAAATGTGCTTTTAGCCAATTAATTTATAAGTTAGAGGTCATGAAGCATTGGTTTAAAACAGTCCACAACACATATAAGCCCCGCAAAAGTCATAACAAGCACGGAAATTACATACTAGCACCTCACATAGGGTGTTTGGATACTCACATCTCTCTCGGGTGTATATGAAATATAACAAATTGGAAATGGAAGATAAACACTCATTAACCGGTCCTAGTACATAGATTACCATAGGCTTGAGAATAGATCAAACCTCCGTCGCTTTGGCGTAAGCACCTAGGAAAGGCTATCAAAGAGGTCTTTAAAGGGTTGTAATGTTAGGCTTACGGTAGGGAAACAAAGGGTTTGGTGGGATAGGCTATATAGTGGTGGCAAGTCAAAAATCTCTATGTTGCAAGTATACGAAGAATGGCGTTGCTAAGCCAAGAATCGACACTCTAAACTCTAGCTGACTGAAACAAACAAACATAAATTTAAAGGATAGATGTAGGATGGTAGCCCGTATGTTTTTTTTTTTTTTTTTTTCATACTCTATTTTTTTTTCTTTTTCTATTTTTTTTTTCATAAACTTTTACTCTACCATCCTCTACGGTAACATCCAAATGATAGGGATTTAAAGGCACATCCCTACACTTGAGTTTTTATTACTCTAATACTAATATGACCCGAATTGAAAAGATCAAAACACTTGGGGTACATTATTACGCAAACAAAGGGAATTTGAATTTAACGTTCCCTTCCCGTCATTTCATAAACTTTAACTTTTCCCATGAATCCCAATCGTCCCAAAACTGTATACAAAGGATATGACTCGACTTAGCAACTCATGCAAGCAACCAGATAATTGAACTAAGGGTTTAAGGTGATAACAATAATGCACTAAAAGTGAGTGCTTAAAGGGTAGGCTAAGGCGATTTGGGTGTATATTTGGGGGTGAGGTGTAAACAATGCTCTTCATTGATATTCCGGAAAAACCGAAACATCACGAGAACCGCGAAAAGGATAGGCTCTGAGGGTTAACTAGGGGTATCGTGTACTAAAGATGAGTACAACGCAAAAGGTGTGGGGGAATTACTCAACCGATGTGGAAGAAGTAATTATATTACTGGTATCAAACAAGGGTTATCCTAATGCCTCTTATCATTTAGTTATTCCTAACTACACAAGTGTAGTCTTACTAGCGATCTCGGAATGCATCACAAAACAAGTTCTAGAATCTAATATACTACCGGTTCACACTCTAAGCATTAAAGATGAATGCTTTAATTCCTACTAATCTAAGGGCGATCCTCACATTTTGGGTAGAATTTAAGTGGTAAAGGGTTTTTGTGCTAGTCATATAACTTCCTATCCGTGAGACGCTTTTGTTAAAACTAATGGCCCACTCATATATGTCATGAAAAATTAAAAATTTGGTGCCAAAATTACACTAACCGACATTTTCTCATGGTTTATTACACAAATACAATTGGACAAAGCAAATAATCAAGGATAAGCATAGTTTCAAAGTTCCCGTTTTATTTTCCCTCCCTACACTTAAACTGAACATTGTCCCCAATGTTCCCCGAAAGTATCAAAGTTATGATAATGGAAGGTAATCAAAAACGAAAGAAACTAGTACTCCCCTGATTAGCTCGGTAGGATCCGTGTGTGAAGTAGTGGTTAAATTCTTTCCAAGAAGAATTTATGCGTGAAAAGCTCCTTCCAATCTTATGTAACTTCTTCTTGAAAAACTAAACCTTCACACTTGAAGAAAACAAACGAAACCTTCGCGTAAAATTGGCGGTAATAATATATATAAGACTCGATTTAAACTAGGATATAATGCTTGTGGAATGGATGTTTACAAAATTTCTGGAAAATTAAGACCTGGAAAATTCCAAAAATTTATAAGTAGCTCAGAAAACGAGAAAAAAGTAATCTGATGTTTTTACTCCTTCCTGACAAATGACGCCGTCAGGTTATCCTGACAAAAACTGGTCTACGATTTTCTGGAAAATTTACTTCTTTAGAATCTGGAAAAATTTCTGCAAAACATCCATTATGACTCAGTACAAGCATTCGACTCGAACAAACATACATATATATCTTTTAGTTAATTGTTATTCTCATGTTTACGTTTCCTTGAAAACGTGTGCAATCCTCCCTACACTTATCCCTTATGTTAAATACCTTTATATGCAATTAAGACGAGGTTAAAAACAAAATAAATCATTTTTACAAATTTAAACATGAGAATAAACAATCAATAAAAGACATATGACACTAACAAGCAAACAATTAAGCATGGGTTGCCTCCCACGAAGCGCTTTTCTTTATTTAAGAGTCTTGTAGCTAGACTCGTAGTCGTGCTCCTACGTTACTTCATTACCGCCATCTCCTTCCTTCGATTTCCCGTCGTCGAAAGTGTGTAGACGTTGTATGCTTACTGTAGATTCCTTGCCAACGTCGTCTATTATGGTGACGGTTTTATCCTTTAGATTGGTTTCCTTCATCAAAAGGCCCAAACCATGTTTGTTTCTACCTCGTAATGCCCTTATCCGTGATTTGTATAAAAGTACTTTTTCTCCATTTAGGAATTCCTTAGGGTTCCTTTGTGCCTTTGGTATCGAAGTGGGATTATTTCCTAACTTTTTATCGGGTTTCCACAATGTTGCATACACTCCTTGAACCATAAAGTCCCTAAGCCCTTTTTCCCATCATTCATTTTCTTCTTAACACTATCGCCAGGGGCTTGTGGATTTCCACTCGTAACCATTTCCATGATCTTAAGAGGATACCTTGGGATGATGGGTATCCTAGCGTACCCTTTCCCGCTTTTAAGTATCATGATGCCCTCTCCGCATTTGATGGTTGCCTTGGCGGTGGCCAGAAATGGTGTTCCAAGAATGAGAGGCACGTTTTTATCTTCCTCAACATCAATAATCACGAAATCCATCGGATAAACGATATTAGCCAACTCAATTATAACATCCACCGCGATTCCTATGGGGTAGACATAGGTGTGATTAGCTAAGGAGAGTCTAAGATCGGTCTTGGTTGGTTTCTCCTTAGTTAACTTATTATAGATTGATAATGGCATTATGTTCACATCAGTCCCCTGATCAGCTAAGGCATTTATATTATCAATATTACCTATGCTACATGGTATCACGAAATTCCCTGTGGTGTCTCGTTTTCTTGTTAATGGTTTTTTTATGACCAACTCATACAGGGGTACCATAGGCAAAGCGTCATACTCTTCTTCTATCATTTTTCCTTCAAGAGCCTCCCTAAGAACTTCATTGTACCTAAAGTTGTTTACTTGGTTTGCAATGGTTTTTTTGTTAATTTCGTGCTTAAGGTAGTACTCAATGGTCTCAGGCTCATCATTAGGCACAAACTCCTCCCTCTTGCTTTCCTCAGTTTTCCTTATCTCAACCCTTGTATCCTCGGACATAATGGAAACGGCGTTAACAAATGAAGTGGGAGGACAATCGTTGCTTCTTACTAGTACCTTCTCGGGAATCTTCGTCTTAGGGTACTCTTTCACTAAGTCCATCATCTCCGCCATTTTTTCCTGTATTTCATCCCTTTGTCCATTGAAGGATTTTAAGAGGGTGTCGAGCTTGGTTGTCATCTCGCTTTGTCGTTGCTTGAAATCGGCTTCAAGTTGCGTCAATCGAGCTTCTTGAGATGACATGAATTTGGACACCATTCCCTCAAGAGTAGTGGAAGTTCCGGTGTTTGGAGGGTTGTTGTAGGATTTTCCTAAGTTATTTGGCTCAAGCTTAGGAGTCTCGTAGGAGCTCATTAGGAATTTGGCTTGATCTTTAAGTTTGAGTGTCCTACGATTGGAAGGTTGGGAGTCAATGGGAGGCAAAGAGACTGCCTTATCAGTTTTGGACAACTCACGGGGGTCATTCCAACATTCGTTTTCATAGAGGGCTAGGTACTCTATTGTACCCCACGATTATTCCACGGTGAGTTTACTAAGTTTACCACCGGCCGCTTGGTCGATGGATTTCTTAGTTGAGAAGTTGACGCGATCATAAAAGATTTGGACTAGAAGCCAAAGATCGATGCCGTGATGAGGGACTTTATGGAGTAAGTCCTTGAATCGAGTCCATGCTTCGTAGAGAGATTCACCTTGACGTTGTTGGAACATCAAGATTTCATTCCTAAGTTTGGTAGTTCTCTCCGGTGGGAAAAATTGGGCGAGGAAACGGGTGGTGAGATCATCCTAGCTTGAGATAGATCCGGCGGGAAGTCGGTCAAGCCAATTACTAGCTTGGTCCCGTAGAGAGAATTGGAAGAGACGTAGACGCGTGGTCTCCCGAGTAGTAGCATCGAGGTCGATGGAATCGACAATTTTAAGGAAATCCTTAAGATGCTGATTAGGATCTTCGGAATGAAGTCCATGGAATGCACATCCATTTTGCACCAACCGGATGGTGTCGGATTGCAGGGCCGTAGTTTGGGCTTGGTCGGGAAGCTCAATGGTGTTCCTATAGCCTAGGTGGCTTGGTCTCGAGTATTCACCAAGAGTACGGGCTCTTGGCGGGTCAATTGGTGGTGGGTTGATGAATGGTGGGTGGTTATCACCTTCCATGATGAAAAGTGATGGGGCTACGAACAAAGGTCACGAAGAAGGGGGATAGACTAAGAGGAAGCTAAAAATGAGAAAAAAAAGTTTACTTGATAGGAATCAAGTAAAGAAACCTAAACGAGGTGGACTACTAACTAGCTATTCTATTCCCCGGCAGCGGCGCCAAAAACTTGATAACGCTACACGCGTCGTTCGGGGTCAAAGGAACTTCCTTTTCGTCGAGCAAGTTTTTCAACACCCTAGGCAGTGAACCTAATCGTTGTAGTGTAGTATTAGGGTAAGCCACGGGTATTGATATCGTTCTCTAGGGGAATAGGAATGCTAGTGAGAAGTTACTACGCTAAGGTTGTGGTTGAGGAAGATTATTTTTTTATCTTTTTATATTTTTTAAGGAAAGAAAAGGTACGAATCTCGGGGTTTGAATTTGGGGGGTTGGTATTGCTACCGATTACTCTACTTATCTAATTATCTAATCTAAGGTGTATGTAGTCTATGTCTAATTAATGTGTGCTCGTGTGATAGTTTAAAGATGTGTTTACTTAGGTTTTACTACTCCTTAATTATTTCATATTGGTGGTTGAATTGTCACGTCCTTATTCCTAGTTGCGTTGTGTGTCTAAGGTTGTAGGGTATGCGTATGTTCCCTAACTCTTTGAACTTACCAAAGGGTCTCGTCTACAAAACCCACTAGGGATAATAAACTCCTACTCTAAGGCACTCTTTGGATGGTTTAGCTTACAACTACTCAAGGAGTCATATTCTAAGGTTCACAAAGATTTAATCAAGCATTAAGTACACAATGAATGACCTATCGCATTACTAGATCATTAATCAACTAAGATAAGAAACAACCAATCAATATTCAATAATTAAGTTTCATATTCCCTAAGCAAACACACAAGTAAATTAGCCGGACATGGAAAACATGCAAGCACACACACAAATAATCAAAGACATAATTGTATTAATGAAGTAAAACACTTATCTTGGTGCAAGATAGGGTTTGCAACCCTAAAATACTGTACAAGACAGCCTTGGTTCGGTTTAGGTTTTTACTCCAAAAGACTACACACTAAATACTGAAAAATTCGGATTCTATATATAATATTACACATGCGACGGCGTCACTTTATGTTTTGTGACGCCGTCGTGTCGCCGTCATTAGGGTTTCGTCTTGGCCACGTTAGACTTGCGACGGCGTCACCTTATGATTGTGACGCCGTCCTCTTCAGCTTCTGATGCCGTCTGGATTACATCTAGGCCGTCTGAGTTGCGACGGCCTATTCTTTTATAACTTGACGTCGTCACTTGAAAATAGGAGTTTTGGCTTCTGTCCCGTCACAAAGATCCTCCGACGGCGTCACACGTAACACCTGACGCCGTCACCTTATGTTTTCAGCAGCTTTGTGTGTCTCGATTCTGACTTTGGCCATTTTCTTTGTATAATCGCGCCTTTTCATCCAAATAAGTGCCATTCCAGCATTTTGCCTTCAAGAGACCTAAAAAGTGAAAAGGAATGATATTAAGCAATAATGGATACAAAAGTGATCAAATAAGGGCTTAAACGACCCCTCAAAAAGGTACCTTTTAAAACCTTATCAACAACCCTCCAAACAAAGGAAATTCCATTAGTATTGAGGGAATGCTGTCCAAATTCATGTCATCTTAAGAAGCTCGATTGACTGAACTTGAAGCCGATTTCAAGAAACGACAAAGCGAGATGACAACCAAGCTTGACACCCTCTTAAAAGCCTTCAATGGATAAAGGGAAGAAATACAGGGAAAAATGGCGGAGATGATGGACTTAGTGAAAGAGTACACTAAGACGAAGGTTCCTGAGAAGGTGTTAGTAAGAAACGATGAGTGCGCTACCCCCACTTTGTTTGTTAACACCATTTCCATTGTTTCCGATGAGGATGGAGTAGTTGAGAAGAAGGAGACTGAGAGCAGGAAGGATAGTAAGGATAAGGATGAGGCTCGGACTGATGATGAACCCAAATTCATCAAGCACTACCTTAAGCATGAGATCAATATGAAAACAATTGTTAACCAAGTGAACAACTTTAGGTGCAATGATGTTCTTAGGAAAGCCCTCTTAGGTGAAATAGGAGAGGAAGAGTATGACACCATTCCTATGGGACCTATGTATGAGTCAATTCTGAGAAATCCAGTAACTAAGAAGCAAAAGATCTCTGGGAACTTTGTAATTCCATGTAGCATAGGTGACTTAGAGAATATAAATGCCTTGGCCGACCAAGGATCCGATGTAAACATAATGCCGCTATCAGTCTATAATAAGTGACTAAGGATGAACCGACCAAGACCAATCTTAGATTTTCCTTAGCAAATCATTCATATGTTTATCCCATAGGAATAGTGGAGGACGTCTTAATTGAGGTTGCCAATATTGTCTATCCAGTGGACTTCGCAATTATAGACATTGAGGAAGATAAAAACATGCCATTAATCCTGGGAACACCTTTCCTGGCCACCGCCAAGGCAACCATCATATGCGGTGAAGGGATTATGATACTCAAAAGTGGAAAAAGACAACTTAGGATACCTATTGTTCCGAGATATCCTTTGAAGATTATGGAGAAGGTAAAAGATAGGTGTCAGGATTTAGAAAATCCATAGTGAAGTGTCAGTCACCCCAACTATAGTCTAGCACAAGTTAGCTCGTAGACATATCATTATTTACATGTTTATAAGTTAGTTATTAGCTTAGTTTAGCTTAGAGTAACACCATGGAGGAAGGACGGGTCTTTACCCACTGTATGCCTGATCCATAGTCCGACAGGAGGACGTAGTCTTTGTAAGTATAAATACCCCTTCCATCCTTGGAAGGGGTGGTGCTTCATTTTAATCTAACCTTCTCTTTTTTTTATCTCTCTAGAATCACCCTCTCCTCTCTTTATCTCTCTAAAACCATAGCATACTTGATTCATCACCATCCAAGGCCACCCGAATCATCAAACACAATATATGAATGATCCTACAAATGGTACCAGAGCCAGGTTATTGTGTTGTGTTGATTTATTATGGTTTCTACATGTTTTTAAGATGTTTTTTTGTGGTACTGTTTGTTGGCCGGAAATTTTTTTTCCCTATTTTCGTGGAAACCAATTTATTCATGTTTTTGTATCCTTTTGTTTTCAAAAAGTCATTTGGTCTATTTTTAAAACATCTGTATTGTGTCACTTCTTTGTCCAAACAGATTATTTATTATCATTATATGACTTTTTGGTAACAATATGTGAAAATTTATGTGGTCAAACTGTGGTCAAACTCGGTCAAAGAAGCAGTTTTTGTCATGTTTTTCTAGGTTTTTGAAGCTGAACGGAAATAATGGTCGGAAAAGTACGCCGGAAAAATGATCAAAAGGTCAAAACCCTCTTTCTATGCTTAAGGACTCATTTACACTATGAATACGAGTAACTGGTGAAGTTACTCGTAAAGAACCTTGCTTACGAGTAAGCTTACGCGTAAGGTTTTTTTTACGCATAAGCATAAGCCTTACGCATAAGCCTTTCGCATAAGGTCTTATGCATAAGCTAAAAGACCTGTTTACGCATAAGCTATAAGACCAGCTTACGCATAAGCAACTTGACTTACGCTTAAGGTTTTAAAACAAGTTACACGTAAAAAAATTTAACAACTCTTATGCGTAAATCAGTAACATTTTACCACGACCATTTACCAAAACTCAAACGACCTCAGGTTCATCAACCTTCATTAGTCCAAGTGACACAAAACCAAAAAAAATCCAACTCTATCATCCAATCCCAATCTAACCTATCCTATCCTCCATCTTCTATTTCATCAAGACTTAAGAATCAAATCGTAACATAATTAAAATCGATCTCAGATTTGTTTCAATTTTTTAAATGAAACTATTATCCTCGCAGATCCTATTGAAGCTTTGCTTCTAATTAATATCCGAAACTAAGATAGAAAAAGATTAATAACAAAAATGTTATCAATCGTTTTCCTGTTTCGTTCCTCAACCTCAAACAAACTACAAAAACAAGATAAAACCTACCCAAGACCTTTAAAGATATTGATGCCGAGAAGCTTGGTGTTTATTCGACCAAGAAACGATGTTGGTGGGTTTGATTGTTAGTTTTATGAAGCAAGGAGATCTGTTGAGATGATTATTGGGTAAAAGGTGTTTTGTTTTTGAGATGATAATACTGATTGAAATGCTTTTGGGAGAAATGATGTGGTAGGCGTAATATTTGAGTATGTGTTAGTTTAGGTTTAGGGTTAAATGTTATACTTGACTTATAACCGGATGGGGATTTTCGTAGTATATGGATCATGAGTTGATATCACTTCATTGGATTTGGGCTTTTATAACTAAATCTGATTCTTGTGAACCGGGCCTACGAGAATTTGGAGTTTGGGCTTCGTGAGTTACACTTGTTCGTGGGCCTAAATCAACAAGGATTAGCATGGAAGAATTGTTTGTGATGGACGCATTCGCGGGTTGAGTACTTGAGTTGATATTTTCTTATGCCAAGTGTATCCTCAAAAAAAAAAAAATGGTCATCCGAATTTTTTTGTGTATACAAAAATTTTGGATACATTTTTTTATATATATTGCTTATGAATGGTATTTTTGGTACGGTAATTTTTCACGGAAGGATACAAAATTCACGTCTTGAGCGAAGACTTGAAAAAATGACTACGGGGTCTTTGTACGGTATTATTGATGCGAAATTGAAGTGGCGTTTCACGGGTGATCTTCCTTATCTTTGAGACGGTGTTTGATTGGTTACATGTCTCAAGATAACTTGTTGAGGCATTCTTCATAAGTATTCGTAAGCGATTATGAACTTGACAATCTGGTTATAACTGATGTTGTGAATTGTTTCAAGATTATAGAACAAGTAGAAAGTCACAAATTTGGGATGTTTACTTCCTTTTCAAGTTAGTCGTATCGGGTTTTCTCCATATGTGGTCATTACTATTAGCCGATGAATCAATGGAGGTTCAATTTCAGCAATTCCCTTGAGATATTCGTCGCCACAAAATGTCAATGATACTTCACAGTCTAAGCAAAACCTTTCAAAAATTCGTCAGCGTCAGTCATGATTTTTCAAGATGTTTGCTTATGACAAGAACTTCTTGTGCAAATGGTCGTACACGTTATGATGCTTCCGAAAGTTCAAAACCATCATGGGGGAGAAACATGTACTTTGACGTGTTACGGTCAACCTCTAGGGGGAAGTAGTATACACTACTTGACTTAGTATGGTTTGTGAAGCTGTCTACATTTGGGTATAGAATTGTTCATGGTGGAGAAGAATCGTTGAAGAACCAATGCATGTTCCCCTAAAATAGATATTCACCGAAACCAAAGTTGTCATAACATATTCAAGCTGACATTTTTTACGGTTTTGTCTTGATTTTGTAAAATCCCGCGAAAGAATCTATTTCTCGGTTTAAATCATATACTTATAAAATCCCGTGACAATGGAAACATCCTGGTAAAAGTAATGTGCATTTCCGGATCTATCTTGCGGTTTATTATTGGTTTTGTAAAATCCCGCGAAAGAAACTATTTCTCGGTTTTGACCATAGAATTGTAAAATCCCGTGATGATGGAACCATCCTGGAGAGAGGAAAGTGTATTTTGGGATCTTATCTGATGCTGGTGCTACAGTTTCTACTTCGAAGAATCGATAAAATGGTGTACTTCATGAATTGGATGTGTGTTTGGATATTTTCATGGCAGTTTGGTTATTACAAGGTTTTATGGGGTTATGTGCTTTTAACCACGGTCGGGATGAAACCATTGTCATAGTTCACTTAAAACGTCAAAGGAGGCTAGATTTGAGCTTTAAACCACAAGATGTGACAACGGCGTTAATTCAATATTATCTATTTGAGGTTGAAGTGAAATGTCACGGGCAAATGTACTTGATATCTGAAGGTATCGGGGATGGTTGGATGAAGATTCTTCAAGATCCTTGTTCGAGCTTATTATCAAAAATGAAGACTTGGAAATCTAGTTATTGTTGGGTGATTTTTTCCTTTTCGTTTACCACTTGGGGGAATTGGGCTCTTACCACCACAAAATAACTATCACTTTAAGGAGTTACGTTGTAGTGCTCAGTGTCACATTCAATTATGGATTTTCAAGAGGTGATGTACGTCTTATACTTGATGGTTGGTTGGATGAAGACTATAGAGTACTTAGAGATTCAATGGAGGATGAAATCTCAGCACCGCTCTTTGTTACATATATGCAAGTTTAAGTCACGAGTTTGGGTTAGTTTACTTCAGGGTCAAATTCATCATATTGGGTTTTCTCCATCAGCTGTCACTACAAAGAGCCTACTGAATGATAATGGGGTTGATTACAAGTTTGCCAAGAGAGATTGAAAAGAGAGAGATAATGACGTTTGAACACAACAGTTCAAGCCTCGTTCTCTAAAGAAAAGAAAAGTGTACGTCTCAGTGCGCTTTATCTTCGGAAGAAGAGAAATCTTCTCAATAATGACCATTCTCATCAACATGCTTCATACTTTTTCCATGCGCGTTCAATCATCAAGTGGATCTACTTACCATGGATTGTATTCTTATTTCATCTGCTCAATCAAAATCGGCAATGACGACATCAAATGCAAGTTTTGCGGGGGAGAAGTGTGAATAAACTACGTCGTGATGATTTCACTTGCTCAAGTGGATCTATTTACCATTGATAGTATTCTTATTTCACTTGCTCAATCAGAATTGGCAATGGCGACTTCATTTGCAAGTTTTGCGGGGGATAAGGGTGAATAAACTACATCATGATGATTTCACTTGGTTAATCAAGAATGGCAACTTCGTATGCAATTCTTGAGGGGGAGAAAAAGTGTGATAATTCTGCATGTTGATTAATATCTAAGAATAAATGGTCAAACGGCTCCAAACTAATGTAAGAACCGAGCTTCTTCTTATCGGGTCATCTTTACATGGAGTTTTTCTAAGAGCCGCTGGTTGACATCTTCTCACGGACTGATGAGTTTAACGACAAAGTGCTTCCAGTTGCGGGGCTGATTTCCTTGATGAACATCTTTTTGTTCTTGTTTGATTGGGAGGGATTTGATTTAAGGGGATTTGCTATATACAAGTTAACGGGAATGCATGTGGTGAGAAGAAGATGTTAACTGTCTATTTCCCCATTCGGACAATCTTGAAGAAGGTCGAGTCTACAGTCGGTTCTACATTTTCTGCTACATGTTAGAAGACTAAAGACGAGTTGCATTTAACGATCTAAAGACTTCTTCTTAATTCAAGCATTTATCAAACAGATTGTCGGTTTAGGGGAGAGCACTAATTGGGGGAGGGTGAAATGTCTGATTTAATCCCCAATTAGACTTGCTCACACTCTTCAGCAAGTTGATTCTCACAAAGATTTAATGTGGTCTTCTCTAAAAGATTTCAAGTATTTGGGCTTATTATGTGTTGCTGATTCTGAAGTATCAAAACCAGCAAGGGGGAAGGAGACACGCATCTAAACACAAAGCGAGTAAACTTGATGAACTTAATTCTTCTAAGTGATTGAAGATATCCCGGGAAGACAAATGTCATGACCGTAGAGAAACTCAAGGTTTTACTCATCAAGGCTTTTAGTGTTATTATTCCAACTACGTGGGGGAAGTGATGTAAGAGAAAGTTTTTAAAGATAAAGGAGGTACACAAGTGTGTGATGGTTTCGATATTATCGCAATCATCAGGGGAGAGAGAATTGTGTACATTGGGGGCGCTCAGCTGTTTCACTTGAGTGCTTAATCAGTGATTCAGAGATATAATCACTTATTCTGGAGTTGACATCCGCAGAGATAATCAGTGATTCGGCCTGCTTCTTCAATGTTATCGGTTATTCTCTCTTTGGGCATTCAGGTACTTTGGGTTCTTGATCTTCATACACTTTCTTTAGGGGAGAGAAAAGTATACATCTGGGTTATTCTTTGGCTATCGAACTTAATCTGCTACTTCGATGGTATAAGTTTCTCTGTCTTCGGGTATATGTGTATTCGGGTTCGTGAGCTCTAGTCTAAGAGACTGACTGCATCAATTCATCTACTTGGGGGAAGTGGTCTTTTGACACCTTTTGGAATGGATCGCTTCAGACTTCAGTGGAAAAGAAATATGAGAAGAAATTTAAAGAGTGGGATGATACGTTGCTGTTCTTGTTGATGATATAACCCCGAACGAAGAATCTCGACTATCGTTCTTAAAAGGAGCAGCAGGATTTATGATAATGGTGTGCTTCTTTGTGCACCTGGCTAAGGCAAGCTTGTAATAGAGCTTCGAATCTGCTCATCTAATGGATTTTCGGTTTGGGGGGAAGCTGCCAAAGTCTCTCTTTCTCAAAGGCTCATGTTCTATCTTCTATTCTGGAGCCTCAGAAGCTTTGGTGGTGAAAGTTTAAGAGATGATGAGTTCTTCTACAACGGGGCTGCTCGATATCCTTATCTCGGTACTCGTATCATCATCCTTCTTAAACTATATCATCTACACTATCTGTATATATTTATCTAAAACCAAAATAAAAAAATATAAAACCAACAAAAAGAAAATAGAAAAATAGAAAATTTCAAAAATCCATAAAAATCAGAAAATTTGAAAAATACCAAAAATATGTTTTCTCAAGACATGTCTTTTGGTATCGATAACATCTACGGTCTTAGAAATGTCATTCAATAATGGCACAGGACCATAGATGAAGTTCGAGCAGGAGGTGTAAATATTCTTTTTCAAATCATGTCTACAACTATGGCTTACAGTTTTTTCAGACTGTAACCCGCGCTTCAAATGATGGCTTGCAGTTATTTCAGACTGTAACCCGTGCTTAAACTATGGTTTGCTATTATTTCAGATAGCAACCCGTTCTTCAAGAAAGGAAAGTGCTGCGCTAAACCAATTTTCAAAAATTTCGTGCACTTATCCTAAAACAAAATAAGGAAAGTATGTCGAAGGACTGCTATTCCTACTCAAATATTTTTCCTTCTAAAAAATTCTTCAGAAAAATATTTGTTTTAACTAAATGGTGGTAAATGAGTTGCTTGAAAATCAATTAGAATCAGAATTTTGATAAATTTGCAAAACCCAATCAATGACTTTGGCATGTTTAAATTTTTTTATGAAATGAGTCATTGATTGAGGGGGAGAATGTTTTCAAATTTATATCATCTAACGGGCTTATCTAAATTATCCTATATACTTAAATGTAAAACATGTTAACCTAGGTTGAAGGACTAGGTGCCTAGGATATGATTGTTAGGATCAGATGATTGGAGTTTGATAAACACATTATTCCCATGCCTTATATGAACTAATTGATATGTTGGATTGACTTTTATTAGTCGATTGCTGTTTGGGTGATGTCGACCACCATATATCTGTATGTATGTTCACTAACGTATGCAGATATCAAGGATATAAGAATGTTCTCGATCCGGATCCCACAAATGAAGATGATTGGATGCCGAAAGGAAAGGGTAACTATTTCTTGGGTCGACAAATGAAGAAACGGAGCTTAATTGGACTTCTATGGAGAGTTGGCATAACAAATGCAACGTCAGAGGTCTCACTGCATCAGCAGACGGTTTTCTTACAAATGAAGAAATGGAGCTTAATTGGACCTCTATGAAGAGTTGGCATAAAAAATGCAATGTCAGAGGTCTCACTGCATTTGCAGATGGTTTTCTTCCTGCCCTACAGCAACAACAACAAAAGCAGCTTAACCACCTAACTTATCTTTGTGTAGGATAAATAGTGATGATACCATTTTTTCTTAAAACAATTTTAAAAATATTGTTTTGAAAATGGAAAAATATTGTTTTGAAAATAAATTGGACTAAATTTTGGAAATCACCGGACTTCATTTTATCAAAACCTAAGTCACTCAATCAACGACTACAGTCATCGATTGAGGGGGAGAGTGATTTAAAATAAATATTTTCAAACGATATTTCTTCATAAAAGTCCGGGTTGTACAACAATAAGTGGTGATATAAAGATTTAATGTTATGTCATCGTATGATTTTCTTTAAAACTCAAAAATCTTTCAAAATGATTTTTTTTGTTCTTGTTTGATTGTGAAATTGTTTTTTTTAAACATCTCTTAAAAACTATCATACCTGACACTAACAATCTTTAATGTCTAAAATTGATCCGTATCAATCATTTTTCAAAACTAAATCAAGCCACGTCTTTCCCCAAAATCTTTTAAATGATTTAAATCAATTGGGATCACAAATCTCAAAATGTTTGAAATTTTTGATCGGGGGAGAGATCGTGATTTAAATCTCAAATTTGTTTAAATGAAATTGGTTTTAGTCCTTTAAAGGCACTCTTGCCTCCATGTGTCAAACGATTTCAATATATGATGCACATGATTTAGGAGGAGCATTTATCCAAAAACAAGATGAGTATTTAAACCTGGCCACATTTTCTCCCATGTTTTCTAAACCTTATTAAATCACTTGGGATCTTAAATCTCAAAGGGTTTGATATTTTTGATCGGGGGAGAATTTGTGATTTAACTATGAAATCTGGTAAATGATGATCGATTTGATTCAAAAGTGCATATTGCTCTCCCATATGTGCTAAATGCATTCGAATCTCAAAGCACATATTGAGGGGGAGCATTTTAAAAGAAAATAAACTATCAAGGTACAATGATTTCTATGTTTCAACAATAAAGTACCTTGATTGATTTTCTAATGGTTTCTTAATGGCTTCGGTGATCGTGGATGTACTTCAAAAGAACTCTTTCCTCTATGTGATAAAATGATTTCAAATATCCAGCGCACATTTTGAGAGAGAGAATTTACCAAGAAAATCAATTGGTTTTTTCAAAGGAAATTGTGATCAAGAAATTATTTCAAAGAACTCTTGCCTCCATGCGCTAAACAATTTCAAAATCATATGCACATGTTGAGGGGGAGCATTTCTAAATGATCAAAACAATTAATGTACAAAATTCTTTGATATTATATCACAAGTACCTTGATTGATTTTCCAAATGAATTTTCAGTTGGTTTCATGGAAGAATGAACTGTACCAAAAGACCGACCATTTGACTTTATGCATGGAGTTATAAGGATGGTGAGGTTAGGTATTAGTTCCCACGATCCGCCAGAACCAGAGGGATCTACCCAGGGACAATCCACTAGATAGTGTAGAGTCCTTAGGTATATTGAAAAAAGGAGAAAAGTGAGAAATGGCAAGAGTGCGGACTGAGACAGAGCAAGTACTGGAATAAAACCAACAAGGTTCTAGTTATGAAGTCTCGGTAAGCACTGAAGGGGTTGAAGAATGAAAAAGAATTGGAATGTGAAAAGGGTGAAAAGAAATAGCCCTCCAATAATTCAACCTTAGGGCAGAAACCGGGTTCAATACATATGCTACTGGTGGTTACTAAGGT
This sequence comes from Chrysanthemum makinoi, assembly GCA_910596185.1. Classification (NCBI taxonomy): domain Eukaryota; kingdom Viridiplantae; phylum Streptophyta; class Magnoliopsida; order Asterales; family Asteraceae; genus Chrysanthemum; species Chrysanthemum makinoi. Next base: position 57,981,255 of record OU343223.1, on the reverse strand, counting down.
AACACCGGTATTGAAGACAAGACGTCATGGACCCAGTGACGCACTGCACTAAAACTTCCCAAGCTACTCAAGTTCCTCTTAAAAGGACTTGTTTCATTCTCACGGGGAACCTACATAATCTATCGACTTTCTCTTAGAGATTGTTGATATTGAAGAAGGAGACCCTCTCCCTAGTCTCCGGCATAGGAAACCAAATGTGCACAATTGAGTCTAGAGCCAAGAGATCATCCACAATATCTCATTAGGACACATTATTAATGAAGACTTGCTGTTTCACACAATGTGGAAAGTAAGAATATATTAAGAGTCCTACGCATTATCCTTGTGGTATTGCCAGAACATCCGAGTGATATGTTAAATATTCACGATGAAGATGGAAATCCTTCTAGAGCCAACACCAAACAAGCTCTTGGTGGGTGACATGTGAGATCATTCATAAGATCAAGCTTGTGACAACTGGATAGAAACGATGGGGAGATTCACTTTTGAATCAACCTTGGTCCAGGAAATGGATTGATGGATACCTCTGAAAAACCGTTCGTTGTGCTTAAAAATTCTTTTCTGTAGCACATCAACTGTGTATTAATGTTTCAAAATTAAAGGGTATTTATGATTGATAATTGATTTTCCATAAAACCTTCGTTGTATTGCAAAACACTTTCTATTAAGCAATACACGATTGTTTTTAAATCATTTTCATCAATCAGTGAATCTCAATTCACTGGTTCACTCACTCCGTGTTGTCTTCTTTGAGACGCTCCAGTATGAGAACAACTAGTGCAGCTGCGAAACCCTGTCAATGAGATTCCTCGAAATTCTACCTGATCACAGGCAGTACTTGTACTGATCAACGGAGAACCGTGCGCCGTGCACCTCAATTCAACGAAAGTGATCAAAGACACTTTCGTGCGCTTTATTGCTAGCTGTTGTATGCAGGAACACCCGACGGTAGCAGCTGATCAGAATTGAGTAGTCAATCCAAAGCCGCGTGCTCTCAGCATCCACACTTAATTAAAGAAATCATGACAAGTTCTTATCTACATAACCTGGCTCTGATAGCTGCAAATATCATGAACCAGTAAAGCTTCCGCTACTCTGAAGAAAAGATGTCATGATCCAGAAAGTGTGATCATGTCGGTCTGAAAGTCACAACATCACATGACGGCAACACAACAAAGGGTCATCCAGATATTTAATGTGTCTGATGATCTCGATGAAAGCTCGAAGATCATCAAGATATGGATCAGTTCAAAGACCTCCACTGAAAGTACACAATAATCGGACTATGAAGAGTCACTGCTAAGCCACAAAGATTGCAGAAGTGAAGAAATTGAAGTCTACGAGCTTAAGACTAAAGATAAAATAGAATGCCAGGATTCAAAATGTAAATCATGGGGTGACCTCCCTTAGGGGGGGATTGTTAGGATTTAGAAAATCCATTGTGAAGTGTCGGTCACCCCAACTATAGTCTAGCACAAGTTAGCTCGTAGACATATCGTTATTTACATGTTTATTAGTTAGTTATTAGCTTAGTTTAGCTTAGAGTAACACCGTGGAGGAAGGACGGGTCTTCACCCACTGTATGCCTGATCCACAGTCCGACAGGAGGACGTAGTCTTTGTAAGTATAAATACCCCTTCCATCCTTGGAAGGGGTGGTGCTTCATTTTAATCTAACCTTCTATTTTTGTTTATCTCTCTAGAATCACCCTCTCCTCTCTTCATCTCTCTAAAACCATGGCATACTTGATTCATCACCATCCAAGGCCACTCGAATCATCAAACACAATATATGAATGATCCTACAATAGGAATTCGCACGTCTACAATAATGCCGTTAAGAATAAAATTGCTGAATGGGAAAAAGGGCTTAGAAATTTCATGAGTCAAGGGATGGATGCGACATTGTGGAAACGTGATAAAAAATTAGGGAACAATTACACCACAAAGCCACAGCCTCAAAAGAACCCTAAAAAAATTTGAATGGAGAAAAGGTGCTTTTGTATAAATCAAGAATAAAAGCATTAAGAGGAGGGAATAAGCCAAGATGGTTTGGACCCTATACGGTGAAAGAGACTCATCTAAAAAGTGAAACCGTTATCATATTAGACGACGATGGGAGAGAGTTCACGGTAAGCATTCAACGTTTACAACCTTATGATGAAGGCTTTGTGAAAAGAAATAAGAACGTTAGTGAAGTCACGTAGGAGCACTACTTCGAGTCTAGATACAAGACTCATAAATAAAGAAAAGCGCTTCGTGGTAGGCAACCCATGCTTAATTGTTTGCTTGTTTGTGTGTAATATATATTTTTATTGTTGTTTATTCTCATGTTTGAATTTGTAAAAATGCTTTATTTTGTCTTTAACCTCGTCTTAATTACATATAAAGGTATTTTACAAAAAGGATAAGTGTACGGAGGATTACACATGTTTTTAAAAGAACGTAAACATGAGAATTACAATTAATGAAATTGATATACATGTGTGTTTGTTAGAGTCAAATGCTTGTATCGAGTCATCATGGATGTTTTGCAGGAATTTTTCCAGATTCTAAAGATGTAATTTTTCCAGAAATTTTCCATAAAAACGCAGCAGACCAGTTTCTGTCAAGACAACCTGACGGCGTCAGGATTAGAACCTGACGACGTCAGGAGGAGCAGAAAAAGCTTATAAAATTTCTCTCATTTTCTGTGCTACTTATAAATTTTTGGAAATTCTCAGGTCTTAATTTTCCAGAAAAACTGCTAACATCCATTCCACAAGCATTATATCTTATTTAAGTCTGGAATTACATCTTGTTGTGATTTTTCTTTGTTCGGTTTGATGCTTTGGGTTGTCGTTTTCTTATGAGTGTGCAGGTTATTTTGAACAAGAAGAAGAAACAATAAGCTATGAGAAATATTTGTCAGGGCAATTTTAGTGCCAAATTTTAATATTTTCATGACATGTACGGGTGGGACTTTAGTCTTAATAAAGCGTCTCATGGATAGGAGTTATATGACTAGCACAAAAACCCTTTACCACTCAAATTCCACCCCAAAATGTGAGGTTCGCCCCTAGATCTATAGGAATTAAAGCATTCACCTTTAATGCTTGAGAGTGTACCAGAGTATAATAGATTCTAAAACTTGTTTTGTGATGCATCCGAGATCGCTAGTGAGACTACACTTGTGTAGTTAGGAATAACTAAATGATAAGAGGCATTAGGATAACCCTTGTTTGATACCCGTATTATATTTACTTCTTCCACATCGGTTGAGTAATTCCCCCACACCCTTGCAATGTACTCATCTTTAGTACACGATACCCCTAGTTAACCCTTAGAGCCTATCCTTTTTGCGGTTCTCGTAATGTTTCGGTTTTCCGGAATATCAATGAAGAGCATTGTTTACAATTCACCCCTAAATGTACACCCAAATCGCCTTAGCCTACCTTGTATGCACTCACTTTTAGTGCATTATTGTTATCATATTAAACCCTTAGTTCAATTATCTAGTTACTCTCATGATTGCTAAGTCGAGTCATATCTTTTGTACACAGTTTTGGGATGATTTGGACTCATGGGTAAAGTTAAATTTTATGGAGTGACGGGAAAGAACGTTAAATTCAAATTCCCTTTATTTACGTAATAAGGTACTCCAAGTGTTTTGATCTTTTCAATTCGGGTCAAATTAGTGTTAGAGTAATAAAAACTCAAGTGTAGGGATGCTCCTATAATCCCTTATATTTTGATGTTATCGTAGAGGATGGTAGAGTAAAAGTGTATGCAAAAAAAAAAAAAGCCATACGGGCTACCATCCTACATCTATCTTTATATTTATGTATGTTTGTTTCAAAGTTATATAGAGTTTAGTGAGTCGAGTCTTGGCTTAGCAACGCCATTCTTTTCATGCTTGTAACATAAGATTTTGACTTGCCACCACTAAATAGCCTATCCAACCAACACTTTGTTTCCCTACCATATGCCTAACGTTACAACCCTTTTAAAGACCTCTTAGATAGTTGTTCCTAGGTGCTTACGCCAAAGTGGTAGAGATTTGATCTAGTCTAAAGCCTATGGTAATCTATGTACTATGACCGGTTAATGAGTGTTTATCTTCCGTTTCCATTTACTATATTTCATATACACCCGAGAGATGAGAGAATCCAAACACCACTTGTGAGGTGCTAGTATATAATTTCCGTGTTTGTTATGACTATTGCGGTGCTTTTACTTGTTGTGAATTATGTTAAACCAATGCTTTATGCCCCCTAACTTATAAATTGATTGGCCAAAAGCACATTTGCTTGAGGACAAGTAAATACCAAGTGTAGGGATATTTGATAAGGATTTAAAACGTACACTTCTAAGGGGTCATTTAAGCCCTTAATCACCCACTTTTATATCCGTTACTGCTTAATTTCTTTCCTTTTCACTTTTTAGGTCTCTTGGAAGCAAAATGCTGGAATGATGCATTTTTGGATGAAAAGGAGTGAATATGTGAATAAAATGGCTAAGTCAAGATCAAGACACTCAATCTGCGAGAATTACACCTGACGGCGTCCCAAACAGAGGGCGACACCGTCCCTCTCTACGTAATTAAATTTGTGATGACTCAATAGCGATTTTGCTAATTTGCACCTGACGGCATCAGGCTTTGAAGAGTAAGGGCGTCACGAAGACTTTTCTTCTCAGACGACCTAGATCCAGATTCAGACGACGTCACTACTGAAGACTGACGGCGTCACAACCACAACGTGACGTCGTCCCAATGATGACTTGGCCAAGACGAAACCCTAATGACGGCGATCTGGCGGCGTCCCAACTATAATGTGACGCCGTCGCGAATGTAAAATTATATTTAGAAATCAAATTTTCAGAATTTTAAGAGGTAGACTTGTGGAGTAAAAACCTAAAACGATTTTGGTCCGGTTTGGACAGTATCTTAGGGTTCTCATACCCTATTTTACATCAAGATAAGTAATTTACTTCATTGATTTCATTATGTCTTCGATTGTATGTGTGTATGCTTGCATGTTTAACATGTCTAGCTAAATTTCTTGTGTGTTTGCTTAGATCTATGAAACCTAGTTGTTAATTATTGTTAGCTTGTCTCTTATCTTAATTGTAATTGGCTTAGGATGGTTAATTAGGTTATCGTTGTGTTTAATACTTGATAAATCTTTGATAGTTTATGAATGACTTAGTGGATTTCGTTTACTAAATCCAAAGATAACCTCAAAGTTAGTTTATGAATGACTTAGTGTATTTTGTTTACTCAAAGAGTTAGGGAATGCACACCTTACGACCTTAGGAAACACAACGCGTTAAGAATAAGGACGTGACAATTCAACCTACAATAAAAGATAACTAGGGAGTAATAGTATCTAGGTAAACACATTTTTTTAAATTATCATACGAGCATACATCAATAGACATAAGACTACCCATAGTTTAAATAATTAGATAGTAGAAGTAATCTGTAGAAGTACCAACCCCAAAATCCAAACCTCGAGATTTTACCCTTAGCTTTCTAAAAAAATATAAAAAGAAAAAAAAATAATCTTCCTCAACCTCAACCTTAGCGTAGTACATCTCTCACTAGCATTCCTATTCCATTTGAGAATGATATCAATACCCGAGGCTTACCCAATACTACACTACAACGATTAGGTTCACTGCCAAGGGTGTTGAAAAACTTGCTCGACGAAAAGGAAGTTCCTTTGAACCCGAACGCGTTATACGCGCATTAGACCCAAAACTATCCAAGTCAAGATGCTTCGATAGGGCAAGGTCCGGGTCACGGTTCGTACCACGGTTCGTACCATGATTCCATTCCCATTGAAGACGATGATGATGAAAAAAACGACGATGCTGAAGAGATGTCACCCATCAAACCAAAGAAGCCTTCAAGACGTGCTTCAAAGACGAAAGACAAAGGCAAGAAGCCCGAAGCAAGCAAGGACAAAGGCAAGAAGGTCGCCAAACCATGGACAAAGGCGGAAGAGATCGCGCTTTGTAGAGCTTGGGTTTATGTGTCGGAAAACTCAGTGCGAGGAAACACTATAAATAGGCACCGCTTTTGGGAGGAGGTGATAACGTATTTTAAAAAGGAAACTGGCTCAGACAGAACCTACGACTCCATCACTACCAAATGGAAGAATAGGATTTGTAATAGGGTTGAGAATTTTTGTGCTATTATTGATAATGTCAAGAAAAATCATGGAAGTGGTGAGAATGATGTAGACGACAAACAAAAAGCTTTTAGAGAATACCGTATGATGTACGGTCATGATTGTACCTTGGAGGAGTGTTGGGAAATTTTGAGGGGACATGATGCTTGGAAGAATTGTGAGATGTCGGCTTTCCAAACGAATAGTCAGAAAAAAACAAAGGGTTCTACAACTACCTCGGGGTCAACCAAAGGTCCTTTGAATGTCCAAGATGTTGATGATTCTGATGATGAGGAAGAGACTGGAGAATCACGACTAGAAGGTCGTGACGCAGCAAGGAAGAAATCATCTTCCTCCTCTCGTGATCAAACATCAGAATCATTTATTGGTTCGTTAGCCAAAACCTTCTTCAAATTCAAGCCGTCAAAAGGGGAAAAAGCTAAGGGTAAGGAGGGTTTAGAAGATGCGTACATAAGGTTGAGGGAAAAAGAGCTGGAGATGAAAAGAGAGAAACTTGAGCTCCAAAAAAAGATGATGGACCTCATGACGCTATCAAAACGGGAGACCGACATAATTTTCTACAATACCCAGTCGACCCAAATTTGACCCCACAACAACTAGAAGAACTGATGAAAGTCAAGGAAACAATCAAGGAACGCTACAGTTTAGATTATTAGTTTAAGTTTGTAATGTTTATTTTAATTTAGTATTGTAATGTTTATTTTAATTTTAGTGAATTTAAATTTGTTGTTTAAAATGTTTGAATTAAAAAAAAAAATCGGTCATCGAATGTGACAACTTGGTCGTGTCTGATCGCCGGAAAGCTGATGTGGCACCTGATGACTTGGGTAACGAGTGTGTCAAGCCTAACGGTTTTCACGTGTACTTGAGGGGTCTGGGTTTCTCAATCAAGTCACTCAGGGTTCAAGTCACTTCACATAAAATTTCAATTATTTGCATATAAAATATTTCCTCATGATGATGATTCAGGAGCAAGGACTCCTATAGGTGCATGTAGTCACTAAAAATTGCAAATTGACAAGACACAATGATGACGAAAAATGTAGTCAAGTTAGGCTAGTCCCAATCGTGAACGGATATGACCAGGTACTAGAGCCACGTAGCTTTCTCTCCAGCGACCAGATATGACCCGGATGCCACAGTCGATGACTCAAGGTTTTTTTTTTTTTTTTTTTTTTTTTTTTTTTTTTTTTAATTCAAATATTTTAAACATTAAATTTAAATTCATTAAAATTAAAAAAAACATTACAACACGAAATTCAAATAAACATCAAAAGATTAGAAGTTATTCAATAACGTTAAAAACATTACAATAAACTTTCTCGCGGGGAAGACGAGAAGAACCGAATAAATGTTCGAATGACGACATATTAAAAATTGTGTTTCGTGGGTATTTCGTTAGAATGGTTGATTGAAATTGTATGTTTTAGAATTGTGTTTGAGTTAGTATTTATAGAGTGGTAAAGTTTTTTAAAATAAAAGTTTTTTTTATGCAACGGTCAAGTTTTAAATAAAGTTTTAAAGTGCAAGTGGGAAGTCGTTTTAAATATCGGGCGAAAAAGCACTCGATATTGCATTTTTTCTTCCTCCAATCGATGTTGCAACCGAACTCCACATCCCACATGACCGATCTCCACATCGGTCATGGGTCTTGTTTTTTGTTGCCCAACCGATGTGTTGGGCGTGATTGGGACTAGCCTTAGGAAGGTGGATGCTAGCTGATGACGTACCCTCCGATCAGGTCGAAGGACCCCCCCTTCAGCCTCAGTCGAACTTGCATTACGAAGACCCAAGTCTTTCTTCATAAGTCATTGGTGGCGTAAAACTATTCATCATTGTCATGGTTACTAGTTGGGAATTCGCCAGCCGAAGGCATATGCCCTTCGGTGTCTTCTCTTCAAGACGCCAAGACAAAGGAGAACCTTGACTTGGTCTTCCCCCACGTTCCCACTATTTCCTTAGCTACCCCTCCAAGTCTGAGATAGTGGGGATGAAGCCCTAGCGGTTACCACAAATTAGGGGACGCCCCCATGATCTCCTAAACGTGTGCTAACACTCTCCAAGCTATTTTCTTCACCTATAAATAGGTTGGACGAGTCATTTCAATGGTATGTTCACTGAACACAATATTTCACATGCTCCATATTATTTACAACACATATCACATACTTACTCTCATGCCAGAGGTGGTTCGCATGGCCCAACCCCTGCGCAATCACTAAACGAAGTGTCTACTATTTCTTATTGCAGATTGGCTACAAGTTTGGGAAAGCATATCACCCTCATACCCTTTGATCACCATCGAAGGCCTGGTCGTACAAATTATTGTACAATCAGTGCCGCCTCCGTAGGACCCGCTACTATTGGTCTCGTTATTCCAAACTTACACCCAGTCAATCACTCTCACTAGTTTTATGGCATGAATCAAGGAAGAGAGGATACACCCCCTCCGGGTTTCTCGAGCATGACACCAATCCAGTCAATGATCTAACAACCTTCCCAATAACCGCATCCACCTTTACACACGATCTCACCTTAAATAACTCTCCAACAAGGCTTCAACCTCGGCTACCCTGAATTGGTAATCAGTCCAGCGTTTGTTGAAGCTAACATCGAAGAATTAGAATCTTTACTGAGGGCTCGAAGGAGGCAAGCTCGGAATGTGGAATGCTAGGGGAGTTAGAATACTCAGCGTATGAGTATGACGAAGAGTTGGAAATGAAGGCTAGGCCCTTGGCTCCTGGGGCTACACACTCAGTGCTAAGGATAGGTCTCCGAGCAAGTCGCAAGGCCGAGTGGAAGGCGATTGGTTTTGAAGATGTTCGGAGAGAGCTCCGACCAAGAAGGAAGGAACGATAGAAGGCTCCAATGGAAGGAGTAACCGAAGGGATGCTACGGAAGTTAATTTGCCACCACTTTGGCGCTCATCCGGGAAGATGGGCAGGGGGTTTCGTTGCAGCCTTCTCACGCATCCGGCGTAGAAGGCAATCCATCTCAAATGAATAGGGAAGGAAATCTTCCTCCTCATGGTATATACTTTTTTTCAGCTCATTTACCCTCAAGGGGTTCATCCCCCACCTAATGGGCAGGCTAGCAACCCCAGTTTTACTCAACCATATGAAAGCATGCCTACGGAAACCTATGGTATATTCTTCGTACCTGTCGGAAGTCACCCATCTTATATACCTACTGCTTACCTCATTATGTTAACCAAAACCCTGTTGGAATACTCCAAATCATAACACGATACAATGTTGGCCTACCTACATGCCACCTTATAAAGCCTTATTCGGAGCCCATGGGCTCCACAACACCTTCGTAAGATGGATAGAATATACCCTTGCCTGATGGGTTGAAAATGCCCGCACATATTGGTATTATGATGGAAGGGGGACCGGATAACTTCTTACACTGTCGAAGGGGTTATCGAATGCAGGAGAAGTGGGTTATGCCCGTGCTTCCACACGTTACATATACCCTACGAGACTCTGCTCGTATATGGTGGAACGGGCAAAAACCAGGTAGCATTGTGAATTTAGACGATTTCAAGGCCAAATTCAGATCACATTTCAGCCAACAGAAAAAGTTTACAAGAACGCACCTAACAGTGCACAACATCAAGCAGAAGGATAAAGAGAGCACCAGGGCTTTCATTACCAGATATACCGATGACACCTTACAGATAATGGGCTTGCACGAAGACCAACGCATCTCGGTTCGTCCATGGCCTACGAAATAGAAGTTTGGTTGAATTCCTCTCCACTGACCTTCCTGCAACCTATAAGGGTTTGGTGGAGAAGGCTTACACCTGGATCGAAGCCAAAGAAGTGTCTACCAACGGGGCTCCGGTTGAAAATAAAGAAAAGCACAGCAAAACCCTGAAGCATCCTTCGTGGGAAGGGTCAAAGAACAGACACAAAGGAAGGGACAGGTTTACACCGTACCATAAAAACATCAACCACGGGCTCTTGGCTAATCTTTCCAAATCTCCGAGGGAGATACTTGCTACGGAAAAGGCTGCGAAGACCTTTGATCCTCCTCCTCGCTTGGCAAACAGAGGAAGGCCTAGAGATACTTCCAAATACTGCTACTTCCATGACGATTACGGATACGACACCAACAATTGTAGAGAGCTCAAGAAACAGATAGAAGAGGCCGTGAAGTTCGGCCAATTAGGACATTTGGTGAAAGGTATAAAGAAAGGTAAAGAAAAGGTCTCCGACACGCAGTTGGGGAAAGACACCACACTTGCCGAAGCACCTATCCTCATGGTTTATAAGGATGACTCTGGTTTAAAGAGGAAAGAAGCAGAGGAAGCACTATGCAGAGTAGGAGATGTAACTTTTCCTTCAATCATAGGGAAAGTTCTTTCAAATGACCCCGTGGTCATCAAGGTCTTGATCTCAACAGAGAAGTAAAAAGGACCTAACTTAGACTGTGGTAGCTCCGCCGAAGTGATCTACAAGGTGTATTTTTAAAGCTCAAGCCTTCCATAAGGTCGAAGAGAGTAGATTCGAAGGTACCATTGGTAGGGTTCTCAGGGGAACACTCATGGCCCTTTGGAGAAGTCCCCTAGAGGTTACGATTGGAGAAGGAAGGCTAAAAAGAACAGAAACCTGGTTTTCGCGATCGTAAGGTCTGAATCTCCCTATAACCTATTGATAGGGAGAACGTCAATGAGAGGATGGGGGCATCGGTTGTCTCCACC